>OZ018311.1:11291508-11849217 GCA_963969455.1 Arge pagana | reverse complement strand
AGAGAGAGAGAGAGAGAGAGAGAGAGAGAAAGAGAGAGAGAGAGAGAGAGAAAGAGAGAGAGAGCGAGAGAGAGAGAGAGAGAGAGAGAGGGAGAGAGAGAGAGACTACGGACAAGGACCAAGGTACGGGGCTCTGCCGAGGAGGACGCGCGGGGTGATCGGTCCGAGGAGGAAGCCAGGGTAAACAACGGGGTGGCCAGTGGCCCCGAGACTAATCGCTCGGGTTAAGGTTCCCACAAAGGCTCCCGTAGCACTATGGGACCCGGTTTCTCTCACGCCCCCGCCACCCCCGGCCACCCTGGACCATCGCGAAGCGATCCTAGGCCAGTCGAGCCTAGCCCAGCCTCGTACCTGTATCCCCGCCGTACACGAGTCTACTACGCTCGCGTACACTCGTTCGCTCTGTCTCTACGACGACGGTAGGTGCGTATACGCGCGTATGTCGGCGTGCGGACAGCAGCAGCAGCAGACATCGAAAACTGTCAATATTGAGATAGATCCTCCTGTTTGCTCTCAGCTTAAAGAGTTTCGGCCTGTTTTAGTTTGGACTTCGAGTTTGTACCAATTATTGGGCTGCGTTGCTCATCGAGCTGTCACCGCTGCCTCTGATCATCCCGTCCGGTCGCTTCGCTTCGGTCGGATAGAAATTGTTACCGTGAAACAAACACCGGCTATTCTTCGTCGATGGCTAGTAAAATAGCAAATAACCGGGTAAATGCACTTCGGAGTTCCGGAGAACTGCAGATTGGACGTTAGACGATGATAGGAGGTGGGAGTGGTGGGCAAAAGCGTAACTCAGCAAATTAGTAAGTCGAATCGAGCTTTTCGCATTTATTTATTGTCTCTCGTGTCAGGGAGTGCCGAGAGATGGTTTTTATCCGGTATTTAGTTATGCAGACATGTGACGCGCTTAACGAAGTGTAGATTATTCCGCATATCCCGCCGAGTTCCAGGTTCCAGTTTGATATTCCGATCACGATTCCCGCGAAGTGATTTGATCGCGAATTTTGCGAATGCGTAGCATTGGTTGGAGCCATGTATCACTTCAATTACATGAGTAAGCTCAAATTTTGCTTGACTCGATGAAATCTTCAGTCAACGTCAGAGTAGCGATAATCGTAATGGACTGACACGTTTCGGAATCCGAAGACGATAGCAAAGTTTCTGTCTTTCGCGATATACCTCTGAACATTGGAAGCGTCGTAAAACAGGCGAAAACAGGCTCCCAGGTTGTCTGAAGGGGGTGAAAGTTTTGCAATGAAATGTTATATAATACAGTTCGAGAGACTCGTACAACGACGGATACAATTTCCACGTGTCAAGCGTAACTCATTCTCAGGCGTGCAACAATTCTGCCGATTCCACTGCTACATCGGGACCGCCGCGTTTCTATCCAATATCTAGACGTACGAGACAATAACTGTCTGCTCTTCGTTCCACCAGATTCGAATTCGAACGAAAGTACTGCGGGAAAATATGAAGAATTCGGCTGTATGGCGTTGTAGGGTATAGGCGAGACGGAATGTCTGGGCACGAGAAGAGTGCGTGGATATTTGTCCATATCGTAAGGTGGTCCGCATCTCGCAAGGTGTGTGGGCAGCATTGGTGACCCCTGCCGAGAGTCGGGGCCTCTGTGAGCCGCCGCCCCGGCGCGATGCCCTGCGAGGAGGTCTCAATCTCACGAGACGCGAGCGGTTCCCAACCCCGTAGCCTCGGACTACACACCACCATCTCCCGGCTTAACGTCATGATTAATCGGTACCGCCTACTTATTGTGCGATGGGGTCTGATGGGTCTGACGAAGTTGGTACGAGTCCAAGACACAACCTCGTTGTAAGCGCGTTACAACGCTTCCAGTCGTAGAAATAGACAGCATCATCGGTGAAATTGATTCTCGGATGGAATCAGATCTCGTTCACCTCCAGATATCCGACGCGAAGAACCGATAAAAACGAACATTCGAAACTAGGTACGCATAGGTGGGAGCCGCGATTGTCTCTAGTTTCGAGTCGCTGGTCAGCGGAATTTCGCGCTTCCGTGAGAAACGTGACGATAGAGGTAGGAGCACGATTAGCAGATGCTCTTGTCATTGGGGGTTGAGCTAGACGCGGCTTTTCCAGCATCTTCGACTTTTCAGACACAGAAACGGACCGCTCGGGTGGCTGAGTGGATCTGACACTCGGTCTTGCGAAAGATTTATCGAAACAGTAGATTAAACCGAGTATCGAGAAAAGGTGTAGTCGGAATGAAACTGAAAAATCCATGCTCGCGTCAAACCATTAATCATGCCCTGATACCTTAATTTATGTTACTAGTCGGCGCAGCCTTTGGAAAGCCTGACTTAGAGTGATAGCCTCGAGGATGATGTAGGTCGAAACGCCTGCGTTGCATGTGTTTCAATCACGCGGACTATCGTTAAAGAAATTGGTAAAGCGAAGGCTAGGTACAGCTACGTACGGCTTTGGTACGCACGACAACGCCGATAATTCTCGGAGCTTCGGTTGGAACTTGGTCAATTTCTTTCCGAGGATATCGGTAGCCGTTCGAAGGTAATTAGAAAATTCGTTTGCAAAGGAACCGTGGGGACGCATTCTTATCTGTAGGCACGGGACTTCTGATTCATCGGCACGGGGAATAATTGTAGCAGTCGATAACAGTCGTCGCGGCGAGAAGCTTAACAGGCCCGCCCAAGCTTTCGACTGATTGCCCGATAAAGCCTGATGAATCGCGCAATCGTGAAGTTGCGCGTTGTTCTCGAGGAAATGTAAAATGGAACACGCATAATCAAGAGATATGACCGCATCGAGGGCCGCGAAACGTAAGCCATAGCCGCCGGGGAAGAATGGTAAATATAAACGAGAGTATACGTTTTATCTTCCGGTTTCATTAAAAGCGTCAGCTTCGCGCGACAGTGCTGTCGCGCAATGAAACAGGTGGGGACGTATAGCCATGGACTTCGGGGATGAGAGAAGAATGAAAAAGAGAGAACAGAAATGAGAGATGAAGGAGGACAAATATTACGAACGAAGACGAGGCGAAACTGGAATGAAGAGAAGGGGCAGAGGAAAATTCCTATGCCGGCGCATTTCGTTATGGTTTACCCGTTCATTCAGCCCGATAGCGTTACTTCCGGAGAGCTACTCTACGTATTCTTCGATCGATGTTCTTTCTTTTTTGATTTTCCTTCAAATACGTAGAATCGCGAGAATCGTTGTGTCATCCGGCGAAACGAAGCTCGAGAACGTCCAGCGTAGTGAATCACTCTCGGAAAGGGTTTACCATGCAAGAGCCCTCGAAGTGGTCGGAGGGAAGAGAAATAAGAGAATCGAGAATGCCGGGAAGAAAACTGTACGAAAAACGAAAGAGCCATTATTTCATTCTTCCTGGAGATAAATAGCCCATCTACTTGTTACTGATTCTGCGATGTGGTGCTTAAACGCCTCGGTAAGATCGTCGATGCTGACCATAGCAGAGATCGTTGGTTCGCGGCGAGTTCAGGGTGCGTTGGTGAGTCACTAGCCGGTAGTTTCTTGCTGTGGTAAAAGTTCGTTGCCGAGTAATGGAGAGCCAGGGGTTGACCTCGATGGTTGTGGCGAGAAAGACGAAGGGTGAAGAGGAAGAGATATATATCTGAGGAGGGAAGAACGAGGATATAACCTTCAGCCGTCTTATCATCCCTGCGAAGTAATACGAATACTGGTCAGTGATGCTTGGTCCAGTCGCGACTATAACAGGGTTACATTAGCGGTTAACTAGTTATATCTGTCGGAAGATTCAACTCCTCCTTTTCTCGCAGCCTCTATTTCTTCCATTCATCGTCCTTTGATGTTCGCGACATTTCTACTCGGCTCGTTCTTCGTACGCTGTTCACCCGCATCTCCGAGGAGACCTCCGAAATGGAGAAGATAGAAGAGAATAGAGGGAAAAGCTTGACCTCCGTACGGCAGGCACGAGGTATCTGGGACTGCTTTAACGTTTTACGTTCGTCTCTCTAAGCTGATCGTGAGCCTTCGAAGCATCGTCGCGAAAGGATGGAGACTGGCCATTCTGAACGGCCGGCGGCAATCTGCATTCCGGAACTCAGCTCCTGGTACCGGGCAAAAACGGAGACCAACAAAGTTTTCTCTTCTCTCCGGTTTCTTTTATCCGTAAAGAGAGAATACGTGGGACGTAGAGGTAAAACCGAGCCGAATTTTCGTAGCCGCCCGACTGGACTAGTCGCGTTGAATAAACAAGGTGACGCTCAGCCTCGCCATCGTCGAGGGTCCTTCCATTCGAGATTCGTCAATTTTCCGATTCGCGCGCCTCGAAAACTGTAGCTTTAACCGGAGAGAGATGAAAAATAACATTTGTTATCAATTAACCGCGAGTCTCGTGCTATTGGATGAAAAAATAGTGCGAACGTTGTTCCGCTCTCGTTTGCTCGAACATCCCTCGTTGGAACGTTAACCACTGGGTGAAAGCTGTCTCCGCCGAGGGGAATCGTGAAAATATGAGGAGATGATAGGGACGAACTTTGCCGTTCCTTTGTTCGACTGGAATGTCGGTCGAAGCGACGACCCAGTGATAACAGGGGGAAAAGATAAAATGAGACAGTCAAAGAGATACTAATTATAATAGAGTAGTAAAAAAAATTGGCATTCGAGGCACGTAGAAGCAGAGTTCACCCCTTTAGTGGTCGACGAGGGTTGCGGACCGTTAAGTATATTGATTAAGATCTGAAAGGAATCACAGGCCTCGTTTCCGGACAGCCAACACTCTGCCCTGGGGAAGACGGAGAACGGAAGTATCTCGGAACGGTTTAATTCCGACTACGATTGTGGCGGGAATTTCAAAACTCTCGATGTGAAAACTCGAATAAGTCGAAAGGGTTTGTATTTTCGGGTGGAAAGTGTTTCCGGAAGGTTTTTAATGGGTCGTTCCACGGGTCTAATTATTTGTTGGCGTTACAAGCTATATGCTAGGCGTAACGGTCGGACGTGCCTCGCGTATGAAATTGCCCGAATTCAATGAGGGTTGCAAATTTGTTAATACTGTTCCGCCAGAACCGCTTACAGACCTACAACACCCTGCTCTACCATCGTACGTGCGCGTGTACCTTAAATTTTTTCCTCGCCTCGGGATAAACGCGACATACGTGTTATTCGTCCCTCGGAATCTTCAGCGACGTCGTACCTGCCCAATTCTCTTTTACCTACCTACGCCTCGTCGCGCGAGACTCAACGAAGTCTCGACGTTCGTGATAAACCAATTTCTATCGACTTATCGTTTTCAACTGGCTTTAAAGACGCCCAGACGATCCAGATGGCAGGTATAATTGCAGTTCGATAATCTATCGCCAGTATTGAATCTTGCGCGCCAGGCCGAGGCTCCCGATCACGGAGCTGAGCGGAATATATCCGTGCTACGTTGTTTACCCACCGAGACGCAACATTCGCGTACAGGTTGTGGACTACGCGGATAGCCAAACAGACGGTTCAATCACATTAGTACGATCGTCAACAACGTAGAAGCAATTCCTTGCCTATTCAGGACCCTCGGTGCTCCGAGATCGTATATCAGCTATCAAACCTGTCTCGCGTCAACGTCTGGCGCCGTTTGAACTGATGTATAACTCGTTAAACGGAACCACGGCAGAATTGATAAGAGCATCTTGCTTCGTGGAACTAGACAGCGAAGGGTGGTCATTTGTTGACGGAAAGACATTTGGCAGGCGCCAGGACGCCGTTGATTCTGTTGACGGCGTAACGTTGGATCGCCATTCGAGCTGAATTATATACCTCCGTAAATCTGTAAAGAGATTCGAGCATGAGTCGTAAACCTGCGAAGAAAATCGCACGCGCCATTTCGACTGCATATTCGTCGTCGAATTAAGCTGTTTCCGAGAGTGTTACTTCCACGAGGAACAAGTATTCCAAGGCTCGACTACCGGGGGGAGGAGGGAAATAAATAAGCATTGCAACTTATTGTTAGACGATGTTGCTGTCCATCGGTAAATCTTTTATCTCTTCCCGCCACTTTTCCATCACTTACCCGAAGATCGATGCGAAATTACTACAAATATTATTGCCGCTGACACAAGCGTATACCTCGACTACTTTGCATAATATAACCATCAAATAACTTACCTGCTCTGTAATAATTTACTTCCGTCTACATTATACTGGTAATTGACGTACGATCGATTCCTCAGTCCCGACGTCGCGAAGAAAAAGTAAAAAACGTCTGCGCTATCCGACTCCGACATAGCGGCGACGTAATTTATTCTTTCGAACCTATTTTTATCTCATTACAACAAGGAAATGTAAAAAAAAACAAGGTCGATGCGGAAATCCACCGAAATCGATAAGAAAACGTTTTTCGGTTAGAGATCAGCGTAACGAGGTGAACTAACGCGATTTTAACTGACAATTACAACTAGCCAGGAGCACGATCGAATGGTCATCGAGTATTCTTTTCGAAAGAGCCAATCGACGCATCCGTGCAACGGCCAAGGGGGTGAAATCTAGCCTACGTGAAATTGACCCGATTTTCATTAACGTCGCGGCGTCGGGACACAGATTGAGAGATCGTGGCACTAATGTCTTCTGAGATATCGATCATTCGGTCGCTCGTCCATCGCCTATGAAAGCGTTCGGCGATGCAGCCACGAGGAGCTATCGCCGACGACGATTCTCTATCGATTCGCCGTTATTTTCCTCGCGAAGACGATTCCTCAGGAATTGTGATTGTAATTGGAATCGTAATCGTAACAGTTACCGCGACCGCTGTCTCGATTGGAATCGTAATTGCAGCCATCGCCGATTCGTTGTTTGGATTGCTTCTACGTTTTTCCCGGGTCGCGCGGGGTTCGCCCGTGTCCAAGATCCTTCGAGAAATGCTTTCACAACGTAGGTATAAAATTGTCCTTGGGACGACGTCGAAATTTCGCGAGACATCGGCACGGTCGTTCGTCATGCGCGTTAAAACGTGGGATGTAAAGGGAAGGAGAAAAAGAAATTGTGAAACAGCCAGTCTTTGTCGAAAAATGGAACGCGTGACAGTTTTCATAAGAGAGAGGAACGGTATATAGCGGGTACGAGAGAAGAACGCTCCGCGACTGCCGGAGAATGTTAAAATCCCTTTAAATCTTCGAGTGATACTGTTCGAAGTAATCAGTTTTTCTTTGTTTTTTTTTTCTTTTCAATTCAACGGACGATTTATCAAAACGAGATTCTGCGGCCTTGGAAATAAAGTCACGGAGCGGGCTCATCGAAGGGTTCATATACGCCGCGGAGGTATTCATCTCTTGCCCGTTCACCGAAACGAAATGAAAGTTCCCCGAGACACGACGCGTCACCTCAGGGCGACGATATTTCAGAGGGAGAAAAATTGTTAGATCAGCTTATCCTGGGTCAGCAGCGCGCAATACCAGCTCTCATCTCTGGGAGATCGAAGTTTCACGGAATCCGATTCGACATACGCCTCGCGAATCGCCATCGAGCGAGAATCCATCCGCGCCGGAATATAACGACGGCGTCGTATCCCTAGTTTCGTCGAATTTCGCCGAGCGTGCAATTTCACGGGCGATCACGCGGATCGCGTAGTGTTACGCGTAGCTCCTAGCTATCCTTTAAGATGGATCCTTTAAGATGGCCCCGATATCTATAAATCTGTCCTAGGCACGGGCCTTATCAATGTACAGGGCATATCGATACCGGTTCACCGTACCTAGTTAACAAGGCAATCAAGGGTAGTTTCTCCGTTCCGTACACCGGTTCGGTTAACTTAATTAAGGGATGTTCGGTGAGACCAATAGCGAGCTTGACACCGATGATATACGTGGCTCGACCCGAGAGAATGAATTGCGAAAAACATGTCCGCGATTATACAGACCATTCTCTTATCCCCAACATCCTTCGGCGGGGCGAGAGGGATTCGAGAGAGAAAGAGACTAAAGGGGTGGCGGACGGCTGCGCGATTCGTTTGTCACGCGTCATTCGCGATTTGCCAAATAAATATTAATACGTATAATAAATACCTCGCGTGATTGATCGTTGCGTTTATCGACATTGTAGGTGCCTACTCGTCATCCGAACGCCTCGCGCAACGTACCTCCAACCAATGAATACTTCTACCGATCGACGTATCCTATCCTTTCCTATTGACGAGGAAATCCGTAAATGGATTCGATTAGCGAGCCGAGTGTCGACCGAGTCGGCTACACCCGAGTTCCATCGAACTTTCGTACGCGTACTCGGCACGCTACTTCGCTATTCCGAAATTACGTCTCCGATACTCCTCATCGCCTGTTATTTCCACCGCAGAGCATTCGTATCAATTGA
The DNA here is from genome assembly GCA_963969455.1 of Arge pagana. NCBI lineage: Eukaryota > Metazoa > Arthropoda > Insecta > Hymenoptera > Argidae > Arge > Arge pagana. The sequence goes on along the minus strand of OZ018311.1, from coordinate 11,840,893 downwards.
GTAAAGAGCGGAGGCGGTTCGAAACACGATCCAGTAATTGGTTTACTCGAACCGAATCAATACAGAATTACCGAATAATTAGACGAAGCAATTAAGACAACGTTGAGCTCGGGATCGTTTCGTTTTTACTCCGCGCCACGTGGAATGGCAGCTTGGAAACTGTAATACGACGGTTATTTACCGTAGCAGTCGATGACGCCGGGGAAAAGTACTGTATCTGTGGTCGGAATTAGAGAAGAGTCCGGAAAAAATCACAACCTTCGCTTCTTGCGACACGTTGAGAGACCACCTCGCAACGCTCATCGCACGATGAAAATATTCACTTTTTTGAAGAAAAAAAAAATAGCTACATCTCAAACTTCTTAACTATTTTAGTGAGCGTTAAAGCGAGTAACCAACAACAAGACTCGGCGATTTGGCGCAATCTGACTCAAGAATCGCAATCTCATTCAAGTTTGCTCGAAGTTGAATTACTCGAGTGAACACTGAAAGTTGGTGAAAAATTAGCGGCTAGCAGACGGTATTATAACTCTTACCATCCAACTGAACGCGCGATCGCTTCGTTTTAGTGCGAAAGTTAAAACTTAATCGCTTACAACTGGTGAGCTATTTACCCACACGTCGCGTTGCATCCGAGAAATGTGAAAATTAATCTGAAAACGATATCACTCGAGTATATAACCCGCTATAACCTGATATTCACTTCGTTTGTTGGGCATCGCAACTCCAGAACACTCGCGTATTTTACTACTCACTTGCTAGCGCAATCAGTACCGGCTGGAATACACTCGAAGTGTTCTCATAGATTTTTCTCCCTCTCACTTCACAGTGTTGTAGAAACCGATGGTAAAACTTTCCCACTTCGAAACTCTTTTACACAGAGTATATTCCTTACTAGCCAAGTGCTTTTTCCCTCGCCATTTATTTCCACTACGACCTTCCTGCTCCCATGTTACTGGTCATCATATCGACGTTGAACAATTCCTTCACGGGTTTAAATTCCAGACATTCCAAGAAATTTTTAGAGACAAGCATTAGCCCGAATATTGAAAACATCGGCACTCGATGTACCTTTCGAACGAACACCGATTTCACATTATTCTGAAATAAACGAAAATATCTTTAATGTCAACGGCAAAAAAGAGATTTTCGTCGCGACAGATACGTAATACGCGATGCTTTTCCGTATCGAAAGCTCGTTCATCGAGAAATACAGAAGAAACATTTATATATTTCCATCGAGGTATGGCAGAGGGCGTAAAAATATTCCGGCTTGTTAGATAAATTGTTTTCGTCGTTTTCAACGAGGAGAACGCGATGATAACTATCTGCGAGTAGAGTATGATACACGAGATACGACGTGAATTTTAATTTTCAACTAGTGCGTGGAATTAATCGTGTAAATGACATATCATCGTGTTTGAAAGCTGATACGATTCGCATTACCTGCACGATGGTTAACCTATTTCCTTTCGCGTTGCAACGTTTCATCGCGTGCGGTGAAATATATTTCTAATAAATAAGCACCGACGGAATCCGTTTGATCGACGCGAATTCTTATCGCGCGTCAGGTAATTCTAATAGAAAATGCGGTCGAATACGAGAACAAATGAAACTTGATTGGAAAAAAGCTCGACTACGACGGCTTACGTTTGCGGCGCAGCGGAAGCTCAATTGCTTGTCATTTTTCACGCGTTTCAGCAGCAACGTCACGTTTATCGCTCAATTGGCATACATTTCACCCTTCTCCGCTGATTCGAAAATATTTGCTGTTCCGCAGAATCAAGGTCCGAAACGAATCGGTGGACTGGTAACGACGTACGGCGCGCAGGAGGGTGAGAGGCGCGTGCGTCTACGCTCGGTGTAACGGTGAAGCTTCGCAGCCGAGAGTGGCGAACGAGAAGAGAGGAGGAAGAAGATCCGAGGGAGAGAAAATCAGCGGGATGAGACGAGGGCTGAGGAGTATAATTAATAAACAGGAAAGTTAATTGAACGAGTGAGCAGTGAGAACGTGACTGGATAATACGACCAATTATTATATCTGATCGTACACATTGTACGAGGAGCGCGTATACACGGATACAAATCGGTATACGCGATGCCTCAGATTCAGCGCGAGGCGAGTAGATAAATAATTGATAATCGTTGCGGAGCGATAACCAGATACTAAAATGTCGCTCAATGTCAGGGTAGTATTCGCGTTTGTGGGTGTATATCCGACCTGTGGAGCCGATTTGCCTCGTCGAATATTAAATCGTGAATGGTAAGTAAAATATTTGTAATTTATGGATACCATTCGCGTGTTTATCCTCGCATCAATCCTGAGACTTACGCTTGACGATGAATTTACCATGACAGGTGATTGTTAGGAGCTTGTTAAGGGTATTTTATCATTTACCCATTTGCTTCTATCTAGCTAATCAGTTTTCGTGCCTCCCGTGGCTCTTGAAAGCAACGTTCATTATTCCAAGGAAAGCTTTGATTTTCTTCGGATATCCGTAACGATACTCCTGAGTGATTAAAAGATAATTACGTAACGAAGTCGTGATAGCCCTTGACGCTTGGAACAAGTACTACCGTGGAATTAATTCGATTCCGCGGAAATGTTCGCCGTACTGCACTCGTACCGACACGTAGAAGCGATTTCTTGATCCGGAAGTCCGTGCCGCGGAGGAACAAGCCGCGTTTCGTTGTCGGGCCGATGGGCTTGTCGGCGAGCTTTTTGGGGTCCGTTCTCAATTACGTACGTTCGTTTGCTTTGCGAGGTAGTGCGTCTGTCGCGAAATTCGCATGATCGTCCGTCTTGCCTTCGGCGTTGGTAGATCTAGATGGCAAGTTGAATATTTAGAGACGGCACGGATCGAGGCAAGCGCGCGAAGCTTTTCGTAAGAGAAAACTGCCAACGACTTGGGTAGTATCCAACGTACGATATCCCACGAGACACACTCGGTGGGAAGTTGGCTAGAGAAAAGAAAATCTTTCGGGGAGTCGGGGAAAAAGAAGAGTTTGTTGTTTCGCCGGTGAATCATCGGTGAATCGTTCCATCCGTTTTCTTGAACTATCGACAACCGTGGAAAGGATTGGAGTAACAATCGGCGATGCTCGGATGGAGGAAAAAAATTCACACGCGATGGTAGAGCCTTCGATGGTCTTACGAGATGGAATTGGCGAACGCGTGTTTGCTCCGACATCGAGCGTACTGAATTGCTAGTTTCCCTCGCGAAAGAAACGAACGATTTATACGACATTCGCGGCGGGGCGTAATGCCTCGAATACGAGCGAATCCCAGCCGTGATCTTTGACGGACGATGATGCGGCGCGTCGAACATAGCCTCGCCGTAAATCCGAACGTATCGTTAATGGCGCGCGGTTTCATAACCTATTACACTGATCTCAGGTGCTCTTAGGAAAATTAATCACAAAACGACGAGGTTCTCTCTACTTTACGAACAAACCTGTACTTCCGTCGGTATCCCGCAGGGTCGTGTGCTCGCTTGTAATTCAGGGCTGCGTGGGTCCGCCGCGGTCCGATGTCGCCTGCGGTAAATAGGGAGCAGCGATATGGTTCCGCGGAGACTGAACGTAACCGTGGGATGATCGTTGGGTCATCGCATGGGACTGAGTTTCGTGGAGTATCCCTTGTTTTCGCTTCTTCGTTGCTGCCGGACCGATAGGTCACAGGTTGTAAAATGTGGCCGTCGAGCCGACCGGGTCATGAAATTTAGATGGTCTTTCTCGTATTCTCCGCGCAGAGTATAGCTTCGTGGAACTATCGCCTAAGCCGACCCGTAACTTCGGTGGAATTAAATTTAAATCACAGCATCCCCCGAGCGAGACGGGATCATCTGGTTGTCCTTCGGTAGGAAGTTGAATTAGGATGCGGAAGTTCGGGCATTAACATCGACGGCGTCTCGCTGGTGTCCCCTGGATCTGGAGTGCACCCTTCGATCCGTGACCCAGACGCCACGTGGCGAGGCCATCGATGTATTCGACATCAGGTGGTCGGTAGGATATCGCGATTTTCCCTCACCCCCCAGCGTAGTTCGGGCTTGGTGCCACTCGAATCGAAGCTGCTATCATCGTCCAGTCTAACACTCGCTCGAGTATCTTGACGAGGGACCGGTCGTTGTCCAGCGGTAGAGGAAGAGAGGCGAGAAGGTTCGATGCCTCTCCTCGAACGGGATTTGTCTCTAAATAACGACTCAATAAGCGACAGAGCGGTTTCTCACAGCTCTGGGAGAGTCTCTAGGCCGAGCTTCGCGGTTATCGCGAGGGCCGCGTTCTGGTTCTCCAAGTATCTTCTCGCATTCGGTTTTCTAAACAACCGCAAGGTAGCTCGTGAGTTAGACTTCGCAGTTCCGTCGTAGTTTATTTCACTTCGTTCGAAATATGTTACCCAAGTTCCTCGCCTGGTGGAAAACGAGGATCTAGCCTCGGCGTGGCTAGTAGGTACGTCGAAAGTCGAGGGGACACGCGGATTCGGAGAGCATTCAGGTTCCAGTGTCCGCGCGCTACATGCGGATAATCGAACGAGCGTTAATTTTTTGCCGTCGAAAATCATCAGGGAAAAACGACCCGGGCAAGAAGTCGTAAAACCACGGCAATTTGTTTCTGATTGAAGGAGATGGGGTGGTAGCCAGCAAAACGAGAATGGGAAAGGAGAACGAGGAGGAGGAGAAGGAGGGAGACGGAGGAGGAGGAGGAGGAGGAAGGAAGGTTAAAATTGTGGGAGAGAAATCAGACGAGGAAGGCCAGAGAAGAGGTCGTGGTTATGCATACATATTCGAGTGCTTATAAACATTCCGGAAAACTCGTGAAGTAGCTGCAGCTACGAATCTCGCGTCGTTCGTATTCAACCTAAGGTGAACGGGTACGCGCGCATAGGTAGGTACCTACCTACGTACAAGGAATATGTATACGGCACACGCGAGTACTAATTCATTTGGCAAAGACTCGCTTCGTCACCCACTTCTCTCCCCGGAAAGCAATTTCAGGACCCCCAGGTCCTTGACGGCTTGATGTTCCGAACGCGGCAACTTTCAAAGTCTTCGCTCGCGTAATTAGGTAAAAGGCGAGGACGGGAGATGGGGGATGGGGGCACACGCACGCGAGAGCGGACGATGATGCGAAAAGGGCGAGAGGGACGAGATGGGGCGGGGGAGCCGGGAAGGGCAGAGGAGCGCAGGCGAGTAGGTAGGTACTTAGGTGGTACCCCTACGCGTTCTCGCGCACGAAGAGATACCGGTTTCGATCGCATGGAAGCGATTACGGGTACTTGCGGTTTGCACCTGCTGCCGAAGTATAAGCAAACCACGCCCATTCCTCGTTGACCTCTAAAGGACGACCGCCCGACCACTTTACTACCGCGTTTACTACGAAGGCCCACGTGTCGACGCCGCGGCGCGGGGACCGCTTTTGAATCGCGAGTCTCTGCCCGCGGCGACATAGTCACTGTTCACTTCGCTTCTCCGCCGACTCGCACGTATCGTGTATCTCTTCCACGGTATCCGCATCTAACCGAAGGGACGCCTGTATTACACCGGTCGCAGTTGCCGGTTGCCGAGTCGCGGCGCGCATTGTTGTACGCACGTACAAGCGCGTTGACCACCGTGATACCCGTGTAATGGGTAACCACGCGATATGGAAGCGCGCGGCCGATATACGCCGCGCACGTTCTCGATATCGATACGCTATGCGCCTACGTTACGTAATAGATTCGTTGCAAGCTCGCCACGCGGCATCGGACCAAACTCGCTGAATTCGTCAGGTCGTAAGAATATATGTATTTCACGAGCGTCGACGTCAACCGGGCGAACAGTCCGGGCGAAACGCAGCGTTGGGTGTCTTTGATCGATGACCTTATAGCGTTTCACTCGTATGTTTACCGAAGCCTGAAGTTGGCACGCGTTCGGGGTGAATAAAAACGTAAACGTCAGTAGTAAAATAGTACGTTCGAACAAGGGTAAGCTCGGGATCTCCGATAACACGGACTCGGGGATCGACCAAACGTCAGTTTAATATTCCGTGGATATCATTTGGATCAACTAGAGCCATAGAAGCACGAAGGCCACGGAATAAAGATACGCGGAATAAATATACGCCATTGGAATCTATATCCCTGCTGCAGCATCGCGCTGGAACAGCTATCGCGAATAAAACGAGTCGCGCGTCGCGAATGAATACGAGATTCGTTTGTTCGGGAGGATTGTCAGAAGTGGATCGGATTTCCTACGGGATCCACCACCATTGAATTTTGTCTGCAATTGTCTCGACGGTAGGTATAACTCGACGTACTCGTCGGACGCGTCGGCCAGAATATCGCAGAGGTGTGAGAAATATTCGTCCGGACGATTAGTTCGGATCGATATGCTTCATGCTCGCGTATTCTCGTTCTCGTTGGGTCTCGCCAGCGCCGAGACGAATCTCGTATAAAGTCTGATCTGGTGTTCAAGAGGCACGCTGTTGTACGACGAGGAGTGCCGCGGCAGTAGTGGTGACAGCAGTAACGTCCTAATTGGTGCGCGGTGTGCTCGGGTGAAATTTGATGGTAGATTGGAGTTCAAGATTTGTCGAGGAGATATTTGAATATTTAGTGTTTGCAAGTGCTGAACATCTTGATGCGCTTGATGGCAGTCGAGATGCTGTTCTATAGTTCGGAAGCTGTATATGAGAATTACTCGAGGTAACGTCTTCGTCTCGGGAGAAAGAGATACTCGAGCCCCCAGCAGACGCGATGCAATCGAGGACGCTTGCCGAGGTTGCGCGAGGAATCGCATTGCGAAACGAGATCCGACTACCTTCGCCGAGGATTTCGACTCTTACGTGAAATACTAACTTTATGACAGAAAATGAGAAAAACGGACGTTGATTCGACGATCAGCGTTGAATAAAACACAAGGAGCAGGGACATCGGCAGCGATCGGGGCCCGCGTGGTCGCTCGAGAAACCGGAGCAACTTTTTTTTGACCGACACGTTACGTTTTTTCACCAGACGAACTGTCAACCGATGCACGCTAGGAATTCCGCCGTAAACCACGATTAGTTTGGGGAAGTTGTTTAGTGCTCGTAAACCGCCTGATTCTCGGTGTTATACCTCTTTGTATTCCGCCATGCTTGGGCTGGCGATAAATTTTTAGCACTCCTGTCATAGGCTCGAATCGAGCTAGACTACGTAACTGGTACGAGCACGAAGATAGACGCGCGATACGTGAAATCCTAATTTCACGTATCGCGCGTCTATCAACATCGAGTTGTCTTTTCTTCTCGACTTGGTTTCGAAACGAAGATAGAGCTGCCCGTAATGCGATTTTTCTTGTCCGGAAGGCTGCCCTAACGTTACTCCGCTGGCTATTCTAAGATACTCGATTAAACAGAACTAGTCGGAACCATTGGCAAAACTTTGGGCACCGTCCCGAGATAAGTGGAGCTCTTACATGGAAACTCTGCTCGGTGATTGCAAAGTTCGAAGTTTGAAGTCTTCAGACTGGTGATTTCCAACGGTAGTAAGGTCTTCATAAGAGATTTATTCCACGATTCTGAGCAGGATTGTTCTTCTGAAATCGTGACCGATGTAAAATGCCTTCTCGCCGCGCGACTGCGTACAGGAGAGACATTTTTCCGGACGTAACAGTGACTAGCGAGTGTGATTCTCATCTCCATGAATGTACGATGCTCTACATTCTGCCGATAATTCGCTCAAACGAGATTTTTAGGAATAGAAAGCTCGAAATCGTTGTTCGTCTATCGGAGGGCGGCCAACGTTATATCGCTATAATTTAACGGGTAGTATATCAGTCTCAGGCGAGTAACGGTAACCGAGTGATCCCTCGTTGTTTTCAACTATTTGCAAAGCTGTCCCGGCGGGTCAGAAACGGTCCCTTCAAGGGGTCAGCACTCGAGGGACCAATTTTCGGACTCCTCGTGCTCTGCCTTCGCGTCATGTCGAGCTAATTAGAGTTCAGCCGGCGGAGATTATCATTTGCGAGCAACTGGCCACGAAAGTAAACTTTAACTGTTCGGTACCCCGGATAACGATGCTCGGGTTTTCAAAAGAAAAATCACGGATCGTCTAGCGCGTGAATATTTGTGAAGAAACTCGCAAAGTGCCGCCAAAAAATCCTCAAATTGATCTTTACCCATTTAATCCGTGGCCATACGTCAACGACAGCGCGTAATCTCGCGGCTCACGTAAGCTGTACGAGGCTTCGCTCCAGTTTTAAGTACACAGAGACATGGGACCGAGACAAAGTATCGGCGGTGTTTTCCCGCGCCTCGTTCGCGAATAATGGGAGCAAGAATTCATTTGAAAACGTGGCCTGTCCGATCTTTCGCAATTAGGAGCCCGTTTGTACCTCAACTACCGGGGCATAGTTTTCACAACGACCATCTAGCGATCCATGGGATCTCCCGGGAGCTGGCAGAACACGAAACTCGTGCCTAATTGTCAAGTGTTCCCAGTTTACCAATTACCGTTCCTGCGCATATTTCTACTCCCATGTAGCTATAAAAATTACACGCGTTAGCGTAGTACCCTACCTGCATAATGCCTTAGTCGTTTCGAGACCGACGAAGCTGCGTTTACCTTTCGCATAACCGTACGCTTGTTCGCGTACTCTCGCTGTCTGTGGTAGAGAAATGTAAGATAAACGCGATGCACCTATCTAATCGTAATGGTTCTAGACGAGTGTTTCGGTCGTTGGGGGAGAATTTGAATCGTTTCCATTGTCCAGCGATGATGGAGTATACATTTTTCCGTTGCGTACGGACCTAATTGATGGGCGCGGATCTTCAATGCCTAACGGCTACTTCACAAAGGCGTGAAATTACAAAGGGTAGAGCGAAAAAGGAAAAATAATAGCTGAATCGTGAATCGCGTGAATCGCACGAATCGCGTGTCTAGTATGTATTATCAAAACGGACATCCTTCCGTTTCCAACGTCACCCTTTCTTATCAGACGCTGCATCGAGAAATAAATGCACTTTGGTGAAACTCGTATGCGAGCATCCTGCACGCATTCGAGAGGACATGATTCGTTAACGAACAAATCGCGATGCGTGACCCCGATCAACCGCGTTTCTGTTATCGACGTTTCACGAGCCACGGCACAGAGCGCAAATGGCGAGAAGACGCGGCCGATCGACGCGAATCGGTAGGCGCGATTGAAAAGTAATAGGAGAAAACTAATTACCACCGCGTTTGTTGGGTACTCCGTGATTTGCAGTGGGTATAATTATTCCCAGTGACGTTCCGTTCGGTTACCGTGATAAAATCACATCGTTTGTCGGAACAACCCATTGTGTATCTGCGTCGTTTCACCGCCGAGATAGCGATCGCGCGACTGATGTCTCTGTCGAGAGTGATTATGCTTTGTTGAAGTTGCCAGGCGTAACCACACGAAATGCAACGGATAACTATTAGTTTTTGCATCACAATCGCGCGATCCCCTCTCGTAACAATAAAGGTTATTCGATCGGATTCCAATGCTGAAAGGAAACCTCTGCTACCCGGTCACTCTGTTTACGGATGTATTTTTCTTGTTGTTCGCCATTTTCGCTAAGGATCCGTTGGCCCGTCGAAATATTCCGCGAAAGGGGGAAACGTCCCGAGAGACGAGATTGATAGAAATCCACCGTTGATCTTCCGACTGGAAATGACGTCGGGCCACGGGAATGGAATAAGAATGAGGACAAAAAGCGGTCGTATTGACGAACATTTCGGCGAACGAGCTCGGAGAGAAACCGAATGTTTCGGAATTTCATTGCGCAGCGTTTTCCCGCGGACTCACGCAAGCGAAATGAATGGAACGCGATTTCGAGAAGTGGCATCGTCTGCCGAATGTAAACCGAACCGAATGCCGAGATATATATCTCAAAGTTGTAATTACAGAAGCTTCGCGAAATCTCGGAACGGTTTCGAGTCAGATATTATTAATTTCGTGATATTAACACTGGTTCAAATTACCAGCAATTTAACATCCGTAGAGGCGACAATAGCTCGCAGCTGATTCCAACGGTAAGTGCCCCTTGGGACGTAACTTTAAATTGCACGCGGCTGCTAATGCCACAATGACCGTAGTGTAATCCGGACGTCCACCTGCCACGCATTGTAAAGAATTGCCAAGATACTTCATAGATAACGAAGAGAATGCCCTTTCTCTGTGGTAATTTGGTGGGTTTTTTTTCTACCTTCTCTTTTTTCTGTCCACCTCTCTTTTTTACCTCTCGTCCTCCCTTTTTTATATCCGACCGTCTATCGCAGCACCTGCTTCGCGAGGCGCGTGCGAGGATTTCAACAGCGACGTTGTCGAGCCCTAAGCGACATCTTTTGTACTTGAACCTTGTACTTGACGCTTTCACCGTACTTCCTCCTCGAATTTCTCTGTTTCTCCGTAGTTAGCTCTTATCAGCTAATTATCCGACTCGAAGATAAAGAAGCAAGCACCTGCCTCGAGTACGTAGACTCTGTATTTCGGATGCGTTCCTGTCTCCGCATCATCTTCACTCCGGCAGTAAAGGATAACGACACGCGGTAGCCGTACATCGACAATTAGCCTCTCGCAAAGACTGATATTGGGATTCGTTTCTGCTCGCGACCGAAGAATTCTTCGGATCGTTTCCGATTCTTGAGATCGAACGTTTTGAAAGATCCGGGAACCATGACGCTACTTGCTTTGTACCTCGACACTTCGCAGCGAAGTCGAATGTAATTAAGGAAACGAACAAGCAAGTTGGAGTTTGATTTTCAGATTTTTTGCTCTCGGCGTATCGTTTTCGCATTTTTTTGCCCGGCAGCACGGTGCTCTAACGACCCGGGTGTTTTAATTAAGGCTCTCGGAGATGTTTTAAAATGTGTTGTTTTCGAATGATTTGTTACGTAGAGTTCGTTCTTCCTGAACTCGATCAAAAGTTCGTCAAATCTGCTCGGGACGAGTCAAATAATTTTCCATTTCTGACAAAATGCAGCTTCGAGCGGAAGGCCCTCATTTTGTAGTCGCCTGTTACCCCGACGCGTGTAATTCCTGTCGGCACGAGGAATTTTTCGATGCGGGCAGAATTTTCCTCTCAAGAGATAATCGCGAATTCGGGACGGGATAAAATCAGCTAACCGGATTTCATTCATCTGGACAGCTATCTTGATTTCCTTGATCTGTTTTGTGATAAATCCTATTGATGCGAAATCGATGCGGAAACAAGCAACGAGGATAACGCGATTTCGTCCCGCGGAGTCGAATTGAATCTTGGCTGATCGTAGCCGCGTCAATTCGCCCGCCACCTTGATCAATTATACCCGGATTTCGTCGCTCGAATAACCATTTCCAACGCGCAGAAGTGCATCGTTAGCACTTCGTCCAGCCAATATTAGCAATTTATCGCCGACGGATTCGGCATCTTCCGTCGGTTGGCACGAGGATACGCTGCTCGGGATTTGGAAACGCGATTTGCGAGCTGATATTGATTGCTACGAAGAGACGAAAGTCGAGAGCACGTGAAACTACGGCGCGACGCATGGAGATCCGCGCGCGAGACGAGAAGAGCGTCATTTTTGCTTCGACGATTTCGTATTCTTCTGAAATCACGTTGCTGGTTCGAGCAGGCGAAACTTGAAATACGAAGCGCACGTCTCCGAGGAACTGCGCAATGTTTTAAGGGATTCGGCGCAAACGTGGCGGGAATAGATAAACATTCGCAACTACACGGGGCTTTGAATTTAGCGTCCCGATTTGAACACAGTCTGCAAAACAAGTGGTTCGTTCTTTACGCAGGTACGTGAGAATTGGAAATAACCGTTCTGAAAAAGTCGTGGAGCTTACAGCGAGTATTGAATTTTGCATAAGCTATCGACCGTTGAATTACCGCGCGATCATTTCATTCCCGCTGTATACCTTCCATACAACGTCAACTCGATACGTTTTTATTTTCAACGGCTCGACCTTCCCCCCGGTTCATTTTTCGATTACGAATCAATTATTTAGGCAGTCCAATTCGATATTATCACATGACGCGCGAGCGTGACAGTGTTGGAATGTTAATTCGGTACAAATTTATATCACTCGTATTAAACAACACGAATTAGGCAGCAGAAGAATCGCGAAGGTGATCGAGTGATTGAGATTTTACTTTTGCTACGGTACACTATGATTTTATCCGAAGACAAAATTTGCAGCATTGAATTGATAATTTGACATCGACGAACGATGCTCTTCTGCCACAGGACCGAATGCCATATTCTCATCTTCGTAACAAATACTTCCTCGATTTATATGCCTTTGTATCAGGTATTACTTCGTGTCCAATTGATGCCAGTATATTTTCGGAACGATCCATCGGTGCGGGGCAGTGCAATCGGCGAACTGCTAAGAGAGGTCCTTGCTAAGAGAGGCGTCAAGCCAAAGGGAATTCCGCCATGAGAGCTTCGACGATGCTGAAACGGCGCAAGTACCGCAAAAACTTGAACAACGACGCGTATCGATGCCGTGATCGTGACTACGCGTCGTATATCTGTTGCGGCAAACATATTCACAACGTAACCCTTCGAAGGGTTCGACGCGGTTCGCGTATCGCGGCATACGAGGCGAGAATCCTGATCACCATTTCTATTTTTCTCGATCCCGGAGCATCCGAAGGAATCAATGTGGAATCGTGCAAAAAAAAAAGAAAAAAAGAACAACGGCATCGCGCGAGCATATCGTCGAACAGTTTATAGTCGACTGTATAAATTTCACGGCTGTCTCGAACAAAATTGGGCTTATTTCTCTTCCGCGGTTGAATATCGTTGGGAAATAAATTACGGGAACACCTCGGCTCCTCGACTCGACGCGATTATCGAAACTAATGGATACTAATGATTCGTCGCCGGTGATGAAGCCGCGCGAACAGGTAATAAGCCGGACGGGTGTATCATCCGTTCGAAGACTTCATTTGGTGGGTCTCGGCTCGTTGGCGGGGTTTTATCGCTCGCGAAATTCGATCGGTCCGTGGAAAATGCGTGGCATCACGTAACCATATAAATCGAGAGAAATGAAACGCCCATAAACGTCACGCAGCCGCAAAATTGTGGCACCGATATGGTTTCCAAAGTCGATACCTATAGCATCCGTTCGTATTGTCGTCCGTTTGCATCGGAACGGATCCGCCGTTACCATCATCGTGTAAGAACACGAGAACGATATTCACGTAACAACTATTACGAGGAGTGAAACGATCAATAAAAACTTGTCAGATAACTCGTATCAGTTATCGCGTGTTGGAAATTGTTTCCGTCTCGACACGTCGTCGTGATAGCCCGGCCGAGAGGAGGGAGGGATGGAGAGAGAGAGAGAGAGAGAGAGGGACAGAGAGAGAGAGAGAGAGAGAGAGAGAGAGAGAGAGAAAGGGAGCGAGAGAGACGAATAGAGCGCGCGTTTCTGGGAGCCGCGACCGTTTGACCATCGCTTGACCAGTACCATCGCGCGTCTCCTTTACAAGGGCCGTCGTCGCCAACATGATCTCCTTTCGTTGTCGCCGCAGCGTTTCTGTTTCTGCTGCCGTTGCCGCAGAGAGATTCAGGGCTGTAGCAACTCTTCGTGATATATTCTCGATGGGGTGCCCCCACAATTGGTCGAGCAACTGTAAGCGTTCATCGTTGTTGGTAGAACAGCGTGGTTGGTTCGGCTGTTCGGCGTGACGAAACTTTTCTACAAAAATGAAGGAAAGCTCGGGTACCGTGGAGGGTCGTGGCAACGGTAATCCTGCGAGAGTCTAGCTACGACTCTTCCAACGTAACAGATTTCGAATGATATTAATTTACCAACTCTGGAACGCATCGCGATGCGAAGTTCGGGAAACATCGTTGGAATTTCGCATCGTGTAAGTATTACACGCGTACGAAGGGTCGTCCAGGCGCGCGAGAAGCGAATCGCGGTATTATTTCCATTCCATTCAAACTCCGGAGTACGAGTACTACCGATAAACGCGAGAGACGAGAGTAACGTGGAAGCAAATATAATCATACCTGAACGCGGGTCAAACATCGCGGACGGTCAACGAAGCACGGGGTACCGCAGCCACGTGACACTAATTGTCACTCGAATGGGGGGTGAGGGGTGACGGCTAAGCTTCGCTTGCTCGTTCCATGTCGACTCGAATTCGCACCGGCCACGTTCGATTGAAAATGGTAACGGATTATCGAGGAATCCGTACAGCCGTCCTTCCTCGGGCGTCACAGTCGATTCAACAACGCAGATTTATCGGGCTAATTGGATCTTCATTACCGTTTATATCGCGCGCTCGAGTACCGTGGATATCAACGTTGTTCGGCCAGCGCGAGGTATCCATTGTCGATACGCGACAGGGTCATTTTTGATCTAGGTATTCAGCTCCGCTCGATCGATACGTTGAAACATTTCGCGGTAGAATTGTGGAAACCGTAGAATTGCAACGGTTCAGAGAACTACCGAGATGGCGCTACTGGGAACCTGTAGCGAGTGTGAGACGAGTATAGGTACGGCATGCGGCATGCGGCATGCGGTCCATGGAAGGCGCACTGAACCTTGAAAGGATATTTGCTTCTCTATATGGAAGAATCGGATACCAAATACATCGCGAGCGGGCAAAAACAAAGGAGAATCGCGTTTCAATGCCCGGCTGGGTGACACCAGTTCGAAATGACGACGATCCTCGATGAAATTACGATTTGTGCCCGCGAGACGAGGGTGGTGTTGCTTTTAGAGAAGACCTCGCTTCCTTCCTACCACCGGCTTTTTTCCCGGCCGCGTTTTTTTCCTTTTCTACTTCTTCGTATTTCATTTTCGCCTTTTTTTCGTTCCCTGCAGACGAGGCAGCCTGCCGAGCCCGTTCGTCGGAGAGCAGCAACCGAGCAAGCGATGAAAGAAGACCGGAGAGAGAGAGCGAGAGCGAGAGAGAGAGAGAGAGAGAGAGAGAGAGAGAGAGAGAGAGAGAGAGAGAGAGAGAGAGAGAGAGAGAGAGAGAGAGAGAGAGAGAGAGAGAGAGAGAGAGATGGATACAGTATCGAGCGAGACAGTCACGGCGGAAGGTCAGGGGTTGAAGTGGACTCCGCGTGAAATGGAAATACGAAGTGCGGTTAGCGAAGTCATATTTTCACTCGTGACTTTCTTCGGATTTCGCGGCCTACGCGAGATGCTCTGGTCTCGATCACGCTGAACGAAGTCACCGCCGCTCGTACGTACTTCGGAAGCACTACAGCTCTCTCTCTCTCTCTCTCTCTCTCTCTCTCTCTCTCTCTCTCTCTCTCTCTCTCTCTCTCTCTCTCTCTCTCTCTCTCTCTCTCTCTCTCTCTCTCTCTCTCTGCTCGGCTATCGGATTGAATTCGCATGAAAGTTCGGAAACGCGATATCCTAATCGAATTTCCTCTCGTTCCCGAATGACGTGGGTGGAACGTAGTCGCGGCGCGGCTTCATTCGAAGAAAACAAATCGAGGTACTCGACTCGCACGGAGAAATATATTTCGGGACAAGCTTAACGACGGAGAACGACACGGTAGGGTAGTTCTTCGAAACTTCGCGTATAAGATGATGAAGTATAGCGAAGGAGAAGATAGAGACGATATTACTACTACCGAATTACTACGATGGTGGACCTACTACCAACCTATCATCCCACTGCTAGACGCATCGCTGCTTCGCTCTGCGAAGCCCTATGGGATCAACCCGCGGCTCAGCCGGGATTTCAGCTCAGAACTTGTCCAACAAAAATTAATCGAATCATTTCCTGCCCCAAACCACGCGAATCTAAAAAAGCTACCACGACGTACGAACCGACCCAGGTTTCGAGTGTCGAAGCGAGAGGGAAAGCGTTTCGATTTTCCGACGAGTGCGGGAACGCCGTGTACGAAATGGCGGAGTTTTGATGCGCGGAGAACCGATCGCGGACGATCCATGAGTAGCTTCGGGGAAAAATCGATCTAGTCGTCCCACAAAGATTTTACCCCTCGCGACATACTTGCGCCTATGTTTCTCGCAGCAGCTACGTGGCGAGGACTCCGTAGCTTCGGCGGTCAGAAGTTGACCACGATCCACGAGTCGCGACAATTGACGCGGGCATCAGTCGACTGCATTCTTGAGCTAAATACTGCCGAGTCTCGAACACCTTCATGGAAATTCCACGGTGAAATAATTCGTTTCTCCTCCGATTGTTGGAAATATTGAACGGATTCTCGGCGACTCACGCGACATGGAGGTAAGGATTCTCGAGCGTTACGCATCGACACCATTTCTTTGCTCGGTCGGTTGTAGGACACGGCCTGGTTACCTCTCTGTACGTGGAATCGTGGATTTTCTCCGGCTCGTTCTCCGCAGCAGAGGCGCAGGCGTGGCGTCCGAACATCGGTGAACATGGAAAGGAACCACGATCTTCGACGATGTTCTCGATCAACGTCGCGTATCGGTAACCATCTCACCGTTCCTCGACCATGCGACTCGACCGCGGCGACACTTCGTTACGAGCGCGTTAGTTTTGCAAAGTTCAGTCCCGATCGAGCGGAGGAATGCCATGAGAACGCGCGACGTCGCAACCAAGGTGTTCGCCATCACGGTTGTCCGTAAATAAATGATTCGTAGGATTTTGTTCGTTGATTCCGTTACGTCTTTCTCGCGCCGACTGATCCTTCTGCCGCACCCTTCGTCGCTCGCGGCTCGAGGACTGATGCTAATTGCGGCCGGAGATGAACGCTCGAAAGTGGTGAAGACTTCCCGGCGAGTTAGTCGGTAACGAGTGCCGAGACATGCGAAGATCCGCGGAGTAGTCTTTCGACGCATGAAAGATTAAGCTGGCGCTCGTGAGAGAGATTCTCAATTTCCTCATGGCTTATTCAGAGGCCGTGAATCGTTCGTTACCACGTGTTAGCAGCGGCCGAATTGTTACGCGAGGGGTGTGCTTGCTTGTTTAATTGAACCTTAAGTCTGGAGGTGATGAAGTCTCTTGCGATTCATGGAGAAAGCTCTTTATAGCGTGGGACAATAATTGGCGGTCCTAAATGTGGGGGATAATTAGTTGCCTAACCCCGGTATCACCTGCTCGCCAACTGTTACTCGACATATATAACCGGCTAATCGATAAAACGTTTTCGCTTGTTTTGGGTGCTCGGATCTCGTTATTCCGGCACTTTTCGCTCTCGATTAAAGGATCGTGGCCAAATTTCCGAACAACGTTCGCAACAAGCGAGGAATATCTGCCCTCTGCTTCGCTCAACAAATAATCGAGCATATTTCTTACGCAGAACAAAGAATCGCAACTCGCAACTCCACGCGTCGATGCTATTTGCATCATCGTAGCACTTTTTATGCAAACGAGAAGAAACATTGAGCTCGCGAACAACGAATCGGAGATGGGTATTTAATTCGAAATTAGATTTTATTCGATGATAGATTTTATTGCGCGTGATTGGAAAATTCAATAACTCGCGCTTCTCTGAGGATATGCAAATCTTGAGAACCGTATTCGCACTCTGTAAACAAGCTTCGTCAAATACAGAAGGGGGTAAATTACGGGCACGCTGACAGATAATGATAATCCACTGATTATGTTATTATGCATAGTACATATTAATTAATACATAGCGGAGGCCGGGGCTCGACGGACCCCTTAAGCCTTTACATTTTTCTTTGCGGTCGTTGACCACCGAGTACAAGTTGTCGAACAAATTCGTAATCGATTCGTGATTATTCAACAACAAAATCCGGCGCACGACGGATCCTCTCAAAAATATTGGTATATACTATATTTTTTCAAATAATTGCGCCCTCCGCTTTTTTATCAATAAAAAGTAGTTCGTTTAGCCTGAAAACACGTGTGTTTTCTCACCGGTAATTGGAAAGTATTCTGAATTAGAGATGCCACACTCTATTTTTCCTGCACACGGCAGCAGAGTGACTGTGAGAACTGTCATGGCCGCCTGACTAACTCTATCACATTTGTGTATACGCGTGTACATCAAAATTCGCAGGCGAGACGAGTCATGTCAATATTCAATTGAGTGTAACATCAGATGTACTTTTGAAAATGATAAACTTAATAAATAAGAGCTCAATCAACAATAAACAATAAAAAATATTCTTATTGTCTCATTTACTTTTCAATGATCTTTGATAGTTATTTAGGTAGAAGGTAGTTGTGAATAAATTGGACAGAAAACTATTTGTTTTAGCACATTTTTGAGGAGGTCCGTAGTGCTCCGGCCTGGCCTACGCGTATCAATACATAGTTATCGTCGTCGGCGTCAGGTTGAGTGGAATGAGATGAGAGGAAATATACGAATTGTCTGAATTATTGAGATTTTCGATCCAGGGACCTGGAAACGAGATAGATACGAATTGTTAAAACGTGATCGATCGAAACGATCGGCCTTACTGTATCATATTTATCGAGGGAAAATCTAGCACACGAACAGAACATTAACTTCATCGTCTGCGATGAAAAATGTTGATCGTAAAGAGTTTTCAGCCAGTCGAGAGAGAGAGAGAGAGGACTGTGAGCCGGGAAAACAACAAAGTACAGACAACGATGCGATAGTAGATAGTCGAACCGCGTGCAACCCATCGGTGTTTCGTTATCGTGCCAGCGAGAGTGCGTGGACAAAAGAGGAATAGCCGGACTATTCCGCGGAAAAGCACGACTGGAAATTGAAGTCGCATTGTACACGCAATGCCATAAATTGCGAGCCTCGTATGAGAAAAAACCAGGGGTGAAAAAGAAGTAGTCCTGAGAGAAGGATCGAGTTGAATTTTCCTAACCGACCAGTGCGGAACGAAGCTCGCCGAAGCTCTCGCAGACGAAGAATGGTTATTTCCACTTCATCGATATACTTCGCCAGCGTGAGACTCCGATTTCCGTAATACGCGCGCACCCTACGCTGATTGCGGCGAAACCGCGTGCCACTCGGCGTCTGTTTTCAGCCATGCGCGCTTGATTCTCTTCGCGACGATCGAGTCAATCGCTTTAGGTTTGACGCGAGGGGAGAAAGATTGGGAATATTCTGGCAGAAGATCTTGTTAGGCGTATTCACGCGACCGTGGAACCGGCGAGAGGTTACGACTAATGGCTGAACTGATCGATGTAATGGTAAAATTGAGCGGTTTTCCGCAAAAGCTCGGGGCGACTCGGCGGGAAATTTCATCCCGCGGCAGGAGACGTACGGCGAGAAGAAGACGTCGGGGGGGGGGGGGGGGATGATTTCCAAGTGATTTGTTCGCGTATTCGGCGTCGAGGGTCGATTTATTCGTATACGATGAAATTTTCGTCCTGGATTTAGTCTTGAAATCCATTTTTGTCACGGAGCAAACGAAAGTAGCGGTGCTGGTAGCGCGCGGACCTCGTATTGGAAATGCAGTTCGCCAAAGATTCGTAAATGTTGATCGAATATCGCCAGGCATGTCGGAAATGGTAAAGTCGCAAAAGTATCTACGCACGCGGAGGGGGCATGCAGCGTAAGGGAAAGACAGAGGCTCGCTTCTTTTGGCACTCGAGTCTGGCAGTGACTAATTATTTGTGGAGCACCCATGATCCCCGCGCCTCGCGGTCTCTTTTTCTTTATTTCCTTCGACTGCATTTCTCCGGAGGCAACGAAACACTTATATGGTCTCTGAGTTGGCTCGTATGTATAGGCATACATCCACAGACAGGCTTGTCCCCGTGTTTGTACGTACATATATCGCAGCCATTGTTTTATACGGTAGACCGAACGAGAAACGCATTAGCAATTCAAATTGGCGGCAATTTTTTGAGCGCATTTTTGACCTCCTGTATCGGACTTTGCTTTGTCCTTCTGCCGCGCCGAAACTCCGTTAATATTAAGGCCACCTATAATTGGTCAGCGTACGACTTGGAGAGGAACCTCTTCTCGTACCTCTTGCGTGCGTAAGAACTCGACTCGGTCCGATGTGCTCTTCGAACGTTGTGGCGCGATCCACCGATCCCCCGAACGATCGTCCCTCGATGACGGCCGGTGTCCTCCTCGTCTTGGCAACCCCCGAGAAAGCTGCTGCTCGTTAGCTGGACCAGGGAATCCCTCCGCTCGTGGGGAACGTCGTCGTAGTTGAACGGTACTCACGGGTGACTCGTTCGTAGCTGGGTAAAAAATAAACGGAACGTTCTTACGCGCCCTGCGAATACATCGGAGCTGGGACGAGGGTGCCGAAAGAAGCCAGGTGTACGAACGGTGACGGCATGAAATTTGTCAATGCGGACTCGTTCTGCTTCATAAATTTTATTTGAACGAGACGCTTTCACGCGACTTTTATAGCTATGCCCTCTTCGCATGACGAAGAACCGTCGAGCGTTCGCTGACACGGCGAACAATTCGCGTTCGTTACTCCGCGTCAATTCGCAAACCGACGAAGACGATAAAACGAATTTGAAAATATTACGGTACCGCGAAATAAAACATTCCCGCAGTTTCGAAACCTATTAGATTCAGCGGACAGCGAACATTTCATCCGATCAGTCTGGAAATCGATCCACGCCCATAGATATATTTCGATCCGTCGACCTCTGATTTTGGCACCGATTATCGCGTTTTCCATGATTTCTAGTTTTCGGAAAACTCGCATTCTTCTCAACTTTATCATCATCGCGATTGGAAAGTTTGCATTTTCCAACGCTACTAAAAACACAGAATTCGAGCATTTTGGATTCGAGTGAAAATTTCCAGTATTTCAGTTATGCAATGGTGGATTTTATGCGAGGTGTAAATTAACTCTCTTGAGAAGACGAAGATATTTTTTGAATCGAACCTTGCTGATTGTGAGGAAAGAACAGATCTAACTTTTTGATGGTTCTTGGCCTGATTGTTATTCATCGATGACAAGTCTCCCAAAAATTTGCCAGATGGACGGAACGATCGTTCCTTCGACTCGTCGCCGAAACTTGATTGAAAAATTGCGAAGCTATTTATGAGAATAATAATAAAGAAGCAGCGAATAATTCTGAACGAGTCTCAAACCGTGTTTCGTTTCACGTTAGTTGCGGAAACGTTTTTGGCGGAATTTAAAACACGGAATTTCACGACTGGATCGACACAGTTACGATTCGTAGACGCAAAGATGAGGAATCCACCGATTTAGTGAGACATTAGTCGGAGTAAGAAGCACGTACCAAATAATCGTGAAATAAATCCGCAGAGACGAGAGTCGAAGCCTAGTCGTATGGTTAGAATACTCCGTATGCAGTAGGTACTTTCAGCGTTGAGAGAGAAATTTGAGAAAGCAACGTTCTTTACCGACCGGTTATCTTCCGCACACGTGATTATCACCGACGAGCATCGCCTAACCACGCCAGTTCCGGTTCCGTATTGACGAGTTGATCAGTCAGTCGGTCAGGACGTCTCGCGTTATACCATTGGTACAAGAAATATGCGCGGATGATTGCCGATAATCATGAACGATGTTTGGTTTACTCGTACGACTGCCCGAAGGACGATCGATCCTGTCGGAACAGGTGTAATAGTTTGGGATCCGATCGGGGTAGTTTGCCTATTCTCTTTGGGCGAGGTCGTGCCTAGGAATGGATCACACTACCAATGAAAACGGGGCTTACCAACCAAGTTTCCAGGTCTGATTATCACGGGTATTCAAAGCCCGTGGTCGCCGCGATGTTCACGTGCACGCGGTTACCAATCGCGTTAAATTGCTCCGGCGAGTTAGATGACGCATATCAATTCCAGATCTCGGACATCCAATCGTACCTGCCGAATTTCTCTCAGCGCATCGCGAACAGCCCACGCGAGGGAGAATTTTTCTCACCCCCCTCGTGATATTCAACTTTCGTCTCGTCGGATCACGCGTCTGATATCCCGCGTTAGGCAGCATTTTTCGGAAGAAATGCTCCCCGGCTCACCGTTCGGAATTAATTTTCCTCTCGTAATCCAATATTCATATCTCGCTCATTCCCTTTCAGCGCCCACGACTATTCGTCGTACGTCCTTTCGCCTCGCTTGATTCAGCGCTGAAATGCCACTCGCATGCATTCGCATTACCTTTACGCGTGGGCGTCATATCTATGCGACGCCGTCTGGGCTGAAAACGCGATCGTGGTTAAACTCCGGACGTCGGCTTCTCTCGCGTTCGAGCCGACAAAAGTGATTTGCAACGTTTCCAACGAGTTTCAATCATCAATTTTTGCTGAATCCCGGTTCTCAAGGATGGACATCCTCGAGCACACCGTGCTCCCGAAGCTTCGCGCGACTCGTTCCCTCAACGTACCGCTATTATACGTTGCCTACGGTCCAGACGCTATACCCGTGATGTTATGCAATATGCACGTACGTACGTGCGAGCTTGTCGCGATGCAAAATACAAGCTCTGCCTCATCAAACGTCAAGTGCAACGAGGCACTACCTACCTGATCACATATTCATTCTGTAGTCCTATATTTTATGTATGAAGTTAGATTCACTCTCATCTTACGCCGCAGTTACGTATTATACACGCTTCGTTCTTCGAATCGAAAGTGTGCCAAGCGCGAGTAACACGTTTCGAGAATTACTAATTCGTTAATGGTTGGAGGAGTTTCGAATCACGCTACGCAACGCGTCAGCGCTCGCCTTGTTCGTTGGATTCTAATCGTAGCGAAGAAATCTACCCTCTTGTTTTCCCCGCTACTCAACGATTATTTTTCCATTCGTCCCAATACGCGTCATTCGTGTATTTTGGCAGATTTGATCGGTACTTCGAGAGCTTGCGGAGCGTATTTTTTGTTTCCTCGACGGCTCGTGCCTTTGATGAGAATAGATTGGACATAATTTTTGCCCGGCGAGACGTCATCGTAATTGATAGTGGTCGCGCAACGTTTGCGAGCATTTTCGAGGAACAATGATTCGGTCGTACGAGATGATTAACGATTATCACGCGAATATGCGAGGTCTTTGCGCACGCATTAATTCCAAAGTCAAACAGAGGCGCGACAGTAGCGTCGGGCAAATTGTAATCATTCGTCAAAATAGAATGGAACGTTGTTTCCTCCTATTTCGCGAGAGGAAGTAGGAAAAAAGTGAATTAAACGGGGCAAAATGCGAGGAATTTCGCGCGAGCGGAGGATTCGTTGGATTTTTTCACCGTTCTAAGACTGAAATATCGCTCGGCGGTAAAG
This sequence comes from Arge pagana, assembly GCA_963969455.1. Lineage (NCBI taxonomy): Eukaryota > Metazoa > Arthropoda > Insecta > Hymenoptera > Argidae > Arge > Arge pagana. The sequence goes on along the minus strand of OZ018311.1, from coordinate 11,817,796 downwards.
CGAAATGAAAAATAATGAAACTACAATTTATTAAATATTTTTTAAGCTCCGGAATTTTTACCGTGAAACTTTCTCGTATACATTCGCATGAATTTTCCTCTTTTTATTCCCATTCGCCGCACGCAAGTTCGCCGGCAGAGAAAACTCTGGCTTTTTATTCGCTCCAACCGAATTACAGTTGCCAGTAAATAAAACGTCGAGGGAAAAATTGTCAAAGGACGATATTAAATATTTCTCACATAGGAATCGCTGCCGCGGGGCGAATGTAAAAAGAAAATTGAACCCGGCTAATTCCGGACGGCAAATAAATTTCACCCGAAATTAATCGGCTGTCTGCCAAAATTGTTGCGTCCTCGAATTATTCCTGAAAACATCCGAATTACGGTAATCCTCGATGCTGAGATTAATCCTCTCGAAAATCCTTCACCGACATTTTTCGCGGACAAACAGATTTTCCAACGTGCAACAAAGATCGTACCAATAAAACGCCGGAATCCAGCGTTTTTCCCCCAAAAAAAAAGCGAATCCAAAGCTGATACTTTCTCGTTGATTCGTCTTGTTCTTGAATTGCATTTACTTTCCGTTCGCCGATCATCCAGACAAAATATCACGTCGCGACGTACGTTTACGCGCGCGAGCGTCTGCCTCGCGGTATATTTCACCGATCGTCGTTTGCTTGGTAGATTAATAAAAACATAGATTGAGAATTCTACCGACGTGCGTGAGACACGCCTCGTACGGAGTGGCACGGCCAACGAGACAGGGGTGGATCAAAGGTGAGCCAAGGATGTATCCACCGTCGGAATAAAGGACAGAGAAAAACGGAGCGAGGGAACGGGCAGCAGTGATAAAAAGGATAGCAGATGGCTTAACGTTTGACTCGACACGGAATCCGCGCTGAAACGCGATCCAATTTCAAAGATAATGAACTATTCATCCCATGTTTAAGCCCGATCGCTCGAAGATACGAAATCGCTGCAACCAACGATATGCATACAAGGTATTCACTTCGAATTGTCGACATCCAGCTCTCTCGTTATTTTCCACGTCAAATCCAGCACTGATTGGAATCCGCTATCCATTGCCGCGTTTGTCGGGCATATTCTTTAAATTTCTCGAAAACTATTCCAGTTACGACGATCGTCTCGAGTTCTTTGTGAAGAAAACAATTGGAGGTATGAAAAAACAAGTCTCTTTTCTTTCAACCCTTAAATCAAGTACCCGTATCTCAAATAACACACCAGGAACGCGAGATACAAACTCTTGGGAGATTATTATTAGAAAAAGAATTGCTATCGTACCATCAAAATTGAAGCGTGGCGACTTATTCTCCGTTTTTATAAATATCCTCGCAGATTTTCTGGAATATGCTGCGATTAGTTGAAACCGAAGGGTGCTAGAAGCGTTCGCGAGTGGCGATATCCCAGAAAACATCGAGACTTCGCCGCAAGCTCGACAATAGCGTTTTTATTCGCTCAATAAAATTCACGATGCCTAAGCCCGGTGGATGAAAGTCCGAGTAATAAAGGCAGAACCTCTTTGAAACAAGCTCGTTGGCTCGAGAAGAAAAACAACAAGCGGAATCACGATAATGGGGATGAGAAGTATCGATTCGGCGTGGTATCATGCGATAAGAATTGGCCGAAGTATTTGCAATTTCAATCAGGCTCGTTCGAATCTTACGCGAGTAAAGTTGACGTTCGCGAGTTTGAGAGAAATCTTGTTAGCCCAGCGCTCGTTAGATGAACGGCAGCTCTTCTTCGCGCGCGACGATGAGAAGAGTTATTGTCTTTATTAGCCGACGAATTCAATCGAGAAAAAGTGCGAGAACGCGTTTGAAGCATTTAAAAAGTCAGGGAGAGTGACGAGCAATCAAGGTGTTTCAGCCGCTCGCGAAGCTACGTCAAAGTCTCGCAGCCATTAATAATACTGCAACGGTGTTTGCTTGAAATTAGTTGACAGGTTATACGTATGCCTCTGTTTACATTACAAGCAAACAGTTTCCTATGAAACTCTGCGCTTCACCGTACTACAACAATTTACCAATTAATTCATACGTTCGCAGGCGTGAGATATCGCGCGGAGTTACGCGAAGTATAACTCGTCAAACGTGATGCCATTCGGATCCGATGAAACCGCATGCTCGTAAATCTCGCGAAGACGCGACTCCGGCTAACGCGCCTCGTCGTCCCGACTCTTAATCGCTTTAGGACTGATTTTATCGAAACTGGAAGCCAGAATTTCGTAACTTCAACGAGCAGAGCAAATCGACATTTTTCGAAACAATAGCGATACGAGATCTTGCTTCGCATTTTGAGCAAAGAGATAGAACTCGAGATTCAACTAGCTTGGTAGATAATATTCGACGATGCTGCTAGATTCTGTTATTCCGGGATTAACATGTGATGTCGATTGGAAAAGGATTAGGCGGAGCTGATTCCAGTAGTTTTCGAGTAGTTACGCGCTTCAAGCAAGGCGAGTCCGCTGATTCCGGTTCACGCGGCTCACGCCAGCTCACGTGGCTCAGTGTTGGTGCGTTTTATAACGCAAACAATCCTTAGAACTTTTTTTCACTCGCATTTTTAGATAATTAACAATTGCTACATCTGTTAACAGATTATTAAAAATCTAATAGTAAAGAATATATATTTTCATGATATCGTAAATTATAAATATGAAGAACTATTTCCCTTGATACGCCAGAAGTAGAAACATTTTATTCTTAAATATTCTTAACTATTCGTATGAAAAACATTAAAAAAAAAACAGTCATGCTGTAATTTATAATCACCGCTAAGATGACACTGGATTCTTATCTATAATAGTTTGAAAAAAAAATTAGTGAACTCCGAAAAAAAACTCATACCCCCGTCTGGTCGGCAAGAAAGTTTAGTAGTTGAATCTCGAACAGAATCGTTTATGGTCGAGTGTAGTGGAAGAATTTGCGTTTGTAATTGCGAAAAAAAAGGGTTTTTTCCAAGACATTCGCGAGGAAAACTACTATAAACGGCTATAAATTACTCCAAATGGAATAAAGTTACTGCAGGCGAAGAAAACCTGCTTCACTTATCGACTGATTTTTATTGGTTCTATTCTTATTCTTTCTTATAGTGCCACTGCTAGTGATTCTGTATCAGCTTGCCTCGGCTGATGAGTAATTCTCGACTGTTTCTGAGCTAGCTCGCGAGCTTGTGATTCTGTATCGATCCGGATCGCAAGAATCAGTGATTCTTCGAGTCAACAGCCCCTGGACTCGAGTATATCAATATGTTGCTCGAGACGATTGAGAACTGTAAATATCAGGAGAATGAAAGATGCTGATTTCGAGGGGACGACCGATGCGTTTTATTTTTATACCTAAAGTTTTTTACGGCAGAAATAGAGGTTTCCGGTTCGCGAGCCGTTTTGAAGGTACCTGGAGTCGATTTATCGAACGCGAAGTGAATCGCAATTCGGTTTGCGAAAAGGACTCTGAGATGGATATAGAGGACAGGGAACGGTTCGGTATTAGCTGAAAAATGTTTCCACTCGAGATTACAAATGACGGTGTTCAAGGAGCGACGTGGAGAAAAACAAAAGCGGATTGCTAACGCGTCGGTGGTCGAGAGCACGTGTTCTCCGAGGCTGGGGTTGGACCATCGATATAGCGATTCTCGACGATGTTCCTTCGGGGAGGAAACTCGTCTCTGAAAAAGTCCGAAGACTTCCGGTAATTTTCATCTCACGGCCCTCGACCGTCGAGATACTCGGTAACAAAAACTTTCCCGGGCTCTTAAAATTGCTCCGGAAACGGCGAACGAACGAGGCCGAAATCTATTCTACGATTCCTCTCCTGCCACGTGCACGTCGCGGTATACATTTGGACGTTGTAGGTACCTTTTCCACCTCCGGTTACACGCGATGCCCTGTCCGCGGGCGACTCGTGATGAGAAAGTGAAGTGGGTCGTTTTTCATTTTCCATTTTACACCCGTCGATCGTGAAAGGGACAAATGGAAACTGCCCAACGATATTCGCCTGTCAATTGCAATAGTTTACGCCAAATGAGTCCTCCCATATTCCGATTGGTACGATTCCGAGGAAAAAAAAAACGAAACAACAACCACGCCCCTCGAAATGTTTGATCGTTGAACATAAAACGAAATTACTCCGAGCTGCAATTGTTTTCCGCGGAAATTGTACGATTCCCAACAGAATTGATATTTTCAAGTTATCGCAGCTGTAAATAGCTCGCATGCCCCTGTGACCGCGTAGGTGTGCTTCCCCCACGCGTCCCCCGACGCGTTGTTCGTTATTTATTCGATACGACAGCTGATCTTTCCCGTCCTACCTGATATCCGCGGATGACCTTGAAATCCTTTTGAAGGGAGTCACGAAACTCCATCTCTTCCAAGCAGGTACTTCTACTGTAAGTCAGTCGCTCGAAATTACCAAGACTGATTCCTGTGCTCGAAAAAATTGTCAACCAGATGATTCGTGTGTTTCTCTTGCGATTTAGTAACTCTTTACGAGAAATGATAGTCGACGGAGTATCCACGAGATAGCTCTTCAAACTTCACCTGTTTCGAACAGTTTTTATACCGGGAGTTACAAATTCAACGTTCCAGCAGTGATGGAATAAGAACGATGTTTCTCGCCTTCGCGAATGCAAAGAGAGATGCTTGTAAATACTCACAGGGAATTTTTCCGTCTTTGCAATAAAACCAACTTTTATAACGCTACGCGAAGCATTTCACGCAACTTTTGCAGCCACTAGCCTCTGCTATTCCCGATTTCCTCCAGTTTATCTTCACTTCTCAGATATTCCACGTTTTTTAATATATTCTCACATCGTCGAGTTTATGAATTATTCATTCGTTGAGACCAGTAGAAATACATTTTTTTTGAATTCTCATGATATTCCTGGTAATATGCTGGAAGATAACGATCCGTCTGATCTGTGACGTCCACCAAGAAATTCTCAAGCTCGTTATACTTCACATCTTTGTGTGAACTTTGATTCGAATCGGGGGGAATCTTTCATCAATTACCCCAAAATGAGGGGTATACTCATTTTCAATTTTCCCAATTAAGCACGTTTTTCTCAAGGTAACTGCGAATTCTTCGAGCAAAATTCTTTTTCGGCTAGTTTTCTCGTTGCAACTCCATTGGAGAAATTGTTTTGCCATGCGGACTCGCAGAACACAGCGCATGAACGAATATCTCAGTCCTCGTTAGCTAAGCCGTGTTCTGACTTCTACGAAACGCTGAAGCGAATCTCTGGTTAACGATCGATAACGGAATGACAAATTCGTGATATGATACGACTCTCGCTACTTAATGCTAAAGGCCAGAGACGCCGAAGGGCCTGGAGGTTTTCCGAAGGCAGCAAAGATCTACTCTACCGCGCGTGACATTTACTGCGAAGTCGAACTATGTCTACGACCATGTAGAACAATGTCAAAGGCAGTGCGGTGGTATGAAGACGCGTTTTTCCGGAATCTGCTGAATTTACCCTTAACACAGACTCGCGCGTTAGTTCGATTTTTGGACCGAATTTTCAGTCCAAAAAGTCTGATTAGCAAGATTTTTGGCAATGCTCGCGATTAAAGAACTGCCGCGGTAATTTCGAAGAGGCGAAACAGTTCATCGACGAGCATAATTATCGTGCTTTTACCTTGACACGATAAAATCGGGTAGAGTCATTCGGGGTGACCGTGCGCAGCGGGTAAGTGTGCTCATTCCCTTTATCTCCAAAGGGAGAGGGAGGGGTTTTTTGAAGGTGAATTAGCCGGGAATTAGCTTACGCCGAGGAACGCGAACTCGTATAATCGTTCTTTGTTTTGTTTTCTATACTCTATCGAATACGTGACTTCATTTTTCTTTACTCCTTATTGTTTCATTTTGACACCACTTTGAATGCTCGAGTGCGCACACTTGACCCGAATGACTCTGATGAGAATTGTGCGAAGATCTCGAAATTTCGAGCTGCTACTTGATCGCCTCGATCGCGTAACTAAGTTGTCGAAGAAGTTCTTCGTTCGATTTTCTTGGCGAGAGGCTTCTCGGGCGTCGTCGCGTTACGAGGTAATGAAACGAGGCTTAATTCGCGGAGCTATCCGATCGAAATGACTTCGAGTCACGAGATCTTACTGGAGCTCGGCGAGTCGACGAGTTGCTGCGACTTCTTCTTGATAACTACGTATTAATTAAAACAAATTGGCGAAGGCGATGGTGACGTCGTAACGAGACGCCGTATCGTTTTATAAGATCCAACGGGGAATCTACAAATTGTTCCGATTCCGCTATCAACTGCTTACTACGTCAGCGTTGGAAAATTACTTCGCTCTCCTCGTTTCGTTATTCCCTGGCGATAATTGTTTTTCGCGCAATTTTCTGTCCCGAATCCTTTTCTTCGTTACGATTCCTTCTCCTTTCTGCCCGCGCGAATAAAATACTAGTTTCCGTCGAATCATCCGCAGCCGAAACACCGGAATAATCTCGAACCACTGAAAGCGATCGTCTTCGTTCGGCGACGATGAATTTACCAGGCGTTTTTTTCGATGGTGGCTGAAATTAGGTGAGCATGCGACGAGCAGGAAAATTTAATAATCGAACGAGGCTAGCAATAACAGGCCATTAAAGGTAAGTAGCGTTGGGAGGATGGAAGGAAGGGGGAGGAATTCCGTAATTTTGAACGGTTCAAATTCTCGCATAACAAGTGACGGGCGTCGGTGAAAAGAGCGTACACATCGGAGAAGTGTTTGGAAAGTGGGAGAAGAACTTTCCGAAGACGATTTAGCATCGAAGGAGAAGACCAGGCGAGGACGAGCGAGTAGGAGAAAGAGAGCAGCGGGGGGAATCCGGGGGAAAAAATAGGAAGGAGAGCGAAGCAAAAATGAAAGGAAAAGAAAAAAAAGGGAAGGAGCCACCAGCCGCGTCCAGACGTCGTGGCATGCGCCGCGGCCACCGGCATCTCGAGACAGGATCGCAACGCCTCTGCCTTGTTTGTTTTAACCTCGATGCGGCATAGTGGCGCGACGCAAGCCTCTCCTGCGCCCAGCAATTTAAAGTCCACGCAGGTGTCTGACACCTCGAAGTGTCGCGCGTCGGTATCCCGTAGCAACGAAGATGCTGAAAATCGTGCAACTCGCCGATAATGAAACGACGCGACTCCTGCGAGACTTCATCTGCCGGGAATAAAGAGATCGCCTCGAACTCTCACCTCGATCGCCCCATTGAATCACGCGATCAAGGCGGATCGCTTTAGTTACCACGGAACATTATTCGAGGCGCTCCGTTATCGATTCCGCTTACAGCCTCGAATCGTTTCGAAGAGCGTACCACTACCCGCGTATAATTCAGCCGTTAGAAGCATCGATATCGAGTACTGCGTTCAATGATCGAGCACTATCTGCTACAAAATAAATTTGTCCCAGAACTGATCTCTTTCCGCGTCGCCACGAGGATACGAAGAAACCTGTCGAAGTCAGGGGATCAATTCAGAACGGAATCGATAGTTGGAACAGACAAATACAGGCGAATGTCGCAGAGGACCTCGAATCTACAAAGGATCCCGATTAGTAACTCGGGTATCCCGTGCAAATATTAGCTCGGTTGTTTCTCGTGTTTTTTTTTACCGAGGGGTAGGACATTATTTTGGAAAAGTTCGTACCTCGCGCGTATGGTTGTTCATTGGTATCTTCGATGAGGGAAATTGAAGGTGTTGGAGGATCAGTTGAAACGGGAATGCAGGAAAGAAACGTCGAGTGTTGTAAAATTGAACAAAAATCCTGTCTCCACGTCACGTATGTTCCTCGGTGCTTGGTAACATTTGTGCAAAATGTCTCCCCTATCCGGGGAGATGTCTCGACTGCGACCAAAGGTTATTCGTATTACGCCGCAAACGTGTAGTATTGAAATAAAAGAATGATCACAACACACGCGAGAGAGCCGCTCCGTTCTTGTCCTACGAAGATATTGAGCTGGAAACCTTCCGCAAGGGTTACTTATCTGAGAAACGAGATTGTGTCGCAGCAAACATTTAATATCGGGACACTCGATGAAATTCTGGGAAGCGTTGGCGTTCCGATACGTTAACCAGCTGACCGGTCACAGACCCGTGGAAGGCTCGCGTGTCCTTAGTGGTGAAATACCAAACCGTTTCATCCATGCGCAACGAGCCAATCCGTACCCGTATTTCTGCGAGGATTGACACTCGGTTGGGTGAAGGCTGTTCGTTTTGCCACCCCGGTGCAAGCTTGCTCTACCGACGCTGCAACCTAGTAATCGATTCCATTTGTCCGCGTGAGCCGTGTCCCCGCTACCCGCGCAAGCGTTACATCCACCGACGCGGTAACTAATCGTAAGCACGAATTGCTCTCAGATGGACCAAAACGCTCCGTCCGAGATTCACCTGCTCGATTTAAACGGCCATCGAAATGTGATCGAAGTCTAACGCTATTTCGGTTAAATCCATTGAAAGAGAGTACCGCGGATTCGTTTCGAGCTGATAGGTACCACGGCGACAAGTTAAATTTCCGAAGAGCCAACTGTCAGATAAAAATTACGTTCCAGTGAAATTCGGTCGCTGACCGACGTCGCAGAACTCGCGTCTGGGCGTTGAACGACGATGGAATCTGTCCGAGACCGAAGGTTGGAGATTCAGCTAGTCCTAGCCCGTTAGTTCCACTACCGTCGATGTGATTTCCGTATGGATTCTCTCGATATTGCCACTCGCCTCGGAGTTTCCCTTCCGCTCGGGTGGTTGCGTTTGTTTCGCGATATATATCCCAGTAGGGAAGTACGATATTCGTGAAAGAATCGTGGTCATTCCGCTGAAAGATCGCCTCGCACAAAGTGTCCCTTATACCGTTTCCTTTATCACTTCTACGAGATAAGATTTCCCATTTGCTTCGGCATGTTTTCTTCCGTTTCAGTTTCGCGCTGCGCGCCGTCTGCTGCCGTATCCACGTACACGTGCGGGGTACGTATGCCCCGCGAGCGGGAGAGCTTTCGACCGCGTGTACTGAATTATGAGCCGTAGATATCCCGTGGTTATGCTCACAGCAAGGACGACGCGTAGCACTGTATCCTGCCAGCCCTTTTCATACCCTATATTTTATCATATTTTATCATACATGAGACGCAATCCCCGTTCTCAGCAACATTCACCACCCACGATGCGGAAATGTAATTTCACGTTGAAATTCGAATCGCCCGCGCTGCCTCCTCTCGTCTAATCCAAACTCCGAATACGCGATGATATCGAGAAACCGAATGCAACGGTACCGAAGAAATGAAGATACCGAAAATTCAACAATTGCCATGCGAAAAACCTTGGTCCAAAGTCTTTCTCAGTCCAGCGAAATTACGACGCGCTGTGTCAAGTCCGAGAGCGGTGAGATAATTTTCCAATTCAGGATTTTGCATCACCGTGAAAAAGATACTTGGATACGAGGAGTTTGGGTAGTATTATAGCTGAAATACGTGGTCGTAATGACCGGTTGCGGATGAAATTTCATGGAAAGCCGCGTCTGTTGCGGATTGGCGAGGAGGAATAGAAATCGCGGGTAGGTTCCGCGCGAACCTTCGTTACAGGTGGGGAGGGTGGGATCCAATCGACTCGACGGGACAGGTTAATTGCGAAGCGGTTGCCGTTCGTATTCGGGAAGGAGTGATAAAGCGACTTGTTATTTACATCTGTTAGCCGCTATCGCGGTGTAAGTAGGCGAGAGCGAGTCGCACCGCGGGTATTTGGCAGTCGGACGGGATCGGGTTGGTGGAAATCGAACGCGTTATCTCGCTCAATAATTTGAATAAAAGATCGGACCGGAGGAGTCAAGGCCAAGCTTGTACCAGCGCATCACGAGCGCGAGGAGCGGAGCAAAGGGAGAGCAAGACGCGCGATTTCGGAGTTGAGTCAAGTTTGGTCCTCGCGCGAGTAATTCTCTGCTCTCTCTCACAAAAGACGCGTCCGTTTGGCTTTCTGTATTTGGATGAAACTCAGCGACCCGCCGACTTGTCTCCGCCTGAAGAAATAATGGTTCCATCCGTAGTCGCGGCAAAATAAGACACCGAAAGCCATCCCACGCCGAGTCAGAGCCAGAAAGATTCCCTTTGCTCCTTAGGCTCGTCCCGTCTCACCCTGAATAAGGATAAATACCTCTCCTCGTTGTATATACGAATGCCATCTTTCAACAGGGGAGTCCTTTCTCTACCGTGATGTGTCGCCGCGCAATATCTGCCTCCGACGAGGAGGCGGCCCAACTCTGATGAGAATCACGTGAAAACTTGCTCAAAATTCACGCTTCGTGTAACATCCCGCTGAGAATGAACGTAAGCAAGTACATCGAGTGGCTGGATTACACCGTCGACCCTCCCTCTCGCAAAGCTGATCTCCCTTTCCGGTTCTGCCTCGAAACTCCAAACGAGCTGCGCCCTTTCCTGCAAAGCTTTTCCGATAGCCTGCTTCGAAAAATGCGATTCTTGTTCAAACTTATTCCCCGTATCCGACATACGTGTGCTCCTTTCCTCCGAAACGATGAGACTCATCGGACGAGTCCTCTAGGCGCGTTGACAGACTCGCCTATCCTCGTTAACTTTCTATCCTCCGTCTCTCGTGTCAGCCTCTTCGTGCTTCCTTGCTTTTTTTTCTATACGTGGGTCCTTTGCGCTCACGGTTTTCTCATCCTTGCGCTTCTCCTCGATCCTGTTTTTTTTTTGTTTTGGTTTTTTTATAGAATTGCGATGTCGGTGGCTCTGCAGATTATTTGGATGGAGCTGTTCCGCGGGACGGTAGCGAAGAAATGACACTATCAGCTTTGTCCTATCGGCTCATCAACTGTCTACTCGTGCCTTCGTCGAAACGCTTTGAATCCCGTCTCATCTGCCGGCGCAATCTTGTCACGTAATCTGCTACTACACACCCTTAACCCAGCCACACCGGTCCTTTCCTTCGGTCCTGCGAGCGTTCAAGAACCTTCGAGGATTCCCTAATTCCTCGTGCCACTCGCTTGACTCGGCGACACTGATTCTCCATTCTCACGAATCTACCTGTGACAATTAGGTACCGAGAAACACACTCGCGCGAGTGAGCCATTGATTCGATCACGAGCTGTTACGTGATCAGCGCTTGCGTGAATTTTCAATTAACACGAGGACTCCGCTAGATCGACGGCGGATTGCGGGGGAACTTGCAGTGAGAAATCTTCTGGAAACTCATCGGAAACTCAAGTAGGGTGATCCGGAGGATTATGTCGCTTAGCTAACATCGCGACATCGATCAGCACATCCGCTGGAATTTCCAGTTCAATTTTGGTTATCGCATTTACAACTTGGAAGAAATGTCCTCGTGCTCGTAAGCTTTTAATACGAGTGGAAAGAGCGATCATCACGAACTAGCATTGTTTCCATTCGACGGCCAACATTTTTCCGAGTTTTTGAAAACCTGCAGTTTTCTCCAACACGAATTAGCCTCCTATATTACAGTTTTTCTTTTGCTTCTCCAGCTTTTTTATCTTCGCGTGAAGTTGGCAAAAACGTATCGAAAATTTTCGGACGAATTTGGCCATATTTTCGTCGAATGATGTGTTTTTTTTTTCAACGACCTCAATATTTTTTTACGAGTCTAATTTTCACGAAAAAATGTGCGAACGGTTGTTTCAAATTGTCGCGATGTTATTGAAACACTAATTGAAAATCTATCATACATCGATGCCGATGGTTTTTCTCGACGTATACCGTCGAATGGTTCTCGATTTTTAAAACTCCGAGCGAGCTAACCGAAGCTCTATTTTTGGCGATATCATCGAACCTACGTTACACGCGGCTGCTACGATGCATTTCGCTCTCGGGATTTGGTAAAGGATATAATCAAGTTTATTAATCAAGTCGTAATCAGCATGAGTATCGAATCAAAATTTCATTTCGATCGTGATTGGTCTGATTGCTTAATTCCATTACAATTAGTACCTAATATTCAGTTTGACTATACAGACAAAAACCAGCAAATATTTGCCATTCGAATCAGCGTTTCGCATTTTCGTACGTAAACATAATTCCATCCCGGTTCGAATTGGCTATAAATACCGCCGCTTCCGAAATGTCGATCGCCACTGCCACGTTTGCCAAATTAAGACGACTCAAAGTCGCCCTTCGCATTTCACTGTCATCGGCATCGGGACGTTTTGTGCGCCGTCGGAAATGAGGTGAACGTAAAATACGCGGATACATATGTAGTTCCTTATCGTAGCAACGCGTCATCGCGTAGCTGTGCCTCAGATCGATCGTGATATATCGAGCGGCGCGCGTTGGGGTGATCGTTCGGCGACGGTGGTCAACAAATCGCCGTGGATATCCGGACTTATCTTCGCATCTGCTCGGTGGGAATATATGAAAAAGGGGGGAGAAAAATCCAATCCCAGAACCTTTTTGCCGGGCGACAAATTGTGGGAATTGCACAGTTGTGTCCTGCCGGTTCGTGGCATCGACTCGCTGAAACTTCGCACGCCACGTTATTTGTTGCCCGTTGTCGAGATACCGTCCTCGTAGTCGTTGCCGACCAGCCGAGAATTAATTTCTCGACGAGAACGCGAACCTAGCAAAGAAAAGATCGTCATTGTTTCCTTCGCGCTGGTATAAGGACTCGAATCTCTGGCGTTTCAAGGTCACCTACGAATATCACGAATGAGAGGAACGCCACCGTCGTTCCCTTGGTCTTCCTTATCCCTTCGCCGGAACGACGACGTCGCGACGCGTCGTCGGAGCGTCGAGCGTCGTATCGTTCTCTCGACGAGATGGTTCCACCCTCCCGCGTAGCCACGATACTCAAAGGAATGAAATGACACTGGAGATTGTTTGTTATGTATGAAGTAATATGCATCGTGTATTTTTATACCCGCGATGATGCATCCCCGCAGAAATGCGGGACGGAAATCTAAGGCTGCGAGGCGATACGCCTATGGCGCAGCGATGCAATCATCCTTTGATCACGTTTCTCGATCACGCGACGTGACTCTCGCCCGCGAGTCAAATGCCGGAGAAGATGTCAACATCGAAACTCCTACGTAAAAGATAATTAATCGACTTGCATACAGCGATTCTTGTCTTTCCGCTTGTACGAGCACACTCCGGGTCTGGTATACGCGACGCCCGAGGTTACATCCGACGGAAATGCTCGCAACAAGCTTCGTCCGGTTTCTTCTTCTTTCAATACTCGGAATCATTTCACGAACCGATTTCAATTTTCATCCCCGTATGTTTTGTTCGACGCGCGTTGGTTCGTTCCTCCACGAATCGATATTTCCACGCTACGCGAATGTCAATACGTAAAGTCGATGTACCCTCGTGATTCTCGGATGCGTGAACGCTTGAATAAATCCTCGATCGCGCAGCTCTCGAGGAGAACGATTGTACTATTCGCTCGAGGTTCTTGGAAACGTGAAACAAGAGTCTTCGAGTGTTTACTTCGACCCTGCGGAAATTTTCAGCTATCCATTGTACTCATCCATCGCGATTGATTTTTACCGAACGTGTCGTCGAATTCTATATGGAATTAACATCGAATAGGATTATCACCCCGTGAAAAGAAAGAGTCGAGTCAGCCGGGTGAGAAATAATAAAAAAAGCTCCCACTATGACGTCGGATACGGTAAATGAAGCGCGCTGCAATCCCCATAAAAAAGTTACAATCCACCAGCGTTGCGTTGTCAAGCTTCGTGAAAACCACACGTAACCTGATGTTCCGTCCATTCCGCCAATTTTTACTATGAATATCTCCTCCAAACATCCGTTGGCCCCACTTTTTTAGGATTGATTCCGAAGCCGCGAAGCTTTTTTTATGAATTGAGCTTTCAATACCCACTTGATTTATCTATTCGGGAAATATTTTTATCATCTTTCTGAATCCCTAAAGGTAAGGAATTTCGGTCAGGCCAATGCTAAACGAGGTAACTTTCGACCTAGAAGATGTTGCAAAACTTCGTTGACCTGCGGCGAATACTCGTTGCTGCCTGAACAAGGGCATATCTCCTTTCTACATTTTTATCTGATAATCGCTCTCGTAGCGGATCCTCCTCAACGTGCTATGCCGAAGAGGTGCTGTCCTTCTGCCACCGATACGATTTAATTTCTTGCAACCTGAATGTTACGAAATCTGATCCAACATGGAGGCTAGTATTTTCCGAGCTGCCGAGGTCGTACATAGATAGCTGATCCGTGCAGAATCGCATATATGTACGCGAGAGCGATTCAGATCGAGAATTTCATTATTGCTAGGTCAATTTTCCATCAAATAATTACTTCGCGAAGCGCTGTAATATACCGCGCACGTTAATAATCTCTTTCGGGAACAAATACGCTCGAATTGGATAAATTGAGAAATTGTTCGCGCAACTTGCATCGTTGGAATAACTTGCTACCTTCTCTCTTGAGGATGACGTCGATCAAACTTTTCCCATGTAGCGATAAACGCGTTTCTTGTTCGCCGTTAGTTGGAAGATTTTCGAACAACTTGCAACACGATTCTTACAAGAGCGAATAATATGTTGATCCTACCGCGGACTCATCGACCATTTGCTAGCTATTTGCAGATCGATAGAATCTCTTGACGCCGCGATTTTCTCTCGTCTTATCGACAAGACTTCAACATCGCGAATGATCGTAATGCCGGAACTATTTTTCCCTCTACAACTCGCCAACTCACCTCCGCTTAATCCCGCGTTAAAAATTATCGAACTACTTCGAAGTTGAGCTCTTTCCAGATTTTTCTCGCCGATCCACTCCGGAGCGAATTCAATTATTTCAATTATTCCCAGCGACCTTCCCCGAGCAATTGGATTTTCTTCGCTCAAACGATCCAAATCTAACGCCACTCGAGACAATCGATCCGTACATTTTCCGCTGCTCTTCGTTATCCCCGACGTATTCCGAATTCCTTGCCCGGGAAAACTACCGCGCGCAATTTCGTCGTCACCTGCCGAGACGCAGGCGCAGACAAACGCTGTTCGTCGTCGAGTCGTGATTTATTTTTCGTTCCGGCAACCGTTTCTCGTTAGCGATCCACTACTCTTCCCGGCGCAACGAGACCAGAACTGTGATCATATTTGACGTCAGTAACATCGGGAATTCGACGCCGTCAAAGGATGGCGTAACTCAGTTCCGTCGAAAAAGACAGTCGGAGCTTCTAGTTGCGAGCGAACGCCGTTGCCGCCGGGCGAACAGGGTGAGCAGCTGCTACGGGGATGAGAATCGTGGGGCTATACGTGCCTGCATAAAACACGTATAGTAGAGGTACCTAAAGATTCGCGAACACAAGCTCGCCGCGTATTACGCGCGCGCGTGTAGGTACGCGCGTGCATATACGCGCGAACGCGAGGGCGAGCGTGTGTGTTTTTGAAATACAGGGCATTACGCCAATTCGTGATGCAAATTTATGATGATTTAATATTAAATCGACTCGTTGGAGAACTGCGGCGACCGCATGCCACTGCCCGCGTTCCATTTTTGTTTCATCTTCTTGCATTTTTCGTTACACGTACGCAAACCAGCAAACCTTCGCATACAATCGATAGAGGTTCGCCCGCTCGATTCCGTTTCCAATGATCTCTCGCGGCCCTCCATCTCCTTTTCGTCTCTCCGCAAAGGTTGAAGCTTTGCCTCGAGACAATTTATCACCCCTCTCTCTCTCTCTCTCTCTCTCTCTGTCTCTCTCTCTCTCTCTCTCTCTCTCTCTCTGTCTCTCTCTCTCACTCTCTTTCTCTCTTTCGTACCCACGGCGACAATTTATTCCTTTCCCCGAATCCTTTATTTTTCTGTCTCCTCTTGCCGCTCCCGATTCCCCACATCTCCCCCGTTTCCATATCGCGAACGACGATTCTCGTAACTCGATGCTAGGCCAAGAGATCGACCCGTTAATTTTCGAACCAACGCGAGAATTCGGGGTTTTTGGTACGGATAGGTAATCTCTCACGAATCGTCGAGAAATTCGAGAAATCCCGACGGTTAATTTTGTTTCGACGTCTCTCCTCATTTTTCTCCGCGTCTAACGTAATCTTCCGTCTATTTCCTTCGGTCTTCCTCGGAAGCACTTTGACGAACGGGTTATTTAGAGCTTGGCGCGGGAAATCCTCGCTAACGTGACTCGAGTGCGAGTGACACGCGGCTCATTGGCATACGCCCATGAAAATAGCGCGCCACCGTTACTAACCCTCCTCATTCTATTGTCAAGCGAGTCTATAAAACACTCGCGACGAACCAGCAAAACTACGTCGACGAAATTGAGATTTAAGTAACCGATGGAATTCCATCGATTCGACGACTCGGACGCGCGTTCGATGTCCACAGAATTTTTCCAAGAATTCCCAAATTCGTGTCGATTTCTCATTCTATATCTTCAACGCCCTTGGATAATAAAACGAGTCATCGAAACGAACCAATTCACACGAAATTAAAAAATGGTAGCAAACCAAAGTCCTCATCGTTGCTGCGTTGAAAATCATAATCACTCCAAGGTCAGCTTATTTCGTAGAACCACGGTTCTACGTATCGGTGCACCGATGACCGTTTCAACGATGTCGGATTCCAGCATCGATTTTGGTCCAGGTTCATTCCAACGATTGCTTTCGAATTGGCAACGGCACTTTGTTGAGTATTCGTCATTTCAAATGATTCTTTTGTCGTTTACGCACGCACGGTAGCATTCTCACGCGAGATTCTCGTAAATTGATTGTCCTCCGAGCAACAATCGAAATTCTCCAGTGTTTTGCTATTCTCAATTTCGGCCCGCCCGTTGTAGTGCAACCAACAAACAGACACATCGTTGCGCGGATGCAGAATCATTTTAGCCAGTGTAGAAATAAGATCAACTTCGCCTACGCAGTAAAAAATTTCACGTCATTGTGTAAGGCGCACAATTTTTTGTGTAGTATACTCAACATCTTAGCGTGTCGATTCAATACGATCAATTAGTGTTGTTCGATCCGTCCGCTTTTAACACACTTTTATTAGCTTGGCGCGTATGTTTGTTGGTATGTAACAAAATCTTCGAACGTGACTTTGACCTACTCCAAAACGTCGCATTAAATTGAAACTTTGCGCACGTATCATGGACCAATGACAAGACAGTAATTTAACACACAAAAAAATTAAAACACAACATTTTTTTTCAAATTCAAATTTAAAAATTTGGAAAAACTAAAAAATAAGAACTCAAGTTATAGTTTGAAAAAACTAGAAAACGCGCTGTAATGGTAAACCGAAGAAAAAAGTACAAAATAAATTTCAGTATAAGAATAAAGTGATTACCGAGAAAATGCTTGCTTTATCGCTGCACGCTACATTTCTGTAAAAAAGAGTCGTCCGGATGCTTCGTTTACTCTCTCGAAGCGTTACCGGTACTTGGCCAACGGATGGATACTGGTACCTGGTTACACTTTATGAGTAGTTAATTTACAAAGGTAAATTATATCTCCCTTGAATCCTATTTGCCAAGAATTCAACGCGAGCATAATCTAATAGAACGAGACCAAGATGCGTTGGAACTCGTGCAACTTCGATCCGTTCTTCGCGAGTGCGGCAAAGAGATTTGTTCCCACCTCCGATACTAATTGTATTTGGCACATTCCAGATCTGTTGTCTGATACGAGACGTCTGCCAGTGTTTCTCATGGAAAATTGCAGATTGTTTTTTTTTTCTGTTTTTATTTTCTTCGCAAATTACCAATAATTTTCATGAATGAGAATGACGACGGGTTTCAAAAGCTACGACGAGTAAGCGCGAACAAAGTCAGGACGGAGAAAGTTTGGCAACTTTGCCAAAATTTGTCGAATCTGTGGAAAAAATCAGTCGCGATGGAAATAGAATCGTTGGGTGAATGAAACCGAGATACGGAGCGAAGCGTTGGCGGGTAAGGTGTGGCGTTTCGTGCGTAGACGAAGGCGCGTCCCTCGTCGTTGCTATTTTTTGCTCGGAATTGTCCGGTCGAACAATCGGTTAATAATAGCTTGAACGTAATATGCTCAAATAGATCGTGCATATCGCGATGCTTCATCGCGCTACGGGGATACGATTAACGCGAAGACAGCATTTCTGATGCGACGGTTCTGGATTTTTCGAATGCTGCAACATTCCCATTGAAATCGTAGATCAAAGTTTGCAAATTCCATAACACCTGTGCCAGTCACCCCTAACAACCATTCGCGCCATCGATAAAGATACTACTACTATTTGAAAGACAATTTTATAAATGTGGGGCTGTTTTTTAAATGGCTCCATTCGGAGTCCAACGAATGTTGGATCCAACGCTCCTCGTGTAAACTGCGAGCACACTGTTCTCGCGCACGAGTCAGCACCGACGATCTGCCAACTAAATACAGCTGCGATCATTGCCAACGAGATTAATATTACAAAATAATTAATTCTTCTTGTTATATAATTGTTCATTTTTCATAATTCTGTCGTTGAAACGATTGTGCTTGTTCTCTCGAAATTTTCTAGACAGTAAGGTGAACACTGCACCTGAGTTACCGTGCCCATTCGTGAATTGTTGTAACTTTTGTTGACGCTACGAAATTTTCGCGAAGACCGTTCTATGCCGCGAGCCGGACCACCCTACGGATCATTTTCGAAACAAGCACGCTCGTTCGAAGCGGTTGGAATCAGTGGGTCGTCGATGATTCAGCGTTATCCGTTTATCATCGACCCGCGAATAAAAACGGAGCTCGAGCGAAGTGCGAACGAAGTAAAGCAGACTGAAGATCATCGCGGAAAGGGCTCGTCCCCGAGAAAGAATGGAAGCAATTCAAAGAGAGGATTAGGGGGGCGACGCTGATACGGACGGAAGTGCGAAGCGAGAGAGAGAGAGATTAATAGCACGAATTAGTATTCGTCGGCGTATGCTTGAATTACACGGAGTTATCCGAGACTCTTAATACCTGACGCGTATTTTTTTTTGTAAAGCAAATATTACCTTGGCAGTAATGCGAAGTATTCAGGACTCGCGGCTCTCGTGTCCCATGCGACGTTTGGATGCGAGAAAGCTCGCGCGGAGTTTTGAAGTGTGTGTCGCGAAGTGAATCGATGACAAAGAGTGACGAGCACTTATCGACGTGCCCAAAATGAGCACGTGGCATTGCTGTGTAGGATACGTAAACGTGTCCGTGCCACGCGATCGCCCCAAAGTTGGCTGTTGTGTGCGAATAAGGTGCTACTCGTTCGATATTACCGAATGAAATTCAGATCGGTGCGCGAGCAATGCTCTTCGGAGTGCTCATTCTCCGAGCTATATTAGCCGCGAGCCGACGATCGTCCGCTCGTGATTCTCTTCGCTTTTTCGCACGTACAACGCATATTATTTTCGTATTGCGCGTTCAACGAACCTCGTGGATTTGGTGGAAAAAAATCTCACGTTGCGATCGAGCAAATGAAACTGATCCACGAGCTCGCGCACCGGTATAGCGAGAGAGAGAAGAAAAGGTAGTGGATAATTATACGCCAGATCGCAATTAATACCCCATCCTCTGACCCTAATAGGAAACCTTCCAGTGTAACCTCACCCTCGGAAAAACATCGGAGGGAGCCCCCTTGATTTATACAGGATGCTTATCACCGACGTGGCACACATTGTCTCGTATTTCGCACCGCAGCCAAACTGGTCGACTAAATCTGGACAATATATAGACCCGGCGTCGCGACGAGCCCCATTCGTTAAACAAGTTGGACGATAAACAAAAGATAAACCAACGATCGATCGATTTTCATACCCGCAAGCTTCTTGTACGCGCGTACATCGAGATCGATCGCAATTGAATAATCACGTTATTTCCGTGCCAGTCAGGCGCTGGAATTACGAAACTGTTACCCCGGTCGAGTGTGAGCAGCGAAAGAGCAGGGCAATCTGCGGAAGTCCTACAACGTCTGTCCGTACGCGAAATCCCTCCCTCATTGGAACGAGCTTTCGAAAAGAAAATCCCCTCGGTAATTTCCCTGTGGAAGATTGCTAAGCAGGCTTATTGGCACTGCATTTTCCCCCGGGTATCTTTCGACTTACCTCTGAAACATTTTTCTACAAAGGAAATCGTCTTCGTAACAATGGACCGTTCCGGTTCACGAGTGGGACGATACGCGGACCAGCTACGATACTTCCTCATCGTTTGTTGCGTGGATACCAATATTTTTTCGTTAGTCAACGTTGCTTACGACTCTTCGAACCATAAATTCGTTATCAATGTTGATCATCGAGGCAGATATCGATGCGAACATAGAGATAGGTACGTACAAATTGTCCTCGATAAACTGGGGGTTTGACGTGACAACCGAACGTCACAGCTGAGAAGCTGCGAGCGCCGATGGGTGGGGAGGAAGCTGGAAGTTGGATTCGACTTTCACTCGGATTTGTTTACTTTTAGTCGCATTTTTATTTGCGAACAATTTCCGACGCAATTTGCAATTCTCGTTTGATGGTGCTCGAAAAATCGCGAAGACGAAAATTTAATGAAAAAGATTCGTTATTAATGCCTACCTCGGCGAAAGTTCGTTTCATCGGACTCGCAGGTCAAGTGAGACGAGGAGAAGATGAGAGATCGGTGACGGTATTTGACAATTAGGAAACGTATTTCTTCCTCATTTTTTTATAGCGACGTTAAACCGCTCGCGGAATTGTTAATCCTCGAGGATGGAATCGAGTAAAGATGAGTAAGAGTCAGATTAAAAGTAGATAGCCCGAAGGAGGTCGACCGCCAGGGAGACGAGCTCGTTTAATCAGCTCGTGGAAATGCGCGACCGAAAGTCACGTTGGGATTTGGAGACAAAATCTTCGGATTCCCTCGACGCTCCGTGGGATAAAAATCTCGGATCAAGAGTGGAGAAGATCCGAAATGGCGAGACCTACCGGAAGATGATTCAACCTCCGCCGTTGGAAGAAGATCAATTTCCATACATTACAACTCCCCGCGCGAAGATCTCACCTCGCACGTTGAGTAGTGCGAAACAAATGACGCGAGAAATCTCTCGCGAATAGAGAGAATTCGCCCGCGTCAAAATCGCACGCCTCAAAGAAGAAGAAGAAGAAAAAGAAGAAGAAGAAGAAGAAGGAGAAGAAGAAGAAGAAGAAGAAGAAGAAGAAGAAGAAGAAGAAGAAGAAGAAGAAGAAGAAGAAGAAGAAGAAGAAGAACAAGAACAAGAACAAGAAGAAGAAGAAGAAGAAGAAGAAGAAGAAGAAGAAGAAGAAGAAGAAGAAGAAGAAGAAGAAGAAGAAGAAGAAGAAGAACAAGAACAAGAAGAAGAAGACGAAGAAGACGATTCGGTTTTTTCTCAGCAACGCCGTTGCTCGAGTTTCGTGGAAGTCGCGTCAGCGAGTAGATCCGAGGAACCCCGAAGAGATTGCTGACGATTGCGCACCGGCCGCATCCCCGCGGCCTTCGTTCGAGGGCACGAAAGTTTCCCGAACGAGCGATCGAGCGCCGGGTCTCGTTCGTCGAATTTTCTGGCCACGACGAAAGAGCGATGGTTGTTGCGAGGTGAAAATCACACGTTACGACGCCACAGTGAAAAGTGGACCAAGGTTAGGTATGCGATTGGCAATATCAATTGGTTAGGGTTCCAATTACGCGTTGTTTGTGGGAAGACGCGGTGGGCTTTGAACCCCGGCCACTTGACGTCCGGATCAAAACACAGACGCGGAGGTGGATGAGGTAGTCCGTGGCTGGGGCTAGGACACAACTCAATTCGAAACGAGCTACCTGCCTCCTCGGCATCCACTCGAGACGATGGTAGCTCTACAGGTGAGATTGGACGAGCTGACCGGCGAGCGACTTTGAAGAATCGAAAACGTGTCTCGGAAATAAAGGAAAAATTCGATAAATCTCTCGAGGGGATTCGTTCGTCCCGCACCGTCGGAGATCGTTCCCCGCTCCTCTAATGCTCGTTGCGACGTCGGGCCGTTTTACCGTGTTTCAAATCCAATTACACGTCGCTCGTCCCTTCTCCCCACCCCTCGCAACGATTTTTACGTTCTCCTTTTCGCAAATTAAGCATTATGCAATTCCGTGGGTAACGGATGAGGTACAAACGAATCGCAACAGTTTTACGACGCGCCATTCGCCTCTCTTGACACCCGAGGAGGCCGCCGACGTGGGGGACCCGGAGACGCTAAACATTGTTGTGCATTCCTGGTGCGTTGGCCCGAGTCTCTCTCTCTCTCTCTCTCTCTCCGTTTCGTTTCGTTGTCCTGCTTTTCCATCGCCGCGACGACCGACGATTCCCGAACTACGTTTTCCTCGAATTTCCCGCGCGACGCGATAGATTTTTCTTCGGGGCTTCGGCGAGGGACGGAGACTCGTTTTCTTCTCGGATCCGAAATCCCAGCTCGCGAGTACCAGGCGTTGAATAATCGCGGCGACGAACTATCCGATGCTCCTCGACGCGTCTCTCTTTAAATTTTGGAGTAACGCGAACGTTTCAGCGAGACGCTTACCCTGCAGTTCGGAAGGATTCCTTTGTCCTCGGGAACGGTAGACTCGGGGGGTCTTAGGAATTTCGAGAAACTGTCAACGCATATTTAATGACCCAAAACTGTCTGCCGACGATCTGGAACACGCCATTGTATTCCTTTGAGCGATTAAACACCGCGAAGGTGCGAATTCACGTACACGCATGCCACCGACGTGGCGGTGGCGGCAGCGGCGGCGGCGGCGGAACATTAGCGCGGTAATAACGCGATCGTGCGACTGCGTTCGACTCCCCTCGAATACCCGCCAAATTGCATTAATATTTTGATGGCATTCATCGTTTATCACGCGTGCGTTGCCACGGGGATACGAAATCGAAGCGCGAACAAACACCCCGGAAAAATATACAACCACGTTGTATCACGCGTCGTGCATAAAAGATACCAACCCCTGAAATCCGCCGAAACTCGCGCCGCGACTTCTCGTTGGGCGCACATTTTTCATTTTGTAGAAGGCTTAAACAGCAACTCCGTCGCGATCCGTTATATTTCATTCGCGACTCGAACCAAACTCCGCACCCGATCTCACAACTCCGTACAGGCATATCGATTGTTGTTGCGAAGGCGAGGCGCCACGAACAATGCGAGCCGAGCACTTCCACACTTCGGAATTCGTCCCACTTTTTCGCCATTGTCAGAATGCTTCGTTGCTCGAGCTTCGCATCGCCTTCCTGTCGACCAAATTGCATTTTTCTGATTTAAAAGCTAACATCACAAGAGAAAATATCGATAAGCCAGCAATTCCTTCTTCGAAATGAACTTCAATTAAAAACAAACACAAATAATCACTATTCTACCTCGTGATATTGGACTGTAAATCAGAAAATTGCTAGTTGGCCCGTAGTGCGAATAATAATCGAAATGCAAACATGTGATCGCGTACTTTGCAACGATCCGTTTCCCTCCGCTGCGAGGAGGATCCGATAAGTTTTATCGATACATTCTCAACCGTGACGCGGGAAAGTTACCGAACATGTGCGCAGAATATGCCACAAGCGAAGATTTTACACGAGATCCCTGCAACCCTGTTTCTACGCTTCGTAACAAAATTTCTCGTAGCAGTGGTTATAAATTTGAATGACGGATCGTTACGTTTCGGTAATTTCCGCGAAACTAGTTGGATGCCGTATTACTTGAAGAAAGCTTCACCGGATCGACGATCCCTTAATCCGCGACCCTCGCTTCGTTGATGAAAATCGCAGGCACGTTAGATCAAGATATTCTACTCCAACTTGGTGTCACCGGACACAGAATAGGTCGATATCGAGCTACTTTACGGCGCTATTTGCTATTTTACGCATCACGACAATTGCGTGTCAATTGTAGGAAAATCAGTGTCGTTTTCGAAGCTGTACGATGTTTCCTACGGAGCTTGCAACGACTCGGTGCGACGTAACTCGATCAGCTTACATCGGTTGAATGTCGGGTACCGACACACGAGTTGTTGCATTATTACGACTCCGAAATGTCGTTTCTATTCGAAATCCTGTTTTCCTATGCAGTCGAAGTATCTCGGAGATTCACTTCGGGGCGAACTTCATCCAGCGTCGTCGAGTTTGAAAGACGCGAGTGAAGTTATCCCAAAGTAGTTCCCGACGTTATCTCCTCAACTCCGACGGGAAAGGTACTGCGAAATGATTCGGGGAGTTGATTCCGTCTGCCGAATTTTTCTTCGCATCCGAGGGAAACGTTACCGGCGACGAGGAATTTCATGAAAGTGTAATCTTATTGCTTCCTTTATCTCGCGAATTCGTGATCGCGCCGCGAGAAATGCGGCACACCGGTTATACATTTTACGGGAGGGTATCTATATTCGTGGATAACAGACTGGGGAGATTAAAACATCGCTCCATTTGTTGCGGCGTGTTTGGCTTTCAGCTGAAACGCGGCTCGTTTTCAACTCGATTTACGTCTCATCTTCGGATGCGAATGGAAGGAAGACGTGTCTGGGTGGAGAAAGGATTTGGTTAATTCCCAGGTAGATGGTTAGTTAATTGGCTATGACTGCGAAACCGTACAAGACATCGAGGCAGCGGCAAGGCCGCCTTACCTCTCGGAACGAACGCGGTGCCGAAACGGTGAGGCGGGCATTCCTTTTTAATTAATTTCAAAGAGTCTGCAGTCTCCGGGATCCGGCGCGTGACGTATCCCTCGTCCCTCTCCCTCCTCGTCTCTGTTTGTTCAAAATACCAAACGTGACCCGTGAAATATACGCGACGAGAAACACATCGCGAATCGACGAGGAGCGACACACCGACGAGATTAGTCGGAGATACGATAATGGCTGGGATCCGAGAAATACGGTTGATTAATCGCCGGCGGTATTTGCGTGGACCTCCGCAGCCGCGAGGTCTGGTCTCGTAACGAAACGAATTTTCAAATTTTCGACGGAGTTTATTTTCTTCCCGAAAATTTATGGTCATCCCCGAGCGAGCCGCGTAACGCTGCGCCGCGAACGTGGAAGCGAACCGGTAATAAAACATCGCCAATTCGCGAATCGATACGTCATCTCGTCGTTAATATCAATCGGCGAATCGCGAACCTTGTCGAGATTTTTACCGAACGACGGGGGGAGTTTTCTACCAGGAATCGTCTCATCGCGAATGAATCTAATCTGGTCTGTGGTGCCAGTGTTTCGTGGTTGGGTGAAAAATCGATTTGGACAAAATTGCTGTTTACAAATTCGTCTTGCTTCGATTTCTGGCAATCGGGAGGGTGATGGAAAAATAATGTGAATGGTGATTCGGTGGCGAGATCGTGAAGCCTCGCTGATACATCTCGCGCCAGTCAGAATTATTTCGAACGAGGGACTGCAGAGTTGCGAAAATGTAGCATCGTTGAACCGAAGTTCCGGAAGGGAATGGCGGAGTTGCGTAACTTTGCGTGAATTTTAGCCAAAGTATATACGTAGTACGGTTGCCGGTGAACGTATATGATTCGGTTCGAGTGTGAGTTTAGATTGAGAAACACGTGTGGCCTGACCACCCAGTAACTTTGCCACTGCGCCTACTCTGCCATCAGGAACAGCCGTAGCCGTGGCACTAGCGGCGGCAGCCGAGTGCAGGAGTAGTAGCAAACTGCAGGAAACAAGGTGGAGTAGCCATCGCCTCGTCGCCGAGACCGTATCTGGTTACTTGAGAGCGGGTCGCCGTCGAGTTGAAATTCTTGAAACTTTTCTCGTATCTCTTCATTAACGTTGTTTGTCAGGATCCGCGAAGGCCTACGGGTGGTGTGATTAAAAATTTTCGCCAATTTGTACCCTCGGCGAGATTGGTTCGGCGCGTGATCCTGCTCGCGGGTAGTCGAGGAGCAGGAAAAGCAAAGAGCGGGATGAGAGGAGGAGGGGAGAGGGGAAGGAAAAAGTTTGGCAAAAGGGTTGAGACGAGAGGTAGAGAATATAGGTAAAGTTCGGAAGAACCGGAGTCACCTTCGACGCGTCGGAGGCTTTGGCAGAACATGAAACACTTCGTTGATTAGAAAAGTGTAAAGACTCGGTTTTATTTTTCCTTCGTTTCTTTTCCGCGCCATTTTCTTCGGCGTTTTCGCCTTCCGCCGCGACATTGTCCAACGTGGCGAAATAAACCAAGATAAGTTTCGTCCTCGTCACCCTGAATAGAGAGAGAGAGAGAGACAGAGAGGGAGAGAGGGAGAGAGAGAGAGGGAGAGAGAGAGAGAGAGTTCGGGACCTCGTGCCCACGGAGGCGAAGAACAAGTAGAGGCCTCCTCTGGTGCTCCTGCTCAACATTTTCACCCGTTCGCTCGGCGTCTGTAATTGAGCGCTAACCATTGAACGAGTCCCTTTAACGTCCGACCATATTCCTCGGGAATCCCTCGACGTTCCCATCCACCGAACCCGATTCCGCCGCCCCTTCGCAAAGTTTCCTCCCTTGTCCAACGTCTGAATCTCGACGGTGGCAAGTACCGCGAGGGACGAGTAGACTTCTCTTTACCCAACAGCGTGAACCTCGATGAAACCAGCGATAAGCTCCCTTGGGCCTGAATTAAAGCGCTTGTTGACACAGCTTCTGTTGGTTTTCACATTCTTTCGCTAGAACAGCTTCTCTCATTCGACCAAACATCGGACAGGCTCCTTCTGTCTACGGTGTATTTGGAAGTCGCCTGCGAGTTCCACCGCGACGCAGGAATCGAATCCTGGGGTGTACCCACTACGTGCGTGGGACGAACGACCTTTACGCACATGCGATGACGTTCCACTAGTTTCGTGCAACGATGGATCGAGCTTTTTCGGAACTACACCCTTCGATGCTCTCTGCGTCCTTCACCCCGACCATTGACTTTTTTTCTGACCTTGCAGATCAGGACTTCCATTACAAATTGAAAATTCGAGTCCGGAGTGGGCGGAATTGTTTCGGATTATCGATCGGCACGGGAACACTTTGCTCGCGAAAGGAACTGGTGATTTTTCATCGCGCTGTACGCGTCGTGGAAGCTCACGTGCAGCACGACGATCGGGCGTAGACTCCATGGCGAAAGCTTCGATACCTGTGGTTCGATTCGATACCTGATGTAACTCGGGTCATTTTTCATCATACTCGATGGCGAATAGGTTGGTTGTATTCAGAGCTGAGAGTGCGGTGGCATTGAACGGGAAAACGCGTGGATAGCGGACTGAAAGCTCGCGCGAAAGACGCTCCAGTTGTGAAAGAAGCGATAAAGGAGATAAAGCGTGCCTCGAAAACTGAAAAGGGTATTTCTTTTCCTGCCGTACGTGTGTTTTTCTTCTGCCAAGACTCGAGGGAGAAAAGCAATTGCGAAGAGTTTCGAACGCGAGTCATTCTCGTGATCGGAGCTCGCAGGGCTCACCGCGGTAACCGTGAAGAGAGACCACAGAGAGAGCACGCACACTAGGCGAGGGCGGACAGCAGGCAGCAGGCAGCTCCCGTTAAAGGTTACAACAGGTATCTACGAAGTACAACTGTTTTCCGATACTTTATCACCATAGCAACGAAAGTACTTCCGACGAAGTTGAAAACAATCGAATCGAAGAAGCGAAAGACAGATTACGTCGAAAAGGAGAGGAGAGAATCGAGTTTGTTCTTTCCGCAGATAGAAACGATAGAAACAGGAGCGTCACATGCGACCAGAGAGAGAGAGAGAGAGAGAGAGGAGAGTATCGGAGCATCTCGCGAGGCGCAAGATTCGCGTGGTTGGTCCAGCGGAGAAGAGGGTAAAAAGTGACCACCAGTGCACCGACGACGGAAGACGAAGCGTCGAACGCGATCGTTGATATTCGTAAACGACGGGGAGAAAGGGTTATAATAGTTGGATGTACGGCGCAAAAATCGTTTCGTAGCTCGATTGGAATTCGCCGATTCCGTGTCCGACGAAGGAAAAGAAGCAGAAGAAGGTGGCAATGATCGATGGGTGGAGCTATAGTCGTACGCGCGCGGTCCGCATGCCGCTTTTGTTTTCTGTCTATTTGTAAATACTTTCGGGGAGAGACGCGCGGGTGGCCTCCGCGTTTTCCTAAGCCGGCGCAAAATTACACGCTACCCCGTTCACGACCCTCCCCCTTACGGGACCCCCCAAAGGCTCGGGCAGAACCACGCACAGGGATACCACGGCTGCGAACACTGCCCGCGGTCGAGCCGACATTTTTGCCAGTTTTATTTTTC
Source organism: Arge pagana (assembly GCA_963969455.1). Taxonomy (NCBI): domain Eukaryota; kingdom Metazoa; phylum Arthropoda; class Insecta; order Hymenoptera; family Argidae; genus Arge; species Arge pagana. The sequence goes on along the minus strand of OZ018311.1, from coordinate 11,789,679 downwards.
GGCGGCCCTTTGCGGCCCCTTCCCCCCTCATCCCCCCCGCCCCCCGCCAATCAAAAGCAAGTAAAACGTACAGAATCACGGGCCAGAACTCGCGGAGGGTCTCTCTTTCTCTCTCCCTCTCTCCCTCTCCCTCTTTCTCTCGCTCTCCCTCTTTCTCTCGCTCTCCCTCGCTCTCTCTATTTCTCTCTCTCTCTCGCTCTTTCTCCCGGTAACCAGAAGGAGGCGCGGACCAAAGCCCTTGGGATTGACCGGAAAGGTATTGACCACGGATGCGGGAGGCCGAAAAGGTGAGGTATTCAGCGTTCCGCGAAATTAGTCACGATTTCCACGCCGTAGTTTACCCCTGCGTTACGCTCACTCGCTCCGACTCCATCCAATTGGAATTCCCGATGGCTAAGAACGCGCGCTCCGCGACCCACCCGGAGTCGAGCGTCCCGTTTCTCTCGCGATACACGTAGCAGGGGTATACCTGCGAGATCATCGACGCGAATCTTAACTACCATTCCGACTAATATATCCCGGCAGTCGTCGCGCGAAGCGAACAGCGCGCCTCGACGAGAATCCTGGCGGCGCGTCCCTTCGTTAAAAGTCGATCTCGTTGGAAAGTGAAAGGAATCCCGTTGAAAAATCGTTTCGGTATTTAGAAGGCGTGACCGAAATTTAACATCGGGTTAAGAACTACGCCCGGCCGAACGCGCAGACAGGTGGGCAAACATATTTGGACCATTGCAACGCCCTTCGAACGATCCGGAGTGATTACGACGAAGGCAAAAAATCACGGTCAGGGGGTCAGCCCGTCTCCGAGCCGATGCGTCAGTCAGTTCGTTCGTCTGCGGCGAAGCGGCAACGATTGGGTTACCATCCGTGCGGTTAACGAGACGGGGAATATGTTGACTCGCGAGCGGTACCGGCGTGACGCGGTAGTAGAGGAGGCTAGGTAGATAGGCAACCGGCGAACGGGCCGACGCGCGGCCAGGTAGGTTATACGAAACGAAAACCAACGAAATGATTATTATAGTTTATAACCAAAGAACTGCCCATTGTAGAGCCTGTGGAGGCCGCTATATAATTTTCCACCCACTAAAATACCCATTGTCTCTCTCCCTCTCTCTCCCTCTCTCTTTCCCTCTCTCTCTCTCTCTCTATCTCCTACTCTTCCGTCTTGACTCTCTGGCCCCGTTGTGATTCCAACCAATAATAAGGTACAGCTTTGATAGAAAATTCCACGACGCGGAGCTTCCGTAGATCAACCGTACTTCCGAAACGCAAACTGTTCTCACGCGGACCAAATTCAACGGGGTTGTTCGGTCGTTCTAAAACGCGCCGTTATCTCGCCATCTCTCTCTTCTCCCTCCATCTCTCTTCTCTGCCTCTGTTCGTACATCTCGCGACTGATGGACTGACAGGAACGATAACAGCGCTCGGGATAACGATGACAAGCACGGTAACAACCCGCGCGATATTTATCTGAGCTCTATTAATGCGCGACGGTAGATCGTTCGGGTATCGTGTAAAATTTAATCACCCTTATAATTACACCGGAGGTAAACACGCGCGAAAACGACGTATCTCGCGAGCATACGCGCCGAGTGGAAAATGATTATTTGTCCGTTGCGAAAAAATATACGATGACGCGAGGTATAGATTATAACTTGCACCCGTGTTGTTCGAGAAACTTTCCACTCCTAGACAACGGCTGCGCGCCGAGTATTTTTCATTAAGCTAATGTCGATTCCCTGCTGGAAATTTCTGGCTGCCGAATGAATATCATTTATATCATTATCCCCCCTGCTTACTCGGGCTACCCTTGTTCCGCGCTGCCCTCCCCCAGGCACTCGCTCGTCTTATCAGCGTCCTGTTTCCACGAAAGTCTGCTCGTTCGTCTGTAATTCATCTCGAAGATGAGCGCAGAATCACCGAAAGCTCGTTCGATTTCGGTGACTACTGGATCCGCGACGAGTACTCGATTGTTCCTCGACGATTTTATTCCGTAATGACCCGATGCCACGACGCCCTCGAGACTCTCCTCGTCTCCCGTTGTATTGTTGACTTACCACAGAAATTCTATGAAAACTTAATCAAACGACAAACGTTATCACGTTGCGAAAATACGTCTGGCACTTATTGCCAGTTCAAAGTTTGCGGAGAACACCGTCACAAGCTCCATCCACTTTATATAACGCACTATGGAAGTTGCGCGGAGCGTTCCTAAGCTCTCTTCGACGCCGTAATTTTCTCAATTACGGATTTCTAAGCGCGGTCGCGTTATTATCAACCCACAATTTACCCTCGCACGACGATTAATCCCTGCAAATAGCAGACGGACGAAAAGCGCGAAAAATACCACAGCTCTCGACGGAAAATTCTCCCTCCTTCGATTCTTTCCTACTCACCTCGATGATTCCGCGAAGATCACATTTCCCTCCCGACTAACGGGAGGACGGTCTTTCGACAAACAGGCGCGATCTCCTGGCTCGCATCGCGAATCAGCTACGGCTTTACGAGCCGCAAAACTCATCGTCAGCCTGATCAGCCGATTCGCAGAACACGCGAACGGCCACTCGATCCATATCAGGAACGAAAAGACCAACAATTTCATCGATTTATTACTTTTTTTCACCTCGTTTCCCTTCACCAACGCGGTGGACAACACCTGCTGGATTTCCCAGCCTCGTGTCGCGCGATATATTCCCGCTTATTTTTCCCGAACCCGACCAACGTAGTCAATTTACTTCTACATTTTATCCCTCTGATCTTTCTCCGCCGTTTCGTTGCTCACTTTTTCCATCGGAACGCGAAAATCGACGCGCGGATGGATGGAAGCAACGAGAGGACCACTTCCCCAATTTGTTGCGGCGATGATTATCGCTCCAATTGCCTCGGCGAGGCCAAGTTCCCTCGAACTATCGCGAGTCTGCGAAAATCTCGCGCGGTGCGACGATCAGGAGCGATTAAATTCCGAATTCGCGGTGGTTTCGCGTTCTCAAAATATCCGAGGCGTCGCGCGTCGTTCCCTTTGTGTCCGGCGGTGTTAGCAGCTTGGTTAGCATTGCCTTGGCTACTTTGGTATTTAAGATTGTGTTTAGTAAATCCAGCCGTGAGCTATAGGTAACGCGATTCAGCGTGGTATAGGTCAGATTTAAGCCGCCTTTGATATTTAAATCGGCCGTGAGACCCGACTAGCCGTTCGATCGACCCACCCCGTACGGTCCCTCCGCAGCGGCCACACGTGCGGAGGTATGCGTGTACCTTTTTCGCCCTCTTCTCACCTTTTCCGACGCCGTTTCGCCTCGCTCCGGTCATCGCGTACCATTTGGCGACGAAGGATATTCAGCCTCGTCCAATTTACGACGAGTCACCGTTCCTTTCTCCCTCCTTCTCTCTCTCTCTCTCTCTCTCTCTCTCTCTCTATCTCTCAATCTCTCTCTCTCTCTCTCTCTCTCTCTTTCTCTCTCTCTATCTCTCTCCCCTCTGCCACCTTGTCCCTCTTTTCGACCAGCGTTTTTTGCCAAAGTCTCTTTCGCGATCTTGAGAAGGCGTCGCCCTGCGACGGTTATGATTGCTACGGACAAATAATTACGGAGATCCCGCGGGTACGTAGAGCCGGAGTAGGTATATTATAACATCGGTCGTAACTCGAGTAACGCGCCGCGGCGAGTTCTTCGTATGCGTCCGAAAAACGCAGGTATCGCGTCATCCGCGGGTCCAGCATCTACTCGCCGCTTCTGCGACTCCGAGCAGGCCAGTTGGGAAGTTGGACCAGTAATGGTTATGAGAAGCTCGCGCGGATGAGGTGATGCACCGATAATGAAGTTCTCCGTGGCGTCGTTAACTCCCGCAGGTTTTTACGCCTTCGCGGCAAGGTTCCTCGTCGCCTCGCATATACGCCATCCGCCCGTATACACGCGCGTACGTATACCAACTGCCCACGATCGTCATCACCCGCGTCTCGTATCTCTCTCCGCGTACGTCGTCGTCGGCGGTGGCGGCGGCGGCGTCGTCGTCTCTCAGCCCTTTCGCAACCTCCGCCTCTACGCGGAGACCTCTTCAGAATCCATTTCGGAATCGTGTAAGAAAACCAAGGACTCCGAGAGTAAAACAACATCGCGTGCCACACACGCCGAAGGGTCCCGCATTTTTTTCTTCTTCTTCCCGCAAGAATCGTCCTTTGGAATCCATTGTGATACGCGTCCGCAACGGGCTACGAGGTATCATCAGCCACGGCGACGCGTGATTACGCAGCGATTCACATCGCCAGCATTTGATTACGCGCCAACGTTCCGAAACATCCGAGTCATCTGGTAATTATCGTGTTTCACCTGTCGCCATAAAACGCTGAAATCTTGATAAATTAATTCGAATCATCGAGCCGCGGGATAGCGCCGCGCATTCTCAGATTTTACGGCACGGTAACGAGCGAATCGCAAAGTGCCAGGAGTTGAAATACGACATATTTTAGTTTGCAAAGATGTAACGATGAAGTCATTGATATTCGTTCGTTCGCGAGAGAGTCATTAAACGACATTAAACGCGGTAGCAGTATATAACATCGTGGCGTTTGTTATCTTGAAGTAATCACGTCGCGAAATTTCGCCTGCGCCCGATGCAGCTCCGCGTCGCGAGGCGTACTATTTAGTTTGGCCACCGGGCGAGATAATTGATTTCAGTTTACTGCTCGACAACGGCTTTTTCATCCGCGACGTCCGAACGAAATTTCCCTTCGACTTTCGGTTATTGGCGAATTTATTCAATTTCTGACGAGACGTTCGTCGCGCGAAGAAGAGAAACTTCACGTGAATCCGTATCGGCTCACCCGCCGAAACATCAAGCTCGACAATAAGCAGGTGCGAACGACTGTTCGAAGTTATACGACGTTTTTGCGGCGGAATAACGGGAAAGCGTCGAAGAATCGGAGTGCAACGATCCGCGCGCGCGGCCAAGTCGTGAAAATGTTGTAAACGTGAAGTTTCAATTGGTACTGTATTTGGTATAATAATAGTGCGCGGCGAGCGAGGCGACACGACGTGAAAAGCGAGGTAAAATATTTTTTCCTACGCAACGCTCGGCCGACGGTAATTCACGTCCGTTCGAGACGATAAGCGTTGCATAACCGTAGTGCGGCTACAATAAAATTGATGTTCAGATTAATCTATACATCAATCTCCACTTTACGATTTTACGTTATGCAAATACGTGGAAATGTAATACGATGTCGAGTAGCCATGCGATCCAAGTCCGCGCGGCACGCGGGGACTTTGTTTGTTGCTGCCCGAGTCCCCGACAACGAAACATTTCAATTCGATAATTGAATCCGAATCGAAAGCACTGCGAAGTAGCTCTATCGCGTATGAATATTCATACGATCGCGCAGTAACTATCAAGAGGCTTCGGTTTCCCTTCTTTTCTTCCGCTCTCAGATCGCGTTTCCACGAACGGTATCGCGCCACCCCTATTAATTACGGCGCATCGATCGGGTAACGTTCCGCGATTGTCGCTGTAGCGACGGAGGGAAACGGAGCTTCGAATCGCGAGTGGAGTTCGGAGTTTGGCAAACAGATGAATAATAAACGAAATGAGCTACCTTGTCAGACCTGGTAAGTTCATCCTTTCGGAATCTCGCGACGAACGTGCCGTGACGCGCTACTCGCTACGAGGCGTTACTACCCCGACGCTCTCGATGGTTTTCTCCGCGGCTCTCGGCGTCTTCGCCTCCCTTTCCAATTGTCGAAGTGGAATATGGGGAGCGATATCCCCAAAGAAAATAAAGCATACCGACCGCTTGCAGTTACGAGTGCATTTACTCCGAAATTCACTTTAGAGTACACCATTTTCGATCCGCGACCCCGAGCCCCGGCGTTCCCTCGCCCATCCGCGGCAGGCTGGCCATGCTTGGAGCTTTATTTTTTGGTCGTTAGCCCCGGAGGTAGCTACGACTGGAAATCCTAATAGAAACCTATCAGAATCCCGATAGAATCCAACGATCGCACCGCCCATCCAACGTTCCTCGTCCCACCGGGGAATATCGCAACTTCAGCGTATTACACGGACGTCACGTGTGAGGTGTCAATAAATGGTCCGACGTGCAATTTTCATTTTAATCGGAATTCAACGTTGTTCAAGCAGAAGACCGGCAGCCGGATAATTGCATATTGCAGTAGATTACGCGCAATAAAAGGAAAATAACAAAAACGTTGCGAGTTCTATCGTGTTTTCTCGAATCGATTTACTTCTCACCCGTCCAAATTATATTGCCGATGCATATGTATACGCGCGCGAGCCTCTGTATTTATCCAGCGTAGCGACTAAACGGCCAAATAGATTGAAAAGTTCGCCCAAAATCGAACTCCGGTTTTAGCTGTTCGATAAGCTTTTAAGCCAAAGCGATTTACTGGATTTGCAAAAAATACCAACAAAAACACCAATTTAATTTTTACACGCCGATCGAGCGACCGATTAATTTCAAACGCGATCGAAGCAAACAGAATTGCTCGGAGGTTATCAACGAGGTTGGCGACGCGTGCGGACATCACGCTACGAAAGAAATATCGAAACCATCCGCGACTGGTCGAAAAGGGACAGCCGAAGGAATAAATACGATCCACAGCGGTGCTGATATCGTTGGAGGATGCGAGCTTACGTGCCTTCAATGATTCCAAGAAGACAGCCATACGATTAACAGCTGTTTTCTCTTCATATTTCCACAATGCAGCCGGATAATTTCGAATCCTAGTGCCATAGCGAACGTACGATTGAATCTTTCGCGTCCAAATTAAAATCGCGTACATGCATAAAGCTCGAATTTCACAAATTATACGTACTACTCGAATTTATTTTCCAAAGTGTAATCCTCGGGATGATAATGCAAATGAAGCTTCGAATGATTTATATTCGAGGGCAAGGAGAGGTCCGGTGTAAACTTATCGAATGACAGTCGTGAGTATCGAAGGGCGGCGTAATTTTTGTTGCCCTTCGATATTCCTGAGTAATGTGAGCAGCGATACGTTCCCCCGATCTTCCCGTGAAATAATAATATCAGATTGGTAGATTGGAGGCAGTGCTTTCGAAGGGGGCACGAGGGTGAGGCCCCCCATCAAGCCGAGAACGAAGTGAAGCGAGCGAACACGGCTTGTTAAAACTGAATTTATAGCCTCAGGTTTGGTGCGTACAAAAAATTGTGTAGGACTTTTTGGTAGTATGTCAGATGAAACTTATATTATATCTCCGATGTCTCTATCCGCGTGGATGTCGGAGCATCAAGAACCGAAGAATCCGAACGATTTCTCATGCTCTCTCCTACACCGCGCTTCGTAACATTTCCTTTGTTATTCATCCGCGTATATTCATCGACGTACGCTGTTTATTCGCGTATACGTGATTTGATTGACGAAAATGAAGTTTCTGTATTTTTAACAGCTGATTCGGCCTCGTTTTTCTTTTCTTTCGATAACCTCGGTGCGTATCGGCGGGACGAATTTGTGGGTAAATTACGCGGTGAGTCCGCCTGGTAGGTATCAAGAGAAGATTTACCATTGTAAACGAAGCTTCGCTCGTGAGTTCCGACGGGTCGTCGGTGGAGCGGTGACCGTTTCGATTTTACGCTTGATTAAAGGTTGGTTAGTATTGCTTCGTTTAGAAAAGGTCAAGAGGGGTTGAATCTGGTCGCCTCGCCTCGGGGTGGCCGACCACGCCGCGGCGTGCGCACGTTTCACCGTGACGTTGTGTATCCACAAAAGAGAAGCGTAGTCGAGCGTGCACTCGCCACGTTCGGTGCCGAGCTTGTCCGGCAACGGCGATGGAGTTGTGTCAACGAGAGGAGAAAAGAATGATCGGCGAAGACGAGAGAGCGAGCGAGAGAGAGAGAGAGAGGGAACGAACGAAAGTATTTAATTGGGAGTGGGATTGAAAAATGCCCTTGGGCCAGGGGATGCAGTGTGTACATTAGAAATGGTGCTAGAGGTAGACAATACGAATTTCACTGTTCAATACACTCGGACGTGGGGGTAAAGGAATGATAAAAATAAAAGAATAAATAAAAATATGCAGTAAAGATGATCATGCAATAGGTACATATAAGGATGCGGATCGAGGTTGCATAGACTATATGGAAGAAAAACAAGAGGGAGAGAGAGGTCGCGAGGTGATAGCGAAAGGGAGGATGCGGGAGCGGTGTCTGAGAAAGATTTGTCGCGGGTTGACAGGAGGGATCGAAGAGGAGAAATTTCAATCTCGCGAACGATTTCTCGAATCCACGCAGGATGGACGTTCGACGCGGGCGACAACGCATCGGGCGTTTTAGTGAAACGTGACACGAGGATCGAACAGGGGTTGGGAGAAGCTTGAAAATTTCAGCTCGAGGCCTCCGCGATGTTCGGGGCGATGAAATCGATCCGGATTGTAATATTTGGCGGTTCGTTCTCGATTGACTCGTCACGTTGGTCGTCCGCGCGGTGCGACTACCTTTTCGGATTGGCTGTATGGCTAATAAGACACAGGTAGTTAGTGCCGGGATGCAGGAGCGAGGAGGAACGCCGAAGCGGGACCACGAGGATGCGAAGCTGAGGAAAAACGCGCGCGCGCGAGAGGGAGAAGAAGAAAGAGAGAGAGAGAGAGAGAGAAAATGAGAAGAAAGGAGGAGATGACGGGAGGAGCGAGAAAGAAGGAGAGAGAGAGAGGAGGGAATCGGCGTTGAGAGGCGAGGAGAGAAGAGAGACGAGTGACGAGAAGAGGAAAAAGGTGGAGAAGAAGGGTCCCGAATAACGGGTGGTAGTTGTTCGGGAGATACGAGATGAAGGGTGAGACGGGAGAGGAGTAGGCCAGTTGAAAGCTGTGTTCGCGCGCGCGCGCGCGCAGGAGAGGTACGGAACCACGAGACCACCCGAGTTCTGAGGTGAGCGGTGGTACCCTGTAATCACGGGTTCAGCCGCGAGCCGACAAACCCGAACCAAAAGAGATAAAGATAAACAGAGATTCGAGCCTAAGAGTTGATGGGGGATAGTATAAGAAGTCTTGTTAAGTATGATGTGCGACGGTCCTGCGTACCACGGCCGTACGATATCCCTCCGGGGTACCCGGCTCCTTCTTACCTACACGGAGCCAGGGGCAGACACCGAGGAGAATCAATACGTACAACACTTTTGACCGACGCCTCTTTTGCGAAATTGGGGTTAAGTATCCCCGGCAATATTTAACGATACGCGGCTCTGTGCTTCGTGAATAAGCCGAACCGATCGGCGAGACGTGAAAACCCTCGCCGGTCCTCGATGCGCTCGACGCGACACGGTAAGTATTTCGACGATCGTGCCGTTCGAAAACAAAAAATTGGAACGCAAAAAGGGGACGGTGATCCGGGCAAAATTCGGAAGAACCTCGCGTCGCGGATGTTAATGGCCGGTGATTTTTTTCTCCGTATCGCACGGCGAAAATGTTTGGTGACGAGCGTCGATTCGTTGCACGGTGGCCGGTACGGAGTATCTAATCGGAATTCTTGCGGTGTGACAAGACCACGCCGTTTATCTCCACGCGACGGATTCACACCTCTATCGCGCGTGAAACTGACTAAGCGTTGGTATTATTCCCCAGATACGCTTTCTGTAATCGGTAATAGACGAGTCATTTATACGTCAGTGACGATCCCACGCTCGTACTTGACGCGCGCATTCTTCCGCCATGATCGTATCCCGACGTCATCTCCATCGCCATGCTTATCGTTGCACTTGTACGCGGTTCTTCGACGGAAAACCCAACTCCACCGGAACAAAGTGCACAAATATCGCGAAATTGTACGATTAAAAGTTACTCCACTTCTACGAGTCTTAAGAATCGATCATCTCCGCGCTCCAATTGATGTCTCCGTAATTCGTAATTGTCGCGACGGTTTTCCCTCGCAGCTACGAGGCGTTTATCCTCGACCCGCGAAAACCTTCGAGAAGTATCAATTTTTTTTTCGAATTTATCGGTAACCTTGACGTCATCGGGGTACACGCTGCTCCTGCTCGGAGTGAACTCGGCCGACCATCCACTTACCACGGCATGCGAACGGGAATTAATCGAGGCACGCCGTTTCATTACACGGCAGGCAAGGCTAGCCCAAGGCAAATCTCTGTGTTGCGCAGGGGTGAAAAATAAATGAGCAGCCATGTAAACGAGAGGCTATTAACAGCGTCGATAAACTATGCAAGTACCCGGCTATTACAATCCGGGGTTGCAGAGAGTTGCCGAGAAAAACGTCGGATGGACGTGAAAAGGAGAAAATGGAGGGTGCGTTGGTAGAGGTGGCGGAAGGGAAAGAGGCCGGGGGGATAAGGATAACGAGAGTAACGGTCCACGGCGGAAGCAAACCGACCGAAGTGAAAAGTGGGGGTGGACATGGAAACGGAGACTAACAATAAGTTAGCTTCGTAGCGAAGTGGGGGTAGGTTACACTCGCGAGCGCCACATGGCGCGTCAAGGAGATGTTCTTCGAGAAGGCGCGGTGCCGTTCGTCGGAGACGTCGAGGTGCTTCGAGGTACCACGGAGGCTCGAAAGGAGCGCAGCGTGGAGGCGTTGTCCTTGCCGCACGATTGGCCGTTCGGTCCAACGGTTGGCCGGTCGTCTACCGGTCTGCCGGACTCTTTCTCTTTCCTCTCTCTCTCTCTCTCTCTCTCTCTCTCTCTCTCTCTCTCTCTCTCTCTCTCTCTCTCTCTCTCTCTCTCTCTCTCTCTCTCTCTCTCTCTCTCTCTCTCTCTCTCTCTCTCTCTCTCTCTCTCTCTCTCTCTCTCTCTCTCTCTCTCTCTCTCTCTCTCTCTCTCTCTTTCAACTCGGTCGGGAGATCTCGCCGGTCGGACGGTCGGGGACCACCGTGCTCGCGACAGGTGCGACTAGCCACCGCGCTCGATGCAGAGGCCAACACCATTATTATGCCCCGTTTGATGTCTCTATTCCGTCTGGCTCGTTGTTAGCCTCGCGACGAGACCGAAGCTTATTCAAAGGCAGAACCGAAGGCACGACGAAAGATTCGGCGGGAGGAGGGTGGGAGGGTACACAAATGCGAGACCAACTCGATCGAATTCCATTACGCGAGGAGTCAGGGTTGAGCGGAAGGTTCGTTCGAGGTTCACCGATTCACCTTCTCGATACGATCCGGGGCGAAGAGTTACGAGGTGCGAACGAGAAGAGCAATGAGATACGTTCACCGTGACGGGTGACTTCTCCCGTCCGGGTCGCGGAGTTTCGAGCGGATCTTTGAGAATGAACAGCCGAACCGAACCTAAGCGGATCAGAATTGATACCAGTCTCATTTCTGTACCGCGACGTGGGTACGTTCGTTCCACGACGAGTTCCCCGTGGACCGGGGTAGGTATATCATACGGCGCGGACGGCAACGCCGTACCCCGCGCAAATTACCCCTCGAGGACGAAATGCTCGGTTCGCCGTTCATCGAGACCGCTACGTTTTCTGCGGAAATCATTAACAAAGGAGAAGTGTCCTTTCATTTCTCGAGCAAATTGGTCGTTTTACCGCAGTTCGATTGATCGGCCTTCGCATCGCGGCTGCGGCACGTTATGCAACCTCGGTATACGCCGAATGATCCGTGACGTTGAAGTGACGATCGAAAGCCATTGAGACGGATTCGATTATCGAGAGTCTCCGGAGCTCGAACCAATTCCGCACGGATTTTGGAAGATAGTCATCTCCGGTAGATCTTTGCAGAACCATCGACGACAGAACTACGAGTCCGGTGATCGTAGATTACGGTTCGAGTCTGGACCGGCGCGTCGAGATCGCGAGGACCAATCGCGTGTCCGAGCCTGGAATTTATACAGCTGTCATAAAAGGTAATGATATCGAAGGAAGTAAGATTCGTGGCGACCGATCGTTCGTCGAGCCGATCGGTGGGAGGGATTAAAAATCACGCCGAGATGTAAACACGTAGCTGGGCAAACCCCCTCGGGGGAGAACGCAGCGTTCTTATTATTCTCGGCCAGCTCGAGATTTCAGGAGTTGCCGTGACCACTCTGCTCGATTATACGGCTCGTTCGAGGCGTGAAACTGTTAGTTCGAGCGAAATTTTCGGCCTCGTCTAGGGAGTAGCAACAACGAGCCGTATAACGCCCCATAAAACATGGGGAACAGGCTTCTGGAGGCCTACACCAACCGTGACTAGTTAACCAGCGAATGCTCGAAGACGCGAGCAAGGTAGGCGAGCAGCAACTACTTCGTAAACCCGTCCGAGTTGCGGTAAAGAAAACTTTATACCGCGTCAACGTTACGGCATCTTGTCAACACGATTCGCCGCTCCGAAAATGAAAAGATCAAAAATAGCTCCACTCCACGTGTCTCGAGCAAATTACCAGAAGTTCATAAACGCGCGAATTCATGAAAAGGTGAGTCCATGAAAATGTAAGTTCACGAAAATTCGGAGAGAGAACACAAAATTGGAATGGAAAAGACAGAAAAAGAGGTATCCATCCGTTCAACGGTGTTGATGCACGTGGAAGAGAATTGGTAGGGAGAATCGCGGATGCTCGGGAGGGTGAGGAGCTTCGATGCATAGATTGCTGTCTACGTAAAACGCCAACAATATGCATAGCTGCGTTGGGGACAAATGACAGGGTTGCGAGCTGAAACTCCTGTCCCCGTACGGTCGCCGTAGATAATGGAAATGCATTTGCTACGGAGACACTTTCTTCGCTGTCTAAAGTGGATTACGCCTCTTTTGTTGGGGGGACTCGCGAATTGTGGAACGGCGAAGAGCCGCGCGATGGTTTGCTCGGGAGAACTCGCGAGATAAATAGAAGCAGGAAACTTTTAACGAGAATGAGTTAATAAGTATATCAGTGCCCTGCGACGAGAGCGACAAAAATCGTACGAGCGTGAAATAAAGTTTGGAATAAGTTATAGGAAAGAAATCCTATCTCGCGCATTCGAATACCAAGTTATGCACGAAATAGAAAAAAGAGCGATATTCTTATATGGAATCGTAGTCGACCTCTCTATTCTGATTGCCTCGAAAACTTTTCGCAATAACGTGTCTGCGTCGCACAAATGAAAGGAGTTCGACCATCCAGATTTCGTTGGTTCGATCCATAAAAACTCGGAGTACATAGTGATCCGCGATCGAATGGAACAGATCTTCGTTGCCAACGAATCTTTATTATGCCTGCTTGGTCCTTCAACCTCGTTCCCGATACGCGCATCCTTGCGCTCTCCTCGAAATGGCTCGTCGTGTTCTTTGGCAAGTGGGTTCGCTGTGAAAAACGATAGCTATGCGGTCTTAAACGGCTAAGGAAAATGACCGGGTGACTTCTGGAAGCTAGAGAGATAGGTGCAGACGACAACTTGGACGAAGCGGTACGGAGAAGCGTAACTTTGCTCGACAACTCTGAAAACTAGTTTCGGCCCAGGATCTGCACAGATGCTCGTGTCAAGTCAGAGATTTGGTCTGCCACGAGAGAGCTATACCTACGCGTCATCGTCAACGCGCCCCGTTCGCGCTGTAATCATACCGTAATACGGTGGTCGTTACACCGATACCGATCGACGCGAGCATTCTTCTCGAATCGGAGTCGTCCCGAAACACTCGCCGGCACACGGAGCGTGCAAGTTAGTCGTTTTGTGTTTCGATTGAGAAGATAATCTGGAAACAGTCGCGAGCTTTGGCATTAGAATTAGAAATTGGGAAATACTATTACATTGTTCCTATTCCCATGTTCCGCGGTTTCTGTTTGGCATAAATTCGATACAACGAGCGTCTGGCGGCACCGCGAAAGGTATCATCGATTAAGCCGATGAAGATGCTAGGAAGTAGCTGCTATCATGAATACAAAGTCTGTTAAGTTTGCCAGGAATATTACGTTGGGAAAACTTATACAAGAGCGCGGCGTGCGAAATTTCATTCAGATTGAATTCTGAATTTCAAATGATGCGGACAATCCCAGTTCAAATACGATATAACGCCGCGCTAACTACGAGACACACTTGCGAACTAACGAACGCGTACGTATTTACGATAAGCCTAGTGATTCGAAATTCCTATTCGCTTGGAGGATAACGTACGAGCATGCTCGGCCGTTTGCACAATCTGTCACTCGCGTAACGTTTCGTTGGTCAGCAAAAGAATATATAGATCCGCAACACGGAGCAGAGAGTTGGCCAGAGCTCAGAGACAGCTGCTGCTAGAGCGCGTGCTCCACCGGCGCCGGGGGCTAAGTCGGAGCGTTAACGTTGTCCAGAAGACGGATAATGGGACGACGAACGTGGACAGGAAGAGCCGTACGCTCTCGCAGATTTTCCGCCTTTCCTTCGAGCGATAGTTCATCCGAAAAGTTTCCGCGATTCAAGGCAAGCAAAGAGCCTCGGAAGAAGATAGGTATTTGGAACGGCTTACCGTCGCCCGCGCACTACTTTCGCGAGTAGCGCAAATTTCGACAATGTATTCGTACAGCAGTTCGACGACTGCTGCGTCGATAAAATCCCCTCTCCGACCGAATTTGTGTATCGATCGCGAGATTATACGCACGGAATACGACCCGATCGTAAGAGCACCGACGCGACTTCCGGATTAGTCCTGTCTTCGCGTGATAAGAAAAACGAGGAGGGTGATGCCGAACAATAACGAGTACAAAGCCTCGTTTGTCTTCATCAAATGGCCGAGCCGCGGAGTTTTCCTCTCAATTCGTACGTAGCACGTCCTTTCCGCTGAGCAAACAGCTTACCGCCGTTGAGCTTGGCAAAGAGGAATTTTATTACATTCGTTAAATCCACTTTTTTATCCCACATGATAATTGTCCACGTTTTATCACTCTCGGTTCGACTTTTCGTCGTTCGAAAAACATGTTTATAGTTTTAAAACGAGAGGACGACCGGCGCGCAGTGATTCGTGTACCCACGTCGTCAAACGAGCGGCTCGCGAGGCAAGACCCGGCCAACTTTCAACTGGAAATTAATTTAAACGAGCATTTATTGGGAAGGAACAAACTCTCCAAGGTATTGGCACCAGGTGTAATACTACCTTGCCTCGCAACGAGAACAAGCTTGAAAAACAAAGGTTGAAATCTTTCTTTCTTTCTTTCGCTCTCTCTCTCTCTCCCTCTCTCTCTCTCGCTCTCTCGCTGTCTCTCGCTCTCTCTCGCTCTCCCCGCTCGTTCTCTTGCGCCCGATTGCCTTTTTGCCAAGTCGTCAAACGCCATCGCCACCAACGAAGCTATCAGCTGCCAACACACGTGCGCGCTTTACCGCGCCAATATTCCCCATGGTCGACGCGCCCGAGTATTAACCAGACGGTAGATCAACGGGCGCGTACCAGCCCGGCAATTATCACCCTAACCTGAATGCAGCTCGACATCCCGCGAGAATATAGATCGGATGGGTCTACGCGCATCGTCTGCGTGTCACGGCAATCGCTGCGAACTTCCCGAGCAACGAGAGAGAGAGAGAGAGAGAGAGAGAGAGAGAGAGAGAGAGAGAGAGAGAGAGAGAGAGAGAGAGAGAGAGAGAGAGAGAGAGAGAGAGAGAGAGAGAGAGAGAGAGAGAGAGAGAGAGAGAGAGAGAGAGAGAGAGAGAGAGAGAGAGAGAGAGAGAGAGAGAGAGAGAGAGAGAGAGAGAGAGAGAGAGAGAGAGAGAGAGAGAGAGAGAAAGAGCTTTCGGGATGCGCGGTGCGTCCAGAGCGAGAGTGCACCAGGATCGGAAGAGCAGCAGCACCAGCGGCACGGTCGCGCTGTTCGTTGCCGGAGATGGCATACTTCGTCGTTGTCCCTCGACGCGGGCCCGGAGGACCGACGAGACGCCGTCTCAAACGAGCACGGATATTATTATACGGAAGTTACGTCCCTCTGGTGACGCGAATGTCGCTCGCGAAATCGCGCAAATTAATACGTAGCCAACGTCTGATTTGTAATTGAGTCATCCGACGGATGTAATAATTATTAACGGTTGGTATTTAGACAGGTGGAGAGGTCGCTTATTGCCGTTGCATGTTTCCACGCTGATGCAGCTCGTCTCCGGGGATTCGGGGGATAATTTGTACGCCGACCTTGAACCACGGCGTACAATCGATGTTTCGGAATTTGTCGCGTCTTGGTCATTATCGGCTAGCGGGATAAAGAGATTCTCTCTTTTTTCACCACACACGGGCAACTTTGAGTCGCGGGACGCGGGGTGGGTTTGTCGATTTTACCGGGCACCGTCCGATCGTGCCTCGCCACATTCGGATGATGCAATCTCGTTACCTCTTCTGCATGTAACCTCGACGCATTCTCGTCTCCTTGTCGCGTAGACTCGAAATCGTTCGAGACTCCGTCGTCCGCGCATCTATAGCCTGCTGATTGATATTCTCCGTCGAGACACCCGGACTATCGATAAATCCATTCGACGTGGATGCTCGCGAGGCGACGTACACCTCGTCCCATTTGGCAAAATGGAGATTCGGATTGGAGATTGAAAGACGCAACGTCTCGCGGGACACGACCTACAACTATACCTCCGATTATTTATCGTTTGCGTGCTTCTCCCTAATTTCATAACTGCACGAATTCAGTATTCCAGGTGCATTGCGATGCCGCACGGCGAAAGTAGCGCCTAAATCATTCCCGACCTGGAATCATACGCAATAAACGGAAACAAACGAATTTCCTCGCGTTCCAAACGCACCTCAAAGAATCATCCTCTTTCGTCGATGATGAAGTTTTAGTTGTGTTGATTATTTACCGTAGATGTACCTAAATTCATTATTACCAAAGAAAAGAATAATAAATAAAACTTCATGTCTAAGAATTTTTTTTACCATGATATAAATAAGCCAAAAGAATCCTGACATTTTCCAAGTCCAGCCGGAATCCTGACAGGGACCAAAAAATCCCGACATATCACGACAAATCCTGACGTCTGGTAATCCTAAGAATATGATATTGACATGATAAAAAACTATCCTTGCCCATTTTTTCAGGAACTGGTGTATAATTACTACAAGTGTCTGTCTGCGTACATTTTTTTGCCAACCTTCAGAAAATTACACCGCTGCTGATGTTTGCCTCACGCATCGAATTATTGATCTAGCAACACAAATTCTGTATTTAATTTCTATTACGTTACGCTTAGCATAGCAATTTTCATTGGTGTACCCTTACCTGTTATACTTGTTATATTTATATTTTGATTATTTGCTATATCTCGCATATTCTTTGTATACTGCAGTTTCATCTCACAGTTATTATAACTATTTTTATTCTACGTCAATTCTTGGTGGCAGTATTCGGTCCACTTGCGACCTTACCGAAAATATGTATACGAGTTTCATCAAATCATAGCCATGGTTGTACCTACATTGGAATTGCGTTGAAGAGTCGAAATCGATAAGAATCACACGGCTTGCAGATAAAACACGAGTGCGGTGTTATTTTTACATCCCGTGGCAATACAAGAGTAGACGTACGTACTCTATTCGTACGACAATGAAAGTTTCAGTCGGGACGACGTTCGTTGGCGTTGAAATCGATACGCATCATTTTGATGTACGTCAGTTTCCAGCCAACGTTGAACCAACATTGTTCGTATTTCCCCACCAAAAATTTCGATAACGAGATACCAATTCCAGTATGCATTTACGTGTTTCGTGTAGTTGCGGCAACGCGTACGCGAATCGACCTCCATCGTCTAGCATCTCTCTGCCAGCGAAATTAATTGAACCCGGTTCCGCGAAATGTTTTGCTACGATTGTTCACTTGCTCGCAATCGTGACGCCAAGGTACGACGAATCGTTCGGTTCGCGGAGATTGATCGCAACATTTTCCGCGTCGAACAACGAGACGGCAGGACACGTGGTCGTCCACGGATCCATCGATTGCGAAATCTGGCAGCATTTTCCGAGCAGCGTTATCGATATCACGCCGAGCCTAGAGCGCGGCTAATAAGTTCGCAATGTTTGGCGAATAGACTCTCGATTCGCCATTTCTACCCCGGCTATTCGCGTCCCCGCGGGATCGATGCATCAACAAACAAACACGGTTGGACGTTAATGTTTCTCAACGGTATCGCGTCGTGTGGTCCGTATATCACGCCGCGCGAGTTTTCGGGTTTGTCAAACGAGGAGAAAAAATCCATTACGAGGACGGCATCACCGCGTTCGCGTGGAAGGTGTAGGTAGTGCCGGTGAACTTTTCAAGGATAAAACGTGACAGATATCGAATAGAAGCACCGTGCTCCGTGGGAACTCGAGTGTTTTAAAAAGAAACTTCGCTCCTCGCACCGTGTCGGTTTTGTGTTTTTCGCGAGCCGGTGTGATTTGTCACGTGGTGGGTGGCAGGTGATTACCTTGCATTTGCAATTTCACGCGTGGCCCCTGAACCCCGCGCTCCACCGGCAACTCCTCGATCCAGCGTTACGTCGCCGGCCTCGTACAGGTAGGTACCTCAACTTACGTCCCACTGCACCAGCGTCGTCTCGACCCGGGCTGCCACTCGCTCTCCGGTTCGCTGCCACTTTTCGTTGCTTTTCACCGCGTCGCCGAAAGTGACGTTAATTTTTCGCGCCTCCACTTCCCGCGAATTCGTCTCCATTAGTCGAAAAAAAAGTCGGACCGACGACCGACACCGCTGTCGTGATCTGTTTGTTCGCCGTCGCTGATTCATTTTTCCGATATTCCCCTCGCTTCAGCGCCGATCGGACCCCGAGCGAGCAGCGAGCAGCGAGCGAAGTGGGAATTTCGAGTGGAAAAAATATCTCCGGTCGCGGTGAGTAATTGGAAATTAAAAGGGATGGGGACCCTGCGAGATTTCTGGATTAAACCTCGTTAATAAATTCATTCGCGTGACCCAAGATTTTCACGAAGGAAAAAACTGCGGTCGGGGTAGCTCGCAATTTATCGCGCGGGGCTTTCTCTCGACGGCAGACCAGCAGAATTCTCCTCGACGAATGTACGAGGCGTCGTCGGTAGGCCGAATCGTCCGCGAGGCCATCAAGCGCGATTGCTATCGACGGTGTTCTCGAAGTGACGGAAATCCCACTTATCGATACCAACGATCTTCCGGCTCGAACGTTTGATCTTATGGAATGAAAAAATTCCGTCGATCGTAATCGAACTGACAGAGCTGCACAAACCCATCGAACTTCTTTCGTCTTCCAAATAAATTTTACAGGACAATCGATTATCTTCAACGGTGTTTTTCACCCCCAAATTCGATACGTCTTCCCTTTTTTTACGAGAACTTTGGAGTCGTTCGTTGAGCATTCAAAGTGCTGTCAAAACTAAACACTAAGAAGTAAAGACAAACGAAGTCATGTATTTGATAAAGTATTTAATTTTTCACTAATAATCGAATTGAGAAATGGCGTATGAAATCTTCACAGTCGACTACAACAAAAAACGGAGTTATTAGAAAAGTGCGGAACGCGCACCTTAACCCGTATGACGGATAAGTATGCGCACTCGTGGGAGGATTAGTGTCCACATTTTTAATCAATGTTATGAACGTCTCAACAGCAAATTATTGCGATAACACTCGTAAATCTTTTTTACCAGACTTATTTCCTTGATAGTCTGAAATGATAAGACAAAGTCACTCGAGAGACCAGATCAATAGGTAATCAGAGATTGCCTTATTGATCACATAGAATCACGTCGAAATCAGCTGCATGAAAGGTAACTGAAAATAAAATATATTATAATAGTTGATCAGTAGGAATTTTATGAGGAATCGTCTTCGCGTGGTCACACGCGCGAGAAAAAACAATTTTTTTACAACTAATTCATCGTTTCTTCGTGTGAGGAGACGCGCGCGTGCGCACGCTTACTTCAGACGGACTCGCCTCACAAATACGTGTAAAACTTCACCGCGAACAAACGTAACCTCAAAAGTTACGCCGGATAATAAACCTTAATAAATTACTGACACAGATAAAAAACGTTCAGCTTTGTGGCTATTCGCGCAATCTGCACTACGTGTGGCGATCCTTGCCGCGATGGCAAAAGTTACTTCCACCGTATCCGATTCTTGTTATATTGAAAAACAAAAAAAAACGATTATACGAGGTCGGTTTTCCTGGCGTAAACTAATTCCCCGCTAATATGCCTCCAAATTGTCTGCGCACATCATGATCCCCGCGCTAGACCTTTGGAGATAAAAGGAATGCGCACACTTGCCCGCTGCGCACAGTTACTCCGAATAACTCTGCGACGAAGCGATTCGATACCGATCAATTTTGGAAGCGGACACTTTTTTTCCACAACTGTAGTGGTCGACGTCGAGCTTTCAATCCGCATGACAATAAGCTCTCGTGATTCCAGAGCACATGCCGATGCGTGGGTATAGAATGGGAAATAACTCGTAATTGGAGTTTTTCTTTTTTTCCCGTTTCGTCGTGTCGCAGCGCGAGAGATAAGCCTCGCGTGCTTCCAATTTCTCTCCTCGAAATTATTATCTCCTCACATCTGCGAAACTTGTCTAAATTTAAAATTCGCAATTGTCGCGGCGGCACCGCCGGTGACTGATGTTCGTGACGTAATACAACGAACGCCGCGTGACGCAAAAGACGCGTTTCCTGCTCGCTAATCGCAATTTAATGGGTCATCGCTATAAGTAAACTATTTTACGTCAAATTCTGCGGATTATCAGCGAGTATCGCCGAGAAATATCGTCGACAGTTCCGTTACATTATCTCGGGAAGATGAATCATCGGACAGCGGAGGTAGTCGTCGATCGAGTTTGTTTGTAGCCGACGATTTTCCCTCTCATCGAGGCTTCGTGCAAAATTCAGGAACAAATTCGATGTAGCGAAAAAACCGTCGACTCGGGTAAAGAATACTCTAACGAATTTCCGGAGCTTCCTTCGCGTCCGTTCGGATGATCAATCGATGCCGGAAAATATCTCCGGAGCGATGAATTTGCGAACATAAATATTTCGACAGGAAGGACTAAAGTCAATTAACTTAGCGATTCTTTCCGCCCAGCCTTCTTACGAATGTCCACAGAACGGAGCCGGGGAAAAAATCTGCGAGGGGAAAGTTTATCGACCAATTATTTTTCTTGTAAACTCTGTTGATGAAACAACCAGCTTTCTCGGTCTCCGGGGTATAACATCCGCTGAACTTTCCTCGATAATGATACGATCGCGGTTCGTAGAGTCGACCGAAGATAAATCTACCGAATTCAAGGTCAACATCGGAGCTTAGAAGAGAACGGGAAAGAAACGAAGTTGAAATTGGAGGAGGAAGACGGCGGTGATCCCGAGGAGCAGATTCGTTTCCCAACGAATATGACGAGGCCTCCTTTACTCGAGGAGATAGAGGAGGAGGAGGAGGAGGAGGAGGAGAGGAAGTTGTCGGAGAGAAGCGATAAATCACAGTCGAGACCACGACGGAGACGCGATGCCGAAAGTAGACACGCGTTCGTAGATTATTTTCAAAGGACGCTAACAGTTACCGGCGTTGAATGGCACGTGCCAGGTGCACGAGCCACAATGCGTCTCTGTCTAGTTTCGGAACGGGACGGCTTGGTCCATTTGCGAGGGAGGAAGTCGGCCGCAGACGTGCGAGACCGTTCGCCATCCGGGCGCGAGAGGGGACAGCCGTGGAAGGATAAGATAGCAAACAGAATGTGACGAGGACGAACCGGGTGGACAGGGGAGCATCGTGAAAGCTGCCGAACGTATCGGTGTGGAAAACGGTCGGCGTTACTTCCTCGCGTCAATTTTGAAATATGTTCGAGTCGAGCAGGCGGAAGCCGTGAAATTGTCCATCCCCGGTACGCACGCGAGGAAAAGGTCTGCGTTTGGATCGAGAAGAATCCGCGTTGATTCGCGACCAACGAGGTGCGAACGACGCGTTACAATGAGTACGCTCGTACGCGAGCGGAACGTGTCGGTCAGGGGCACAGATCGGCACGTTTGTGTCGCGCCGGATCGCCGTGAAAAATCCCCATTTCGGATTTTTTATAAGCCGAGTTGCGAGTGGTCGAATGTTTGCCACCGTTTCGTTTGTCATGTTTCGCGACAACTCGACGAAGAATATTTCTGGGGAGCGGAGAGGCTGATGTGAGACGAGCCAGGGTTAAACGACGGGGGCGCAGAGAGGAAGGAAGTCGTGCAGGGGGAAGGAGAGAGAAAGAGGTGTGGAACTCTTGAAAGGTGTTCGTTGTAGGTCGCGGGGAGCACAAGGATGGGTCGGAAGGAAAGCCGCGGGCAGAAGCAGGTCAGGAAGGGTGGGAGAGCTGGTCGGTCGCGTGCCAGCAACGAAAGCCCCTCGATAGCTCCGGGTGTCCTCTCTCTCTCTCTCTCTCTCTCTTTCTCTCTCTCTCTCTCTCTCTCTCTCTCCCTCCCTCTCTCTCTCTCTCTGTCTCTCTTTTATTTTTATTACTGTACGTAGTTGTTACCTTGCATCACCTTTACCTTGATTGTTAATTGTTAATTACCAATTATTTATGTTAATAGTTTTATCTGTGACATGGTCATTATTCTGTGAGGAGCTATACGGTCCACCAGCTGACCTCAGCTACAATAAATATACTATTCAATCAATGTCTGCCTCTCTCTCTTTCTCTCCCTTTCTCTCTCTTTCTCTCTCCCTCTTTCGCTCTCTCCGTCGCTCCCTCAAAATCCAACCCTCGTCGACAGCCTGCTGGCACTCGGGGCGCCGGGTGGCCAATCCGTAAATACCCTAATGGGGCTAAACTGTCGCCTCTTTCCTCGGGTTCTCTTCCGAAACACCATTACGCGCACGTGCGTGAGTATATTCGTTCCTATGCACACGCGGAGGTGCATGTGCCACGAGGATGCGCGCGCGTGTACGATACACGTATATATAATTATACGCGTACCGTCGCCGTTCCGAAGGGTACCACCGGTACCTCCTCGGGGGAGTCCCCTCCTGACGTGGTATTCGACGTTTGGGAACGGAGGAAAAACGGTGGGCCTGGATAGAACGAGGGACAGAACGGGGAAAACGGGTGCCGCGTGGTGAATGCTCGTTGGCAAATTGGTACCTTTGTCAATGAAATAAAATAGGATATATCGGCTTTAAAATTGGGTTTCATTCACCATTTGCTCCGGTGACACTCACACCCGACACACCGATATTCGGTTAACGACACGGAAGGGCGAACGAGCGATAGAAAACGTCGAGCGAAGGGAGAGAGAAAACGAGAGAGAGAAAGAGAGAGACAGAGAGAGAGAGAGAGAGAGAGAGAGAGAGAGAGAGAGAGCGACGGAATTGGAAGGGGGATTCGGGCTACGTTTTAGTTTCAGTTTCCACGGGTCAACGAGTCCCACTTGCGTTATTATTGGGCCGGGAACACCCCGGGTTTGCAATTCAAATGAATTCCTCGTAAAGGTACGTCGATTGAGTTGTCGTTGGTTTGTAGAGGAGAAAAAAAGCGAACGAGAAGCGAGGAACGGCGAGTAAAAATTACTCTCCAGCGCCCCGCTGTTGTGGATGGACCAACCGAATTTCTCCGCTGCAAATACGCCTAGGTATATTTTCCAGAATCTCGCAACCGCCAAACGAATCCCCGACAAAAAAGACATTTTTTCATTCGAGCAATAATTCGTATTTCATCACGAAAACGAGGTCATCGTGACGCCAACTAACGTATCACGTACGCTGACCTATGCCAACCGTGAATCCATTGTTCCGAGCCCTAACGAGGGCCGCGTGCGTCCTTTCACGCGTATTCGATGTCCATTTCTCGCAGCGGAAGCGATCACGTGCACCGCAAGTCATCCCTTGGCACAGAATCGTACTTTTCTTCAAAGTCTCTTTCGCTGCATTGGAATCTCGCTTCCGACTATTTTCGCGAGTATTCTACGCACAAATGGAGTATTTCTCGTAAAGGGTCGGCGCGCTTCTTCGGAAAACTTACCAGAGATCACATTTTTCTTTCCGTCTGGCGAATTGCAGCGGACTTTTCCGAGTATAAGGGCGATGTCGGCGATACGTGTACGATTTCATTTTGCGCCGCGATGCGAAAAGTTGGAACAAATATCACGAAGCTGTCCGTCCGTATCAGTGCGCGTGCCGCGCACAAGCGAGCTCCATATAAACCGAGCTTTCGCTGGGTATCGGATTATTTTTGGGTCTAGACTTTCGGCTGAGAAACCGTGAAATTGAGAACCTGGCGTAAAATTTACTATCGAGCGAAGGAGAGATGTACGAGATGGGGAGTATGCGTGTAAAAACGGTTTCGATAGGGCTATGAAAACGGGAATGGAGGGATGTTTGGTAAAGTACGTCGTCATTTCTTACGTTCGCCGATCACTTCTTTACAAGTCGAGAAGGATATTTTGTATTTTATATTTTCCTTCGCCTCGCATCGCAATAGTTTACTTGAACGGGATTGCATCATTTTCGGTGTAATTGTAGCGATAGTCGACCGATGTAGGTCCGAATTCGGGGCTTTTCGCGCAGGACAGCTTCATTCGGCGCTGAGCTTTCGTCCACTCGATCACACTTTATCTCCTCGCATTTGCGAAACGACGCGGAAGCACAAACGTCTACTGAGCTACGACACGCGCAATTTGCGAAACGTTGCGAATGTTGATTCCAACTCGTCGACGTTTCTCTCGTCGCGATGCGAGGTTCGTCCAGTTTTCCCCGTGCTTTCAGATTTTAATGCGCTGTCTCGGATTTTCTCCGATTCATTTTGCAACCCGCGGTTTACTCTCTCGCGGTACGTCGCTATCGCCTTTCATATCTCCCGAGCGTATCGTAATGAGTGGCGTAACGTCGGGTAATCAGCGGCTCACCGCCAACAAAGTATGTCACATAATTGTAATTTTATTTGCGTTCTACGTACTCGAGACTGCTAAAAAGTTGTACTTGCCGAAATGGAAGTCGCTGCGACGTAATTTTCTTCGCTTTCCGCGCAACGTCGGTGGCGGTCTCTCGCCTCTGCGCCGTAAGCGACTCTCCATACCGTTCTCAAAACGTACCGCCGTTCGTTTTTGTTTCAATTTGAAAAACTAAACGCTCGAGCTCCATACGTTTCCTGACCACAAACGCTACTACACGGTCAAAAAATGTCCGTTAGCTTTATCACAAAAATTTGTGTAAACGACTTTTTTTTACACAAAATTAGTGTTATTCCAACACACTCTGTGTGTAGCGATGCGGTAACACACATCCACGTCAAACGTAACACCAATCGATGTTAGAAGAGTAACATTTAAAAAGTGTTAATCTAGTATCAAATAACATTTTTGTGTGTTGAAAAACGGACGCTGAGGACAACGCTAATCAACACGCTGAAATGTTGAATATTCTGAACAAAAATTATTACACTTTACCCAATGACGGACATTTTTTTATTGTGTACATCGAAAAATTTCGCGACACACTTCTTGACTTAATCACGCGGCGTTTACATTGAATCAGATGTTCTCCTATTTTATAGGGTTCAAATATTCACGCATATTCGAGTATTCGCCAATTATTGGTTCCATGTGCTGACACACGAAATTCATATTCTACGTCGAACGGCTTGGGATGCGTGAATCGTACTTTGGTTCTCGATCACCAGTAAACCATCGCGTTACGTGAGGCGCGTGCTTTTTTTCTGGTTTTATTTTTTTGGAAAATCGATCAGATCTTTTTTCTCCGGTATCGGTTCACGGAATAATCATTAGAACGATTAGCTTCCTCTTCGTCAGCCGAATGGTTACTTCAGGGCTGTCGGTTTTTCCGAACTTTTTTTGCTGCTATCTAAGGCGATCGAGAGACGCAGATGACGTAAAGCTTTTGTTTCGGGGAAAAAGGGATACCGAAGCGCTTGTTATTAGGATTTGCAGACTACGCGTCTCGCGTGAACCGTGGTTAGAAAAACTGTGATCGCGACGAGGGTAACAATTTTCTGATCCAGATAAGTTTCTCGAAAACAGTTCAATTCCACAAACTCGCGTGCGGATTGAACGGCGAGCAACGAATCTCTGCGTACAGGTCGGTACATTTCTATATCCCTCTTTTTTCTTTTTCATTTTTGTTTTTTCTGGCAGACAAGACCAGATCTCGTCGCATCGTCGTTGACGTTACCCTCGTCGAATTATTCGCGAATCGTCGATGCGAACCATGAAATAAAACGTACCGGGTGCATTTCGCGGCGTTTCCGAGTTCGACGGAGCTTTCGTTGATTCGTCGAGAAACGTTTTGGCCCGCGGATCGTTGAACTTCGATTCGAATCGCTTCGAAGACAAAAGCGAAAGCAGCGCAATTACAAGTGCAGCTGATAAAAAACGGAGAAAAACGTCGGGAATCGTCATATTGGAAGGAGCTGGGAAGCATGGCTCGAATTTCGGATTCGCTGACGTTCGCTTTCGGCATTTTATTCCTTGGGTATATCCAGCGATGGGTACCCCGTCGAACGACCCGCTCTGGCCATTAGCCGCGGCTACAATAGCCATTGATTTATAAAGCATCGAAAGTTCTGGGCAAACTTCGTTTGGCCCGAGTTTCTTCTGCGCTTGCAGTTACCAGATTCCATTTAACTTGGCCTCCAGCGAGCCAGAGCTCGAGGCGTACTAGCAAGCAACGACTCCGTCATCTGCTACTAGTACTTCGTCCGCTTCCACTACCCTCGTCGGATATATTCCGCTCGTCCGCCAATCGCGAACCGCCGCGAATTTGTCGATATCGGTGGCATTTTCGATATTTCCCGTCGATCCGGTCACTAGACGCGTCCCTTCCACCGTTCAGTTTTCCACGGCCGCGAGGTAAGTTTCGTTATTTGCCCGAGCTTTATTTGCCAACTTTCGCACTCGCCGGCCGACCAATTTCAACTCGACCGACGAGATTCGGTCTCGGTTGTAATTCGACTGCGGGGGAAAAGAAACGAGATGGAAATAATTCCTCGGAAGCTTTCGGGGACTAGCTAGCAAGCGATGGAAATATAATGATCATAATAACCGCTAAATTCATTCAATTAACGCGCTACCCGCGAGTTTTTCCGCGTTTTTACTCCGCCCGCGTCATCCGCGAGGCTCTCATCGGCGAGCCTGGCGGAACGTGATATCGAACAAGCGTTACGGATTATGCAAAACTACGCGGTGACACTTTTTTTTTCCTTACGCATCGAACGTACGAGCTCGGTGCAAACTTTGACGTCGAATGAAACGCGAAAGCGATAATAATTGTTATCGTCATGCCGGTCGACCGACGTGATTTCCAGGAATTACGGCGAAATCATCGATCGAAGAGAATTCGTGGCTGAATATTTATCTGCGCGCTCGACGACTCTCCCGCTCTTCGATTTTATAACTCTTATCTTCGACTTTCCCAGCCGTTTCGTGCCTCGGTTTCAGACGTGGACAATTTCTACAACTTTTCTTCGCCGACGCGAAATAATGAAAGTCGGACGAAAAGTTTGAAAACAGTAACGCACGCCGAATTCGTTTCGGAAATGACGAAAAATTCGAAAACCCATGGGGCAATATTTTCCGAAACATGCAAAGCTAACAAACAATGAACCATCATTTCGAAACGAACAGGAGTAGATATTTACGGCGGGGAGCTTTTACAGGAATAATTTCGATATTTTCCAGGCGAGTTTTTCTTTACGCATTCTTCGTCCGTCAACATTTTTATTCGGACGGGGCAGAATGCGAACGGATAATTTTTCGGTAGGATAAACGCACCAATAGACGGGCAGTTGAGCAGATTCGAATGTTTTTCTTACCGAAATGATATGCGTTATATTTTTAAAACTGAAGGCCAATGAAATGGACAAAAATATCCGATTCCCTGGAACAAAATAATTAAAATCGTGTAGTGCGAAGTAGTTTATTGAAAAAAAGAAAAATTCGAGAAGCAGCTCGTATCACCGGTAGATGACATTTTTTGGAAACGATATTGACATCTTCCAATTCATGGAGAGAATAATAGTATAACGTCGATGTGATATGTTGATGGAAAATTGCGAAGGCGAAAAATCATTGGCGACCGACGAATGCCAAGTCGAGCTGCGAGTAATTTTTGCTTCGTTTTTTCGAATTGTGGCGGCTGGAACGTCGCGAGCGTGCTTTCTCGAGAAACTCGTCAGAAGTTCGCAACGGAGACCTTTTACAGCGCGAACACCGTTCCCGTCGCCGCTTTTTAAGGGGACACCAGGGATACCGCGTTGCTGTGGGACGTTTGCAGAATTGAATTACCAAGTGAAACGCGAATGAATATTGCAGCGCGAACAGACGGAGAAGATTGACGTATCGTTTCGTACGTGTTGCCGATCTTATCGTCGGAGACGGAGAGAAAATCGACGAGTTCCGCGCCGCCCCCACCCGTTCGAAATGTAAACGGTACGGTGAATTCACGGTTGCGGAAAAAGCGTCGAGCGTGACGGTAATAAAGCGCGAGTAAATATGATCGTTGGGGTGAAAAAGAAAAATTGATGCGCGGAGAAATGGAGGCGACGAGTTCAACGGTTCGTCGAATCCTCTCGATTGGCCATTACTCGCAGGCGAGCGCTTCCGGTCGATTCCCTGGGTAAGCGCCTCGGTAAGCGTCGCGGCGGACCTAACGAAGGAAAAGCCGACAAAATTCCGTTTGCTTAATTTATTTCCGTTCGGTACATCGAGCCGGACCCCGAGAACGATCGGTATCTCGCTCGAGAATATTCGCGACAAACCGATCTAATTAAAGGGAATCTCCGCTCGCGATCCTGCGGACGAAATTATGGCACGTGGAAAACAGATTGCCCCCTCCGTGGAGACACCTTCACCTGGCCGCGGCTCGTTCCATCCGAATTATCATATTCGCTTCGCAATTTTTCCATATTCTCGTTTTCGCTTTCTTAGGCGCGAAGAATTCTCCAAACGGGAGCCTCGTCATCGCGAGCGATGCGTGCGCGCTCGTTTAACCTCGCAGCCCACGCGCACGCGTTTTTACGAAGCCGTTTCAATTGGGACGATTTTTATCGGGAAGATCGATGCGAATTCATCGATTTTCTCGAATACGCGAAAAAAGAGAAACGAATGTCTTTCTCCTTCAAATATTCGCTGACGAACCGCGAGTGATCCAGAAATTACCACGTCGTTCTCTTGAGCATCGAGAGAGCTGCTCGAAAGTTCTAATTCTTTCCAGCAAGCTCTCCGGATGTTATTTTTGCCTCCTCGATCGCGGATAATTTTCCGGGGGCTTCCGGTTTGCGGAAACATTATAACGTCGCTGCGGAATTTCAGGAGCTCGTTACGCGAGCAAATGTTTGTTTCTTCGAAAAAATGGGAGACCAGGCAACTTTCAGGATCCTGCGCGAAGAATATGGCGAAGTTAGGTCCCGAAATGGCTGCTTCGTTTTTGGAAAGCGGACGAAACTCGCGTTGTACCCGCGAGTATGGCGGGGGCATCGAGTACGTTGTATCCGGATATCGTCGGTGGTTCTTTGAACCGTATCGGTCGAGTCCGGAGATACGGCTTTTTCCTACCCAGCGACGTTTATTTCCCGAAAATGTCGGCGACTTTTGAAACGAGACGACGCGACGCCGCCACCTCTCGCGAAGCGAGGTGACGTCGCGACGAGAGCGGCGAGACGAAACGGGCGAGGCGAGATAAGGCGACGAGTAAGAAACGAAGTTTGAAATATGACGTTGACGAGGATAAGGACGAGGCTGAGGAGGACGACGAAGAGGAAGGCGACGGTGGTGGGTAGCGTCGCGACGGCTGCAGCGTCCAGGCGACGACGGCGATGGTTCGCGGCGGCGAACAAGGCAGCGGCGCGGCGTGCGCGCGCATTGAGTCGACCGGCGTCCGCGAGGAGTCGCTGCCTCTGTGGCCGGCCTCGCTCGCGTACGCGGTCTGCTCAGTCTAATTTGAACCGCCGCGAGTGTCCGACTCACGGGCCCACCAATCTTTTTGCCGTTGTCGCACGCACTCCGAGCACCCACGCACGACGACACCCCCGTGCGGCGATCGGGACTCGTTCGATAAACCGGTAGAATCGAAGTGTGTTTTCCCGAGGCGGCGGCGGCGACGATCGTGATCGGCGCGAGAAGAGCCGAAATATTTTGGAGAACGGCGAACAAGGAGGAAGTAGAAATAGACGGAGAACGAACGAAAGTAAAGAGAGAAAACGAGGAAACTCGTTCGAGAATCGATCCACGAGAGTTTCTAGTCCGATGATCGAGAAGTAAGGAAACAAATCCGATACAAACACGGCGGAACAACGCGCGAGCGTAACGAATCACCGTCGTCTGCTGATGATCGGTTCTCGCCCGTTTGTTTCTCCTCGTCCACGCGCTTTCTTGCGACCATTTTTGCAATCAGTGTCAGTTAACGGGAGCAACGTTCGTCTCGGCGACTCGCCGTGACACTCGGCCGCTGATTATACTCTTCCGAATACGATACGAAACGATACGTGAACCGATCACCAATGGATCCGAGCGCGGAGCTGTCAGGCTCATCGGCGAGCCTCCGCGCGTCTTCTTATTAACGACTGCTGCCGATTGAGACGTCCGTTCGAAAATCCTGCCTCTTCCGACGATAACGTCCGCGCGCGCGCCTCTGTCCCCTCGGCCTTATCTCCTCCCGTGCCGCGAACGTTACTTCATCTCTCGATCGTTGGCCGGGCGAAGCGACGACGACGACGACGAGCGCCGTCGTCGAAAGGACGAATCACCTCTCTCGGAAGGCAACGCGAGGCGACGTTCGTGAACTAGGAAAGGAAAACTGGAAGGACGTACGTGATCGAGTTCGCGCCTGGGAACGGACACAGAAACGGGAAGAGAGCACGAGCGAGAGAAGAAGAAGGAGTAAGAGAGCAAACGAGTGTGAGAGCGCGTGTGTGTGTGAGAGAGAGAGAGAGAGAGAGAGAGAGAGAGAGAGAGAGAGAGAGAGAGGGAGAGAGAGTGCGAGAGAGTGAGAGTGAGAGAGAGAGAGAGAGCGTGCGTGAAACTCGTGAGAGAATACGGAAGACGAAGGCGCGTTCGTTCAATTTTCCACGAGGCAGCCGGTGATATTTAAATAGTAACGTTGGCGAAGGGTGACACACGGCTCCTCCTAAGTGCAACGTGATATCCGAGTCGACAGTGACATCTGACGAACGCGTGCGTGCGTGCTACTGTGAGTGTTCACGTGCGCGGCTCGTATATAGTCAGTCGGATCCGACCGAACCGAAGGAAATATTTCGAGGCGCGAAACGTTCGAAAGGTCTCGAAGGATCGTCGAGGAACCGGGTGGAAAATCGGTGGGATTTCGTGACAGCAGCGACGCCGGTGTGAGCGGCGATCGACGCGGTTGGAGAACGAGAGAGAGCGAGAGAGGGAGGGAGAGAACTGGGAGACGAGCATCCGAGAAGAGAGGCGAATGATCGAATCATCGAAGGACCAAGGATCTGCTCGGATATTTATAAGGAACATGCATCTCCGCGGGAACAAGTGCGGTCGGGGATAAGTGGTAGACGACGAGGCTCGAGGATTTCTGCGGACCAACGATACCGACGTCTGTGGCGGCGGGGTTGTTGGTGGTGACAGGGCGAGCGAGCGAGAGGGAGGGCGGGAGGGAGGTGAGAGAGAGAGAGAGAGAGAGAGAGAGAGACAGATAGAGCTCGAGAGAAAGAGAGCTTTGGGCAACGAGATCCGTAACGCGTATTGAGATCTCACGATGAAGAAGACGGTACTGCGTAAGATCGAGATAAAAAATCGTAGAGTCTGTTCTCAAATCCTGACCACGTTTCGGTGGTACAACACGTCGTGAACGGGATCAATTTTGGATAACGACCGTGCGCGTGTGTGAGTGTGTGTGCGCGCGTGTAAATTTTGGTGAGGCGACACATGTGAGTCGAACGCAATCGGATACCGACGCTGTAGGAGTGCGTGTGGGAAGTCAAATTGTGCGACGGTGCGAGAGGAGGAGGAGGAGGTGGGGGAGGCGGAGGGGGAGGAGGAGGAGGAGGAGGAGGAGGAGGAGGAGGAGGAGGAGGCGGTGGAGGCGGAGGAGGAGGAGGAGGAGAAGGTGTCGAACACGGAGAAGAAGAAGAAGAAACGGTGGAACGCCAGCGCGAAGAGACGGATAGACGCGTATACGACATAGATACGAGACGGCATTCCCGTTCAACGACCTAAAAATTGACAATCTCAGGTCACATTACGGGGGTTGCGAGGTCACAACCCCAGCGCGTAATCAGACCGGATAATGTGGGCATTCCTTTTTTTCGCGGGTCTACTCAGCGGTTGGTGGGGCGCTCAATCGTCCGTCGCGCCCCCCGCGCCAAGACTAGTGCCCCAAAAAACATCGGCTTCCGAAGGTTCATCGATGACGATGACGATGGCCGCGCGGCACGACGGCGAACGGCAGGGGCCTCGAACGGTGCCGTTTGCTCCGGCCATCGCCGGACGTTACGAGCGGAGTCCGGAGTACTACGGTCATCCGGCGAGCCCGGAAAGTCGTCCCGCGACGAGGAGTCATCTCGAGCCTTATCGCAACAGCCTTGGCAGGGTCGAGGACGACGCTTCGTCGAGGCGAACCTCGCGGGCGAGAAGCACCGCGGTGGACTCGGATCACTTGGAGTCGGTGAGAAATCTTTATCGCACGTATCGCGCCGACGACGAGGACGACGACGAAGACGAGGCGACCGACGAATCTGACGCGACGTCCAGATTCCGTCACGACAGTCTACCGAGGTTACGATACGTTGGGGGCGATTTTCGGCGACCGAGCGAAGACGTCGCTCCTCGCGTCGCGGAACCAGGTATCAACGAGGGGAGTAGCGGTCCCGTTTTATCAACCCTCGTCTACTACGCGCCGAGGAGCCAACAGGCGCGGGAAGACTCGGCGAGTTCGGGTGCTCGAACGGAGAAGGACGAAAGCTCGCCCCTCGAACCTCGACGATTCCGCGAAACGATCGACGACTATCGAGATAACGTCGAGCTCGACAACTTTATGAACTATCAGGTGACGCCGAGCAGCTCGCGCGAGCAGCCCTCGGAGGAATCGGCGGCGAGGGAAGCGATAAATTTCGCATCGGATCGCGATCGAATCGCGACGAACGATCGGATCGCGATGGAGAATCTCCGAGACTATCGACGCAGGCACCAGCATAGTGCCTGGTCGAATGACGAGTACGAAGCTGCGGACAGTGACGAGGATACCCCGAGGGACGACGTCGCGTCGAATCCCGTGACCGGGATCGCCGCGTTGGCCCTCTTTCCCACCGTCGACGAGTCCGCTCTCGCGTCGGACCCTCGCCACGCGACTACGGACGCCCTCGGCGCGACGTCCCCGTTCTCGATGGAGTCCTCGATGGAGCGACCCCGAGTGTCGAGGGCGGCCGTGAATCAGAACGCGAAGAATCGCAACCGGACGAAACAAAACTCCCGCCGGGAACAGAGACGTCAGGGTAGAAACAACAACAACAACAACAACAACAAGGTGCGGCGTGGTCAAAATTGGTGTCCGGAGGCGGACGTTGGTAACAGAGCTTACAGGGCGCCCACCGTGTTCGAGGGTAAAGCTCGGAGCATGTCGTCGGTACGGAAACCAGGATCCAACTACGCCGTGACGTTCGAGGTGAAGCAAGTATACAAGAGTCAGCCAGGGTTTCAACCGTTGTTGAAGAACGACAGTGTACGGTTACATTTCCGCGACAAAGTGCCGGGAAAATCGACGTTGTGCGCTAGCAATTCGGAGGCCACGGGACAGGATAGCAGTGGTACGGTCCGGGCCAATATCAAGCGGGGAAAAGTGTATCTAGTTTTTGTGGACCGCGTGGGACCGAGAAACTTCACGATCCTGTACGAACCAATGATTCGCAGCAAAAAGAACGCCCAGGCGGTTCAAGCCGTCATTCGACCAGACTACGGTGAGCCCGTAAACTATGTATACATAAGTGTCCACTTTTTTCACAACTTTTTCGTTCAACCCTCCTCCTCGGCTCCCTTTCCCTTCTCCTCCTGCTCCTCTTCCTCCTCCTGCTCGCGCATCTTTCCCCGCGACGTCGGCGGCGGTTCCGCGGTGTCGAGCCACGTTCCTCCTCGACCGCGCTCCTAGCATCAACCAGCAGCTCTCGAGCGTCTCGCTCCCCGCGAGTAAACACCCACCCGGAATGTCGACGATGGAATTTTTTTGAAACCCGCGCGCGTAGAGTACGAGTAAACTATGCCCTCGACGGGAACTATGAACGTCGATAAAGGAGGCGTCGGGTCAGCCAAAATCGAGAGACAGAGGGAGACGAAGAGAGAGCGCCCCCCCCCCCTGCGGTTCGGGTGCGAAATGAACGAGACAGAGAGAATTAATTATTCGTCACGCGCGTAGTTTCACGGAGGATATCCGATACTCCTATCTGGAAACGAGACGATATTGGAAAAAGTCTCCCACCGCGTCGGTCACGCGTACGCTGGATGTCGTCCACTGTCGATGGGATCGACGTATTTATCGGGTAGTGCGTTGATCTGGTGTGCAAAAGCGGGTTCCAGTTGGTGACTAAGCCACCGGAGGGGCGGGGAGCCGAGGGGTCGAGACGTCAATTATAAGGCCTTAATCGGAAACTCGTTGTTACTTCTGTTAGGTTATACGTATATCTGTGATACGGACGGTGGGACAGACGGACGGAGACGGAGAGAGACACTGCCACGGCCCTGGCACACGTACGCACGCACGTGCGTACACCGCGTCCCCGTCACAGGACAGGCCTCGCTCGTTCGATCCCGTATTCGCGTTCCATAACTATTCCGGTATTGCTTTCTTCTGATCGGGGCCTCTGTATGGCGATACGACGAAGCTGCGGCATAATGCATTTTATTTCCTCAAATGTAGGTTGACTCGACCTCTTCCCCCCCCCTCCGATACCCCTCGCCGCGCGATTCATCGGTGTAACAGCTTTCGCAGACTCCGCGTAACTCCATTTGTCAGATCCACCCGATCCTCGTCCTTCTCATCCTTCTCGTTCCCCGGAAATCATTTAATTATCCTCGCCGTTCCGCGGGTAATGTCCGGCGGCGCTGTCGTCCCACGTCCTCGCCGGGCCATCGCGTTCCTTTGCTGCTGGAAATTGCGTTTTCGGATCTGCGACACCGACGCGGACCCTCTCTCTCGTTGCATCCGCGAACCGGGGGTCGGACGACTCCGGGATACGAGATACATACGAGATACTCCCTCGAGTTCTTCGCGCGCCACCACATTCGCGCGTACGAGCGGATCCCCGACCTGTGATCGAACCTCGTCGTCTGTCCCCTGCACCTATGACCCGAGCTAACCTCGGCCTCCTCCGCGGGAGTGCTCGCGACGGTAAGGTAGATTTTCCTCGCACCGTTTCGCAAATGCGCGATTAAACGCGCGTTCATTTATAGAGGCGGAGTCGACGCTCGAAGCAATCAAACCGATATTTCAAGTTCCGGAAACAAATTGCTGCGTGTGTTTTGCTATGATTGGCTTGCGTCATCGTCCTATTGCAGTCGCGCCAAATTACTATCAAAATTAATCGCCAACAATTATTACTTCTCGCCCCGGCCGCGCGCTCCCATTTGCGCGTGCACGAATATGCACTGGTATACGTTTACATTATATTACGATATCTGTCCGACGATACCGTGAAGATTCTCGGACGGACGACTCTGACAATGAGTCGATAGGACAAAGCAAGTGAAATTATACGACACAACAGTCGTGCAACTCGGTGATTCAAATCTCAATGGCATCGTTGTGAAACGTATGGTCGCGGAAGGTCGCGTATTCCACGTAAACGTATACGCGTTGTACGTGATTAACTCATCGATCCACAAGAATATGCGACGTCCAAAGTTAAATATAACATTCCGCTTTTTTATTGCCGGATATATCTTTTCATATTCCAAGCAGAAGCCAGCTATATCAATCTATCTGAAAATCTATCCTTCGCGTCGAATAGATACGAAGAGGAATGAAACGACGATAGCCGACCGAGAAGACCAAAATTCAGCGGATTGTTCCAAAATATAGTAAATATCGGTGGCTCTAGCGAATAATCGCACGAAAAAGCTCGAAACCAAAAGTATAACCGAAAACGAGCTAAGTAGTCACGAACTAGAGCAACAAAACATTTTTGCCTCGAATACAAACATCAAACTCACTTCTATCTCGAATACCAACACCAACAAATTTTCCTTTCTGTTTTAAGTAATAAATATTTGAAGACTCGAGGACGATTTTTAATGCATATTTTTGTATTCAAATATATCTCTACTAATACTCACAATAAAATAATGTAAGTTTTTTTATTGTTGAAATAACATAAATTGCATATGCTTTAAATTGACTAGCGTATTAATTCCTATTCGGCACGATAATTTTGTCCTTACTCCGTGCTAGAAATATGAACACAAAAAAGCTGTTTATCAGTGAAAAATGAGTATGGTGATTTTATTCGTGGTATTTCGTTTATTGCGCTAATGTTCATGGCAATTTTGGTCTCGTGCTTTTATTCGCGTATCGTCGGGAATCGGTATTATTATTCGTTAGGGCTGTCAATGTATTTCATATCACGGATAATACATTGATTGATATATTTCCTGGGTCATTTGAGAAAATTACTGACCACTTGTCAAATCATTGGTTCGCGAAACGCACGCCTACATATAATATACGTGGAATGATGTATATTAATGATATATCAATCCATATTGATAGGATAACGCATGTCTGCTCGTATGTATTGGCACGCGCAGAATTCCTTTGCGAGAATGGAATTTGCGATTCCTCGGAGTCAAAGTGAAACATACTTGAGCTTCGAATCGTCCGAAATATTCGTCCCAGCCGTGCCGAGTATTTCTCTTTTTATCTGAAAATTCTAGTACTGCGCGAACGCTGCGCCAGGGACGGACCTACGCGCGAACAAATACCTCCTGCGAACGAGAGTTACGAAAATAAAAAGCTCCGTGCCGCAACGAAAATACAACCAGTCGCGAATATCGTCCGGGTGGGTTGGTTTTTTAACGAATACTACCAAAAAAAGCGCGACTCAATTACTTTTGCGTCTCGGTGAAGCCCGGCGAAAATATAATTTGGTCCTTCGCAATCCACCACTTGTAGCGGCCAATGGAGATAGATGTGGCCGCGGGCATAGAGAACTTACCGCGGGAATCCTTGATCGTATTTTCCGATCCTCCATGATCGTCGAATCCTCCGAAGCAGCTTCGTTCTGTCTCGAAAGCCAACTCAACCCCGATCGTGGTACCGTCTACCGAGTGTCCTTTTCCCCGTGCCCTTCGATTTCCCATCGACCAGTCTCGTCGAGCTCTCGAGACGATGCGGACTGAACCTCTCGTTTTTCATTGGTTCACCGAGGAAAAAGAAGCTTCGAGTGACAACCGCCTTTTCCATCGGTCAACTGGTTCCCAAAGACGAAGTCCCTCTGAGATCGGTTCCCTAAAAATCTCATTTTACACACATTATCCCGGTATTTACACATATTACCCTTCGTTGCAGCTTCATTTTCTCAGTACCCATCATCGATTACGTTTCTAAGTACGGCTATGCTCGACCACGTATACGAGAACTTGCCCTGGAAATGAATACCTCGCTTTATCCCTCGCTTTTCATAGTCTGGTTCGAAGGAAAATTATGGGCGCACGACCGACGCGACCCCCTCCGTATATTTATGGCGATAAATTCATTCGTTTCGGCGCAACACCGGAGCCCGAAAATATTCGACGTCGTGAAATGTGGAATTATGGTTATATCAACGCCTCGAATCACATTCAACGTCACCTTTTTTCGCCGCGACGCGAAATGGAGAACAAGAGCAGGTAGATTTCGCCGAGAAAACGCGTAACTGCAAAACGCGAATAAAATCTCGCGTGTAGCAGCGCGATAATATCGAATCTTCGAATTTTCGACCAGGGAAATCCCCTCTACCTCCGTGCGTTACGGAGAAATCGTATCGAACGAGTCAAGCGACAGGTAGACTATCGGACGACTCTTGACCGGCTGGACTGGCTACGCGACTCCTTCAATCTATCGATAACCCGTCTTACGTCGTAGCATTATTGATTTTCCACCACGTTGAACGTAGTTGTACGTACGCTTCGACCTCGGTTTCATTTTTTAACGTTTCCGATGCTTAATATTTCCCTGTTTTTTTCATCTGTTTCCTTGGATATCGGTCCTTTTTCCTAGCCGTCCAATCAAAGGCCGAGCAGGAGCAGGAGTCACGCATTTTATAGGAAATTTATGACCATCGAGATCTAGAGCATATCACTTTAATTGCTGGACCCTCCTCGTTAGACTTCATCGACTTCCAACCACGGTGAAACCAGTCAAAGGTAGAAATATAATCGATGACGCTATGCTGACCGATTGGTTAACGTATTTTCTAATCCCCGACGCGACTGTGTTCGACGCAGCCATGCGCGGTCTTTTTAAGTCGAAAAATCATATTCCTTTATCATACGTCTCCGCGGAGAGTCACTAGCAGTAGTGACGTCGAGATCACGGATAATTAGTACGCCGATCCAGAAAACTTCATGAAAACGAAGCCCGTCGTCTCTTCATGTTCCCTCTTTTTCACATATATCGTTTTCCCTGCACTTCGGTGCGCTTGAATCCAATCGCGAAAACTTATTCGCGAGTATATTCATCAAAAGTTGGGAAAAAGGAGTCGGATTCGTATAAACATCGCGCGTAACTTATCTCACGACACGCCAGGCATTTACTTTTCACGGGAGTTCTCGTTTCTCCCATCGATTTAACAATGACATTTCAAAAACCAGTGTAACGCCCGTGTAAAAACGCCAAGTTTATCTCACGAGTCTTCGGGACATATATCTTTTTTTCGGCAGCCTCGCGAACGCCGTATA
Organism: Arge pagana; assembly: GCA_963969455.1. NCBI lineage: Eukaryota > Metazoa > Arthropoda > Insecta > Hymenoptera > Argidae > Arge > Arge pagana. Next base: position 11,750,969 of record OZ018311.1, on the reverse strand, counting down.
CCTCGAACGTATTCCGATCAAGTATGTCAAACTTGACGTTCGCCCGGTCGATACGTAAAGATACATGCGAAGCAGTCTCTCTCAGCTCAGCCACCTATTTCCACCGAGTTCTCAAAAAGACTCGAAAAAAAATTAATATGTAAAATACTCCTTATACAGTTCACAAAATGAAACTGAAACTCAATTCTTTCATCCGGAAAAGAAATTATTTTATGAATAAAACAATTCCATTATCGGAGCTGTCATTTTTTTCCGGATGAGAGAATTGAATCCCCATTTGCAATGCTTTTCGCAAACGAATCCAGTTTTTGAAATAATTCTACTGCGATCGAAGCCAGTATTGATCTGCATATTCGATGTTGATAGACCGCCTCGTTATAAACCTGTTCTGCCTAATTATAAATTATTCCTCGCGGAAATACTCGCGGATTTGTGCGAGTAAATCGGACAGAAATGGACCGGACGTGGAATCATCGTGGGTTGGAATAAATTTAAGGCAAATTAACGCAGAATACGATACGAGTGTCTAGAATTTCGAGAAATCGTCGTCGACTACGCTTGAAGAAGAAACAGGAAGGGAAAAATGATATTTCGCAGTGAAAATGGAATCGTTGAATTCATCAAATGGATCGACCTTGACGCGAGATCAATCTGGTCGATGGTCGAAGATTGGCGAAGGTACCGACCACCGATAAACTCGTCTATAAGTATTCGCAACGTTTGGGAGTTTTCTTTTATTTCTGGGGGTGAGATGAGAAAAAAGTTTGAAAGTCGGCTCGTGTACGAAATACCTGCCGAAGGAAAGGTGAGAACTAGCCGATGAAGATCTTGGAGAGAGTAATTTTTTGCCGTGACCTCGCCGGTGAACGATCGAGAAATGAAAATACTCGGCTCAACAGACAGTTCCGGGCGAATCGTTTTTTCCGCCGGCGTGCTTTCCACGTCTCATTATAAACTTGGAAAGAAGTTTCAGTCTCACGAGAGAGCCAGAGAGGGGGGGAGGACGGGGGGTTGTCAATAACATGTGTTCCTCTTCCCCGTATCGCTCGTTTCGAACATCTTATTTCATCCCCCGTCTCTTCACCCTTCCGTAATTCTCTGGCCCGCTCCTTCGGACGAGGAGACGAATAACTTTGAAGAATTCCAAATTGAATATCGCCGGATAAAACTACGAGCTTGCGAAATCGTGATTCATTTCGTTTTCCGATGAATAAAAAATTGCCACTTCGATTTGTCCTCGTCGCTTACTTCTATCTTCCCTCTAGCGGAACGTTCGCATATTTTATCGCCTCCTTTTTCTCTCCTCGTATTTTCTCACCCCGCCATTTCTCATTCGTATTCTCTTTCCAACGTCCCCACCGAACCGTGGCAAAGTTTCGTGCGGAGCCACAAGCTTGTTTTCCATCTCGTCAGAATATCGAATCCTCGCCACGTGCCGAGGGATACACACGAGCGATCCGATTCCGATCACTGATCCGAATGCACTTTAGTCGAACTTTCGCTATTCACCGAGCGAGATAATTTGCGTGATAACGATTATGCATAACCGAATGGTTTCTAATCGTTGCTAATAATTCTATACTCGTCGTCGTACGCGGAAAAGAACTTCCGTTCTCTGTCCTCCCGGTTCATGCCATTACGCGCGTCGCGTCGTTGATGTTCCAAAAAAAAACGAACGCAAACAATTATCTGCTATCAAAAAAAAAATGAAAAAATTCTGCAGGACTCACTTCGAAAGCGATCTGGTTGTCGAACAAATTTTCCAATCACACGACGACTCTCAATCGAGCGATCGATACCGAAACGATTCGCGGGGTTCGCGTTGGAATATCCAAGGACTGGTCATTCATTGACACGGAAATAACCAAACTCCAAACACGTGAACGCTCGAGTCAAACTGTTGATACGAAAGATAGTGGTTGTCAGAGAAAGAAACATTTGTTTCTACTCTCTGCTGCTATAAAACTCATCTAAACTCATCCATAAACTCGTCTGTTCTCCAACCCTGTTTCCGATAAGTGAGGGTTGTAGCTGTACAAAAGCGCCGAACTTTTCTTGAAAAAATGTTCGACGGACGAATTGAACGGCACGAGTGTGTTGTTGTCGCATAGGAGCATAAAAGCAAAAAAAAAGCATTTTTATAAAAGCAAACAAACCCCAAATTCTGTTAATTTGAGTATCTTAAATATTTTTTTGCAATTAATCTCACAATCTCTGTAGCAATGCAAATCTCAGGGCATGTAGACTAGGGTAGCTTGAATTTCTCGAATAAACTTCGGCAGTTCGAATTTCCCTGTGCGAAGAACTTAAACTTTAACTGCTTCTACTTCGAATCGAGTGGTTCGAATTTTTTCCTTCAATTCGGTCGAGCAGCTTGAGTGCTCGTAGGTAGAATCAAACGACTTGAGATTCCCCTGTAAAATGTGTAGAGCGAAGTATCGTGTACGCGCGTTCGCGTGTAGCTAGGAATCGCGAGATTTCAAGCGTACGCAGAATTACGAGATTTCGAATCAAATTAACGACGAGTCGGGCAAACAGGAATTATCTTCCTTCGATACATTTATCGTATTTGCCGGTGGTTAATAAAATCATTATTTATTCTCACAATCCTCACCGCGAAGAATACGCGCGCTGCGCTCGAACAAACACGAACGCGTACCTACAGGATAACGAACGTGTATGTCCTTCTCCAAAGTGCACCTCTGATAAGATACGCGAGTAGTTCCGCCTTTACTTAATGACGAGATCAACTCTTATTCCTGGATACTCGAACGATTGACCACAGACTACGAACGGCAGTTCATGTAGAAGCGATATACACGTGCGCGCCGATGCTTGCATAATGAGCGGTGTAGTAGCCGTAGCTGTAACGCAAAAAGACCCACATGCTTGTCACGAGGATGCCTTTCGACTCGCGGAACAGCGCTGGCGCATCCGTTACTTACGAAGACGTAGACGAACTCGAGATCATCGTAGCAACATCGTCTCCACTGCACGAGACGCGTCCACTCCCCAAACTTGTTCCACCGTTTCACGCCCAAATTTTTCGCGAACTAACGCGATTCGCTTTACGAATCGGAGAAAAATTTGCGACCGACCTTGTTTATCGGGAACAGGCGTCCGCAAAGGGCAGCGAGATCTTGCGAGAGAAACTGGCCGAGTCCTGACAATTCGTTGTGTGGAAAAGTCGAGTTCCATCGACGCGAGCGAGACGCGTCGCGTAGCCCTAGGACCGGAGCGAGCCTCGGGTCGAAGAATCGAGTTGAACGTCGTCCAAGTGTCGTCTTCGAGAGGGGCCGAATGCCAAAAAGCAAATCTTAACCTCGAACCTCGTTACCATCTGTCGCTCGCGTACGAGTGATTATCCGAAACGATCGTTGATCCCGATTCAACCGGATCTCATTCGCCATTCCGACAACAAAGAAAGCTCATCTTTCTCGAGGCTTCGCGCGCGGATCGAAATGAAGATGTCTCCACCGATCGTTGAGCGATCTTTGGGTCGAAGGTGGGATCCTTTTTTCGAACATCTGTTCCTCGACTTCGTTCGGGACGAAGACAAAACAGCCTCGGCATTCGGGATAGCGACCAGCGGTCTAGCGTCGGGCGTCTCCATCGACCAGTCACAACAACCTCGAGTTATTGCCGCGTCCTCCGTCTCGCGGTATCTCGGCATTCGGCTGATTCTTTCAATTCGCAGCGAAAAAAATTGACGAGCGCTCCGGCTGGCCGTCGTCCCCCGCGCCGCGTTCTTCGGCGGTGGCGGCGGCGGCGGTGGCACAGCCTCGTCGTAGCGGCGGCCGCTGCGAGCATCTCTCCGCTACCAACGTGGGATACCGCGTTCTCCGCGTGTACCAAAGCGAGACGGAGTGCTCCGCGAGCTAGTCAAAACAATAACTATATTACACGCGAAGCAGAGATAGAGTCGTCGTCGTTCTGTCTGGGCCGGTCGGAGCCTCGTTCAATTAGACGTAATGCGCCGCGCGAGCCTCGCTGACCGCAATCAGCCCGAAGGCGACAGAGAAACGACGCCGATGGCGCGGCTGCGAGACGAAGGTCAGTTATGTCGCGCTCGTATAAACGACTACGCAACGAGCATCGCATCCAGAGTCCTGCAGCTCCGTTACCGTCGCGGACAGCGAATCCTTGCCGCTGCCATCTCTCTCTCCAGCTCTCTCTCTCTCTCTCTCTCTCTCTTTCTATCTCTTCACTCGCCTTTTATCCCCATTACTTTTTTGCACGCCGAGGAACTACGCAGGTATATAAGGTATAGATTTCTTGCGTCACCTGCACAGAAATGCGAAACGAGGTAACAGGTCCGTAGGGGCAGAGGATTCGAGCGTGACTTATGAATAAATCAAACTCCACGGCTCGCGTCGTGTTCCGCAAAATCTGTACCTCGTACACCGCGACGTACGTTTGCCGCGAGAGCTACCTAAGCGCAGACAAACCCGGCACCGTGTTATTATTGTAATACGTAGCTGTAAAACTCAGCGGTGGAAAAACTGGACGAGGCGAATCATCATCGTCCGGGGAAGCTCCGACTCTTCGATCTTTCTTCTGAAAACTTTTTCGCCCCGGAGGTCTTCGTTGTTCCTCCTCTTCTGCACGGCGAGACCCCTTCGCGAGGTCCGTCTTCGCCGGTAGGTACCGATTCCAAATATCCTTCCGTATTTGGAAGGATATTTGGAATTATACGTTGCATCTCGTTGTTATCCATCGGACGTGGAACGTTGACGCGCTACGTCGGATGTCCGGATCGCGAGCTCGAGCCCAACGTGAGCGTGGAACGGTCCGAAAAATGCACTCAACGAGGTACGAGGTCGTCGCCGGGGCAATATCAGCCAATTTATACGAACCCGACGTCGTCTCATTAGGCATCTTTTCCGAGATATTTCGAAATTCGGAAAAAGGTTGGCGATCGGGGGCCTCGCTGAAGCCGGTGCGCGCGCGTACGTGTGCAGAGGTACGCGCTCGCGTGTGCGAGAGCGCGAAGGCTTTATAAATTCCACAGATTCGCGGGAGAGGCGATTCAGATTTACGAGGCATGCCGCACCGTCATCGTCGCGAATAAATATATCTTTGCGCAGGTATAATCGTCGATAATAATGGTAGTCTATATATGTAAATAAAGGACGAATCCGCGAACGCCTATGAATTATCGGACAATCGCTCGCTCGTCTCTTTATATACCTTCCACCGCGCGTCAAACGTATATTACAAACACGCATGGAGGCACGCGAGGCTCCGTGTTATTACGGACACGGGCGTATATATACACGTATGTACGCGTTCGTTCCCTCGGTCTCCTCGAACCGTATCGTTGTTTATGGCGAGTATAAACGAATATGGACACAACCGGCCCACGGGAGTCGTCGCGCGTCGCATGCACCTCTTCGGTGGTGGCTTAGGAGACTAGTAGAGACCGTACGTGCTGGTTTGGCGCGGTGAACTCTTCGCGAGGTTCGTTAATACGGCTCGCAGTGTCGTCCGACGACGTTCGATCCTCTCCTATCGGCGCATGCCTGTCCCTCCGGATACCAACTACGGACCATACGTATCATTGGGCGGCTCGCCGCGGGTACTACGAGAAGCGTAGAAAACAAACTTGTTTACGTCTCCGGTACGCGCGGAATCCGTATTCCGCGGACGAACTGCTACCGATAGAAATCGCGCGACCAGCGGCGTACGTACGTACGTACGCGAGGATCAGGCGCGACGACCCGAAACGAAACGCATCGCTCGATATTATTTCCCTCCGCGTCGATTTCAATTACGTCACGATTTCCCTAACAATAAGCGACGCCTCACCCTGCTTAGGTACCGCCGACTCGGAGCGAGCGAGAGGAGGAAAAGCTATTCGTGGCGGTCGCGAGCTTTCGAAGCACGTGACGCCTTTGACGAGAGAGAGAGCACTCGAACATTTTTAAGTAGCAATCCAGATTAATCGGAGTAGGATGTCTTCCGAAGTGGAAGACAACCGTTACGACGAGATTCGTTCGTCGATATCACGCGAACTCTTTATCTTGTCGTCGCCGCGTTGTTGGTACCCACGCACCGTTATTCGACTGTTCATCACCTCAAAACGATTCATCGCGGCACGTAAGCGGAACGGGACCTTTTGATTTCCCTTTTTTTTCAACCCTCGCCGATCCGTACTTTGTTAAGTCACGAACGAGACGAAATTAGACTTCAATTTGCACACCTTCGCGACGCTTAACGATCGACCAATGGCCTCTCGTTTACCGCAACGGTTGCCTCATTTGCGGCATTATTGAAGAAAATCATAATTTACCGCGAGAGCATTACGGATCATTCGGATTATCGCAACGACGCGAACGTCACGCTCTTCGTTCGTGGCGTCTTACATACAGACGCGGCGATGGTCAATTTTAAATACGAATTATGAAAATTCTGCAACATTTTCTTCGGCGAGCCGTGGCTGACCACTCAGCGAGGCAAGGATGCAAAAAACAAAAGAATATTCGTTCGTGCTTACGGATTTCTCGCAGATTCGATCGATCGTTGTTGCAATTATCCGAATAACATTTATGATTCGTGTTGCAAATCATTCTTTTCGTCTGTTAGATCGGTAGCCAGGGAATCGAACGAGCGATCGATGCGTTCGATACGTCTCCAGCGCTGGTCCCAATTTTTTGGACCCGGTTCGGTTTTGTTTTGCGTATTAGAAACTCCGCAAAAAAGCTCTTTCGGTGGACGGCTGGAATTAGACCGCGATGTTTTTCTCCGGTTTTCCCGAAGGATTTTGTTCCTCGCGATGGTGTCTCCGCATTTTTAGAGGGGACGGGATATCCGTGGCAAAGGGAGAACCGCCTCGCGAGCAGATAAGAGAGCGCGAGAATATCCCGCGAAAGGTGAATCGCGCGCGTCGTCGCGTGGAAATAAATGAATAAATAACGCATGAGCGCGGTGAGCGACACAACGATGGATATTACTCGCGTTGTATACGTTCGCATGGGTGCATCCATCGTCGTACCGTAATGCGACGCGGAGGAGGAGCGCAAAGCACCTCGAAAGCTTCGCCGTTCGTGAGTCGAGAGCCAGCGCGGTGGCGCAAATGCCCGCCGACGAAAATATTGGGTCTATTTCGAAATTCTATTTCGGTTTGCCGGCCGCGAGCTGCGCGTATGGCAGCGCCTCCGATGCTCGACTCTTTCGCGCTGCGAACGCACCGAGCGTCGTCGGCTCGAGCTTCGGCTCCAGGAACATAGTCGCGGAAAGCGCCGCCGACTCGCGCGGCCCGAGCTTTCGGAACGACAGATTCACAATAATAACAGCAACATCAACAACAACAAAAACGACGACAATGATAATGATAACGATAATGATGTTCAACGCGTTCTTGGGACAAGTTCCACGTACAGAATGAAAAGTAACAATAAGATTAGGTGCAGAGAGGTAACATGACATGGGGGTTTCGAAATCAGCCCGTAGGAAAAATGAGGAGAAGAAGCAGAGTTCAAGTGGAAATCCACAGTTGAATTAATCTAAATTAATTATCGTTCCCGTTCCCCTCGATAATCACGTTTCACGGACAGCCTCGCACCCTTGCCGCAACATTTTTCAAGACTTATTTACAGAAAACACCACCAACGAACCGAAGGGGATCCGCGCTTTTTTTTCACTATTCCCCGACGATTTACTCTCCCTCTGTTCACTTTACTTGGGTATTTATCCCAGAGTCCATTCGTCTATCCCTTCGACGACTCTTCGTACGCATTCGCCGTCAACGGGAATCCGATGTATCGATCGTTCGCATGGAAGAGAATTGTGGTATGGAAGTTTTTACTCTACTGGTAGAACGATGGAATAGCTTGCAGGTATCGAATCACGGAAAGCGCGACGTGACGCTCGATACAAAAGCTCCGAGCTACAACATCGAATCCTCGCCCACAACAACGCATCCCGTCTCGCGGGAGTAATATCTTTTGTATTTTCGAACCTATGCCGCGGTGATATCGGATATTGTGAATCGATAGGAACTAGCGCGGAGTTATTATCGTTCCTCGGTGGCGGAGCTTTCATTAGATCGCCGGGCCGATGGAGGGGAGGCTTTGCGATGTTGAGAGACCGACACGCGCGATCGGCTGCGTCGACTCGATCAACGATCCTGCTATGACAGATGTTTCCAATCAGCGAGATACCGGTTAGCACCTCCGTTGTTAACGATCGCGAGCGAAATATTTATTTCACTGACTGATATTTAGATGAAACGTCCGACCATCGAGCACGCGCGTCGCGTAAATATTTCCAAACTAGCTAGCCTGACCGACGTTGTCCCGTCTTAACTACGAATATTGCATTCAAATTGGTATCCATGTATGTATCTATATATCCATCGATCTTCCTATCTATCCATCTATCTATCTATCTATCTATCCGTCTGTATAAATCCATTTATTTATTTTTTGCTTAATCGCGCCAACTGCCAAACGCCTCACAGTTATGTTACGCGCCGTGAGGTTACATTAGAAAAGTTAACATGGTCGTTGAGTTTTCAGAAATTTTCTCATATTCCGCGCAACTTTCTGAATTTTTTCTTTCGTAAAAACTTTCTCCTGACAATAACAAACGCAACAAAAAAAGAATTAGCGAAATTGGTCCGATATATTCCGATCGTCGATCGTTCGCTGTTATCGAATACTCGCTCACTTGTAATAATCATTATAAAGCAGAGTTGTTCGCTCGTTGCGCGCTAAAGTTACTCAAACGATCGTCACTGTAGTTACCTCCGCGAGTGTCTATAAATACGAGTTGAACGCGGAGCTGTATAAATAACGTATGATACACGTTCAACGCATTTAAGGTTAAAGGTTCAGGATGATCGAAACCTCAAACTTCCATCAACGCGGGCAGAAAAAAAGGAACGGAGCGATGTAAAGAGAAGTGGGCGAACGGATCCTCGCGAACCACGTCCTAACTTTTTCAATTTCCAAAAGGTACGATAAATTTTAAAACCAACCGAATTCCTCGCCGAATCGGCAGTGAAAACACGCGATAATGGAATTCAAACGTACCTGCGATCGGACGTGATGGAATACCTTATCAATCGAAACTTTCCCACCATTTTTCGGCCTAACCGAAATAACGCTTCTCAGATTCCTCATCGCGAAACCTAAAAAAACACCCGAGCATCGCCTTTTCTCCCAACGTTTTCCCACATTCGCGCTGCATTTTTTCCAACCTCACGCGTGAAAGGAAATCGATTTGACGCAAAATTTTCGTGTGAAACACCAACATTCCCCGGAATCGCCCAAACGATTACACTATCAAACCCTGAGATGACAAGTTCTCCGATTTTTCGCAGTTTTGTTGATTTCTCGGCGAAACGATACGTCGCACTGATCATAAGGTAACAGAAGTCGGCATGGATTGTGTAAAACTGAAGCACGATCATCGAATTTACTCGGAAATTCCATTGCAAATATGATAATCCGTTTCTCGCTGGTGAGAATATTACTTTTCTACGGCAGCTCTTTGTACCAATTCGCCACTGAAACCGGAAAGGCACGCTTCCATTTGTTTCCCATGACGACTAAAATAATGGAAAAATGCTTTTATGCTCCGCTCGCGTGAGCTGTCCGAGGCAGATCGCTTTCTCCGGCCACAAACGAAGACTTTCTATTGGCGGAACGCTGTTATCGTATCGACAGAAGTCGATCGCGTATCATTTGACAATAAATACGAACCGGTTTAATTGAAAATTTCATTATCGGGAAATGGCTTTCGAGTTGTCTTTGGTTGGTAACGTACGTACACGGTGCTGCGTGCAGGTACGTACGCGTCGGATGGAGGGTACGAGGGAAGAGATCGTTGAAATGAAAGTTCGACGTCAGCGCGTAGAACACCTACCGCGCGCATTGTAGGCTGCGCGTGTGTATCACGAGCTATGCGATTCGTGCGACCGAGTATGCGGTGATCTCTCGCGTGTACAGCTGTTGGTCAGATTCACCGGAGACTGATTTGTCAGCAGGAAACTATTGATTCGCGTCTAATGAGGCGTGCAACTGTGCGCACCCTGCATTGACAGCATCGTCGCCACAACAGCTTTCATCGACCAAACCGAGGTGTATACCTATGCAGGCGATGATATAACGCTGGTAAATACGAACAGACGAATCATCCGTATTCTCTACGCGCGTCATTTCATGACGAGGACAAATCCAACAGAAATATCTCTCGCCGACTTTTTGCGACTCCGTTGATAAATTTTCCCAGCCGTTTCAAAAATCGCTCCATAAACGACCGTAAAATTAAAAATCTGGCTCTACTTTCGTTCTCACTTTTCCTCTGTGAAAATTGATGGATTTGTTTTTTTGGATTTCAAAGAGAAATTTCACTCGCATCCCGAGATCTGGATTTCAATTGATTTTTTTATTTTTACCGTTGTCGATGATACGCGATGATTAGTTTTTTTTTTAAGTCGTAGATTTTTCGAGTATTTGCACGATCGAGCAGTATTATTTTCGTCGATTTTTCTCAGCGTCAGAAAATCGGGAAACGAGAATGGTAATTCGGGGAAAATGGTCGTGGGCGCGTTTATCAAAGTTTCGGTGAAATCCGGACGTCTGATTCGACGTTTGATCCGCGCTGCCTCGAATACGCGGGTTTTTCCTTTTTCGCGGTGTTTTTTTCTTCGGAAAGTACGGGCTAGCAGAGATCAGAGCGGATCTTCGCTGAAATATTTGAGCGAATTACCCGTCGCGCCGAGGGCATGTTTATGCCACGGAAAGCGTTGACTGCGGTGGCAATATCTTCAAGTTTTGTCACTCGCGTGTCCACGAAGAGTTTCAAATCCCCGGTTGTACAGGGAAAGTTTTTGTTTCGAACGAAGGATTCTGTGTCCTGGATCTCGGATCTCCGTATCCCTCGGCGTCTCGCCGTCTCCGTCCCTCGCGCGCGCGCGTCCCGTCTCCGTCGCGCTTTCCGCCTCCGTTTCGTCCTGCCCCGAGGAAAGCGAGCGTTTTGTGTTATGAATATCAAACGGAAACTTCTTATAGATTGCCTCGGGGATTTCAGAGGCTCACTTAGATTTGTTTTGCTTTTGCGGATTGCATTATACAAATATACGTGTTTTTCCCCTTCCCCTCGCGTCCCGTTCCGTCGGCTCCCATATTTCCTTTTTTCTCCGTCCGGTATATACCTCTACGCACATATTTCTTTTCGCAGAAATTTCGCGCGCGAGCTCCGAAACGCGTTCCGCGGATATCGCGACAATCCCTCTGCAAAATTCGATTCGATGCGATACGCCTCCTTCGCCGATGTTTACTCGCGCCCTTTATAAGTATATCATCGCTTTCTACGCGTAACCGAACAAAATTCGACGCGAACGCCGCGGAATCGCGGGATAAACTCGCAATCAACCAACAACCACCAGCAAAGTCGCCGACACGATTTTGCAACCCTCGGCGACGTCACGTATCCTCGATAGGCTGGCCTTATCTCTACGACCCCCGAAGAAAGCGCGAGTAATCACGGCGAGATATAAAGCAAATCAAAAAACCTTTGCTCGCCTCGAGTTCTAATTTATTCTTATTCGAGAAAAACCTCACCTCTCTCTCTCTCTCTCTCTCTCTCTCTCTCTTCATCTCAACGGTCCCACGCGCAGCTTCCGTTCGCGTCCGAATTACGACTTCTTTCGCACCTCGACGGTATGTCCGTCCAATGTACGCTAAGAAAACAATCTTGTTGAAGTTACAGCATTGCTCCTGTAGGCCGCTCCACGTTAGTTCAGCATGGCCACCTTGTTGATCCAACAAGGTGATACCATGTAGAATATAGTAGACTATATCCCGCCAAGAAAGTATATACGCATACGAGTTTACAACAGTGTACAAATACGAAGTTCCACGTGTACAATATCTTAGCGTGTGCCTTATTAGATATTATTAAACATCATGGCGGCATAATTGTTAGACACCGAGCTACTTGAATCAGCACCTCGTATGCATGCGTAGTAGAATTATGTTTCTTCAGGTTGTAAAATCGGTTTTCCCAGTAAAATTTCCACTTCGAAGCGCAGCGTGTTGGAATTGAATCGAAGAACTTGTAATCCACTCCTTGGTTTTTCTTACGAGCGGGAATTAGATTCTAACATTTTATTTAAACTGAAAAGAAAAACGTCTACTCCTTGCCGTTTCTCATCTCGAATATAAAGACACATCGGCTTGAAAAATCAATACGGTAAGTCTCGCTAATCCAACAAGATTGCGCTCACAAGCTTCGCCAAGTTAACGTCAACGTGGCGACACCAGCATCACCAGTATTAAGACGTATCTACAATATCGATATCGTTAATGTAACCGCGTGGTCTTGCGGATCCAACTAGAATTCCTGTTACTGCAACAAGACTGTTTTCTTAGCGTGGTAGGCGCCGCGCGAGAGTCGGCTCGAAGAAGCCCACGCCGGAAGAAGCGTGAGAACAAGAACTGAGCGTGAAAAAGGATAACGAGAGGCGAAATCCCTCGCCATATCCGGACTATCCTTAGACACGGATTCGACGAAACCGTTGGCACTTTTCGCTAAACCCGCTCGAAAGGTGGGATCAGGTATAAAAATTCAATTATAAACTTGTAAGCCGAAATAATCTTTCGCGACGGTTATGGCTGAACAGGTCAGGGGTGGCTGTGGGCGGCATTGTTTTTTTTATAATCCTGATGAATATTAATGAATTCGTGAAACATTTCGGTGTTTCTGTATTCTTTTCGCGTATGGCTTACTCATCGCGCTATAGGAACGGGGACGAAGAGAATCCAGTAACGCGGTATTCAAATTCGAAGAATGTGCCTCGAATGAAAAGTTCGAGACAATTTACCATCATTCCATTTCGTCGGGTCCACGACGACCTCGTAACGTCGCCGCGCTACCAGATTCATTGTCTTGCTATTCGTTAGCGCTACCAGCGTCGTCTTTGTCCTTTTCCTTTTATTTTTCCCCGTTCCCTCCCAAATCTCACCTAATCTCTCTCCGGATACGTCGCGTCACGTGGACTCGAACATCACTTTCCGTCTGCTTTTTCCGTTGCCTATCGGTATACCGATTTTAATCTCCATCGCTAGCGCAGCATTTCACGACGTGGGATGGCAAGAAGACCCTATTGACGGTAATATCGCTTGGGGTAGCGATATTATCCTACGAAATATTCAAATAACTTCAAAGTATTATACTCGCAAGGTATTTCAGCATCTTATTTAATTAGCACTCTAAAATTTGTTTGGTAACTTCAAAGAAGCGAAATTCGCGGAAATTTTCGCCGGCAAAGACGGTAAAAAAGCGCGTTCGATGTAAAATTGCGCGTTCCGGGCGCCTTTCAATCAAACCTGGCGATTGCGCTTACACCGGAAGCTGCATACCAGCTCGTGGCTAAAAGATTATTATCGTTACTTTTTATTAATTAACGAACGGGACAAGCTTTCATTTGTTCTTTCCGGAATCAGGCGCACTTCATTTCCAGTTTCATTGGCGTTTTTCAGATTCTTCTCCTGTCACAAATTCGATCCGACTCTCATCGACTGCCATTGTCGTCGGTCAGGCCACAAATCTCTGTAATTTCAAAACGTCCAAGTTTCCACGGTCGTTGATGATCATCAGCCCCGGCTGAAACGTTTTCAAATTTGCATAAATATACGCATTGACGAGGTGCCCGTTGTTTCGGGTGCGTTTGTGTGATTTCGGATGGCGGCATTCATCCTCGATGAATCGTATCGAGGCGTCGCTTGCCTAACGCGATCCGACTCTTCGCGCCACCGCTACCATTATCATGTAGCTGGGCACCGGGTTGCGTATGCACCTCGTTCTTATTGCAAATCCCATACACGTTACATTGGCTCGAGTTAAAGAAAGCCAGCCCCCATTTCAGATGCGCGACAACAGCCTGTCCGAATATTTCACAGGTCGTCGCCGCGCCGAAGTTGAAATTCGCGTCGATCTCCGATATGCTCGTTAGTAACGTAACTCATTTTTTATTAACGTTCGCGCGTATTTATACCTATCGACTCCTCCTAATGAAATATCCAGTAATTGAGGTCGAGCTTTTACGGTCGTTTCCTCTTTCTTGGCTCATCGACTCCGGGTCTTTTCTTCGCTCGGCTCGTTTTTCGCTCCTTCGCTTTCCCGTTGAACTCGTCGCGGGGCATCGAGGATGAGGCGGATCGCGTTCGAAGGACCAAAGACCGTCTCGCGAACGGAACGCGCCGAACCAGTACCTACGGCTACCGAGCACCCAACCAGCTGCTCCCGAGCGACACCCAACCAATTAATTCGCAGCGTAACACTCGCTCGCGCGAAACAGCATTCCTTGCATAACCCTTTATCAGTGCTCGAGTTGACAGTTAACTTCTGTGCGCTGTCTACATACCTTTTACTTCGAATATCTTACATTCTACGTGTTCATTATCTGACTCGGTCTCACCGACCGCCTAATACCGTCTAGCAGTTCGCACGCGGAGCTAATAACTCGTTTCGAACGGCCCGACTGCCTATCGCGGTCGGTTCTATTCGCACGGAATCGACCAACAATTGAATTCAATGCGTCCGAGATTTCCTTTCGCGCGTATGAATAACCACCATGCGGGGAAAGCGGGACGAAAATCATCCGCGGTAATTCCCATTCCTTCCAAAAACATCACACGTATCTCTACTTGCCGACTTTTCATTGCCACGCGATCGAGTCACAACGAAACGGATGCTTCGAGGAGCGTTTGCCTTCTCGGCACTTCTTAAAAACCGTCTCGCGTATCGTGATAATTCTGTGTATCAGAATCTCAGCAAAAAACTCCAACATCGATTCTCGTCCGTCAAACGAACTTCTCAATCCAATCGGTCCAGCGCTCCGTAAATGGTATTCGGTAGATGATAATCGAGTATCTTTCCAATGATCACGGTAAAATTCATCGGTAAATGCATCGTGTAAGTTCATTTCTCGTACGACAGACGATGTCGATAGTTCGGAAGACGGTATCTATAATAAGCGTAGACACGTTTGTTCCTCCGCTAAGCATCGAACGGTTATCGATTATCAGAGAAAAAAGACCGTCTCTACCTCCAGCATGTTGAACGACGCTTTCAGAGATCGTTGCTACCACGAAAATGTGCGGATCCTTGTCCCATTTCAGCCCGTGCTAGCACTAAACCACCCTATCAAATCGGAATCACGCAATCTCGGTTTTTACTCGGACCTAACAAAGCATGACGAAATAACAGCATCGATAATAAAATTTGTGGTCGGAGACGAAGATACGATGTATGAAAATTTCAGCGATCGTATTTCAACCAAGATATCGCGATGGGTACGTGAATATGAAATTTAGCGTCCCTCAACTTTCGAAAGCTCTGTTCACCGTCGGAGATTCCTGTTGTCTTGTCTCGTTCCCCGAACATGTGCGAGTATGATCTCGATCGTTTTTCCAGTGAACCACGGCGAGCTTGATCCCCGGATTATTGCATAGATCTAACGCGCGCTGCTCGTTAACACATCGTATACACAATGGCAGAAGCTCCGCAGGCAAAGGTAGAATTTATCGTCACCTCCGGAAATAATTATCGTATCGGCTCCATTAGTCCGTATTATCGAACACTTTGTCTCGGCATCTACCCAGACGGCGTCAACGATCTCACCAACCCGATCGTTCCGAATTTAGAATCGTCGGGTCGCGCTTGATCGAAGAAAAACAAAAGGAGCAAATGACCTCGTTACCAGTCTCCGTGAATCTCTTCGCCCGTCGTGTGTATTTGCCCGTTCGATCGTGCATACCCGACCGTCTCCAACGTGCAAATACGTATCGGGTAAGCATAATACCGTATGCACGCGGGTACTGTACGCGTGCCTAAGTCGGTTGAGTCGCGGCGTAACGATGGTCTCGATCGAGACGGATGTGATGCCGGACAAACAGACGCGCGAATGGGCAGACAAATAGGCGACCGAGCGTCCACTCGAATCACCCGGACACGCGACGCCTGGTCAAGCTCGTAAAACGTTCCGCAGCTTTTGTTTGCGAGAAGTTTATTAAACGGAGTCCACCACTCAACCGCATCGTCGCCGCGCCGAGCCGGGGAACGCAATATCGCGAACGACTCGCGGCAGGTGATCCAGCGACCGCTCTACGATCGTCAGCGAAACCAGCGATCCGATTTTCAATCGCTGATCTACGTCGACAACCGATAACCGTTTCAACCACGGTCGTCGCGGATGACAGTTCCATCTGTCACCTCGTATTTCCAGCGTTAGATTAGCCAATCGTATGGAGACACGCGAACCTGGTTTTCCACTCCTTCGAACAGTGAACCTGTGAAAGGTGATGATTCGGTACCTACGGTGCAGAGGTACAGAAGTGCAAACGTGATTTTTCTGGGGGAAAAAAGCCACTAGATTAGTTGAAGCACGAATTTCACTGGGTTATCGTTGGCTGGTTGAAACGTTCTCGAAATCGGTTTCGATCGGTTCGGCGGAACACAGGACTCGTGCCGATCGCCTGGAAGTTATTCGAGAAAAGCCTCGCGGTCGTGGGAGCTGCATGGACGTTTAATGGTATTACGCGCGTGTATGGTTTCGACGAGTGAAAAGGGGGAGAAGACGGGACAGGAGGAAGGAGTCTCTCTCGCCATCATCGAAAGAAGTATTCTAGGGCACTGTACTCGGTTTAGAATAACGCGGCGCATTTAAGCATGACGAGCATGCATATCAGTCGCGGCAAAGGAGAGCCGACGCGACGGGTCCCATCTACCCAGTGGCCAGAAATAATTGTCATTCTATGGGCGCGCTTGGCCAAGGTCTCGTACGTGGCGTGTACAGACGCGGCTATAGTAACGCGCACACGCGTGCAGGCACGCGCATAACCGATCGCGATCAACGCCGTCGCCGTGGCAAATGGTTCATGACGACGACGATGATCGCTGCTCGACGATTGACGCGCGGTGCTTGACAATCGATGGCGGATGCTCGAAATGGTATCGAACGTTGGTCGTCCGGGTTCGAAAGATGTAGGCACGAGCGGAGGTGCTTCAGCGTTGGAAGCGCGTTCCGCAACGAAGACAAAGATTAGCCGACGGGAATGACTCGAATCGGTTGGTTCGAACGACGAGAAATTTCTCCGCAAGCTCGAGCTTTGCCCGCGTTCTCGATGGATGCGTCGCACCTGCGTAGATACATTTGCAGGCGATGAAACGGAAAACTCGAGTAGTTCGCATCTGCTCTTCTTTCATCCCGGTATAAATGACACGCGTCCGCGATCACCGCTGTCCATGACCTTGAACGAAACCCAGCATCGGTTACCGGAGCTTCGCGCCGTTTTCATCGCTCCAATCGGATGCAATCGCGCGAGAGCTTGAAATCCAATCGGTTTCCTTCGACTCCGTGAAATCTCTTCGTCACTGACCTACCGACATTTTATCGGCTCGATGAACGTAGTACTACGACGCCAGTTCCTCGTCGCGATAAGATAGCCGTGAACGGAGCCGGTAATAACTCGTGCCCGCGAGAAATATCCGATAGCAGTTATAAATACGATCAATTTCAATCCGTCAGCGATGTACCACAGACGAACAGCTTTGATGAGCCACGCGAGATTTTTCGCGATCACCGACGCGCCTGTTTTGACTCCGCTCTCTCATCCGGTCTCGAGTTTCTGCACTTATCAATTAGTAGCTTCGTCAGTGTAACATTCCATTCCAGCCAAAGTAGCAGGCTGACTCACCCCAAGATCTTTGAAACCGAATTCGATCGGCGATAATCATTCGCGACGGTCCCACGCACCTGTTGTGTATCTCTGCCCCCTATCTGATGTCTCGCTTCGCCAGCGTAACAGATAACGTCTCGCTTTCCGGCGCACGGATCGATAATTACTCCTAGTAACAATAACTTCATCCCGAACCAGAATTTCTGCGCAACCGTGAAACCGGCGCATTTCATCCTCGTCACAACACTCGATTCGGCGAAATTTCGTTCGAACCATAAAAATCATTCGGTATCGAAACGTTCCCAGAAAAAGATAAATGCTTCCGATTCTGGGATCCTACTTCTCTAGGGATGAGCCTAATACCGTTGCGATATTCCGAACCTTGCGTCGTTTTTTCCAAGTATCTTCTCCTACGATGTTCTCGCGTCTCCGTCGCAATCGCGTCGGAGTCTCGATAATCGTATTCGACTGATCGATGTCGCTTATCATCCGAAGTGGTCGGATGGCCGAGGGCATCACGTATGCTCGAGCCCGGATTAAAGCACGTACGACGTGTCCCAAAGGATCTGGAGCGAATGCAGAATTGATAAATAGCAAAATTCGCACTGGTATTTGATCGCGATTCCCCGCATCACGGCTGACGTAACGTTGACAACGTCACGCGACCCTGTAACTTCATTACGTTAGTAATTAGGCGATAAGCCCTGGAGGAACGCTCCGCGTTTGGCTCGTCGATATGTTGTACTTGCCGGTGACATTTTAACGACTATTTTTTCACTCCAGTACTACGCACGACAACGACGACGCGTCCGTGTATCGCGCATCGACGAGACGTTGAGTCAGATTCCGTCCACCAACTGACTCACGACAGTCGAGATCCGTTCGTTTCTTCCTCGCTGTAGCGGAAGTTGGGCAAATTTTCAATGGTCGCGATAAAAAATCTCGTTCCAATCGATGACGAGGAAGATCGTCTTTTAGGGATGGAGGTCACACTGCGGTCGTCGATCGTCCATCGATTCGATGCCGATCGGAGCGACGGACGAAACGAGAATATCGTTCCGTCTGACAAAGGAAGTAAGGTCTATTGGAGCCTGAAACAAATTCATGCCGCGTTGCCGTTTCAACGAACTCTTCGCGACTCACGGGTTACAATGTCATCCGCACGGTCGATCGAGTGTAACCGGGAGATAGAGCAGCGTCACCGGTGTCCAACGACTGTTTTAAGTCGACAGCGCCGGGCCATGCTCGTTTCTCACATTCGCGAGATGGATCCGCAGAGAAGAGCTGCGAAAAGTGGAGTATTCCACGAAAAAAAAGTGAGAAAGAAGAAAAAAGCTGGTGGAAATCGGTGTAAATAATTGCCCGAGCTTGCGGAAGGATGTCCCGCGTGCTGGCGACTTCCAAGACTCGTGACACGTGAAATCGAACGAACGATATAATTGGGCCGCGGGCACCGACCCACTTCTCTTTTTTTCACCTGATAGTAATTATCGCGAGCTTTGCCGAGATACGACGTGATTTGTCGAGTGTCGAGCACGAACGACATTGAAACGCGGGTGACGTTCGTTAGCTGTTTGTCACCTTCGAGCTGAAACTCTTTAACCCAGCTTCGCGCTCTTCCCGGAGCGACGATCGAACTACGTCGCGATAATTACACGTATCTATGTAGATCCAGGCAGGTGGAAAAAAGATCAAAAAAATTGGCGACGATGAGATTGATTTCGAGTATCTGGTTAGTCTTCGCATTGGTTCTGGCGAACCAGAAGGCAAAGATCCGGAGAAAACTAGGAATGTTGCCCCTGATGCGTCGAACAACTTCATCGAGCGAACGACGTTTCATCTGGATGAGAGAACCGAGAGAGCGAAAAGGAGCGTTGTTAATAGTACGAAAATGGAAATGAAAGCGGAAGGCGACGGGAATCGCGAGTCTTTGTTCATCGGGATATACTGAAGGCTCGACGTCACTTTGTGTCCCTTTGCCAGGCACGTACCTCTTGTATCCGGGGGTGCAGTGGCTCGTTCGACGCCTGATCGTGTCGTTAGATGAAAAAGCACCATGCGACGACTGTGGAAATTTATGCGCGAGAAATCAACGCGTGATATTTAACTCTACTCTTTCTTTTTTCACAGTAATCTAGCTACGGAGATAAACACGCCGAAACTTCTTCAAATCTTCGTATCCCAACGTATTTTCATGCGCTGATTACAAGCATCTTAGTAAAAATACCCACAAACGTGTTCGCATTTATTAACTCGTCTGTTTTATCAAATCATTTTATTCACTCGTTCATTTAGCTATACTACATCTGCTACATCAACTACTCGTTTGTAATATCGCTTTCAAGCTACCAAAGAGTTGGTAACGAAAGAAGTTTTGCATCCAACCACCTCGAGCTTGCGACAGCTCGTTATCTTCGTGCGCGATATTGTCGACAACTGTCGTTTCTGAGGCGAAAATGCATGTAGCCAAATACACGTGCATGTTGGAAAAGATCTACGAGTTCTGTCGGAGAAATTTTGCTACATTTTTATTCGTATCGGGGTCGATAAACGCGCGTTATGACCGAGATCCGTTATCCGTGTAATAAAGAATAATTGCAACGGACTCTGTGCTTTCTGGCACTTCACGACGTATACCTCTGTGCCTATATTTACAAAGTCTTGTGCGCAAGAACTTGGAATAGTCTACATTTGTATGTATGCACCATAATTTCTATTATAAGATACGCGTTGCGTAACGCGTCGTGGAGCGAAGTGCGCGCGAATATACGCGCCTTGTTCGTTACCCGACAACAACTCACGTTTCCGTTTTCCAACCCCGTCTGGTGGCTGAGATGAAAGCCGGATAATTAAATTAATCGTGAACTTTCTCGTCGTTACCAACGGCATCGGGCTGATTCCATTGTTTTTATTACTGATAAGTGCGGCGTAGTGGTAATTTTCGCGCAATTAGCGGGCGATATCGTCTGGGATATCGACGAAATCCGATTGTTTCTTACCGCTTTCCCGATTGCGGGAAGCTCGCACCGACATCTCGACACGATCGCGAATCGAAGCTGTTGTTGACACTCGTCGATGCCGCGGGCATATTTGACCCGTTTTATAGCTTCGTCGACCGCAAGCTCCATCATCCGCGAATCTTATCGCAACCATCGTTCGATACGACGCGGTTTCGTAACGATCTTCGCTCGCTGTCGTTATCCCTCGCCGAAATTCAGTACAAATCCGAATATCCTTCCAGATAGGTCCATTATCCTGAATCCAAGTTTCGTGTTCTCCTCGTGTGTCGCGAAAGCTCTCGTCAGTCCTCGGTCAAAATACAGGAGCTTGAGCGCCGATCGCGTTGCCCCGCTTGGGTGGATGCTCTCCTTGTTTCTAGAGAGTCAATCACCTCACGCAAGCTTGCAACGTGGCCAAGAAAGAACTTGGAAACAGAAGCGATTGAAAAAAGCTCGATCGCGTGTTCAATCTATCGACGCAATTTCGACTCGTGGAAAAGAGCGACAACATTTCGCGACGAATAACCGAGCTTGCTAATGAAGTCCCGGTCGAGCGGAGCTTTTCTCGGATGTTATTCGGAAAAGGATTAAATATCAAGCTGACAAAGACAAGGGACAGCCTCACCCCGATTGCGATTCAGACGCTTGCTTCTGGGCCGCGTTAAAAATCCGATGATCGAATTTTTTACCTGACAAGTTTGCGTAACACTATCCGACGTACAAGCGCCGTTCGAAGACATCGGGGGGCAGCTTTATTCCCTCGAAAGTGTCAAGCCCGTCAAACTTCGAAGCAGGTTCAGAGCTGACGGGGGTCGACCCGTGGGAATTTAATTTCCCCGCGATCCTACATCCAACGCAACCCGTTCATCGAACGACGGAAAATCGGGCTCGATTTTCTAGACCTTCGAGCCGCCAATCGATACATCGGATCGATAGATAAACTCGTTCGAAACGACGCACCGTGGAAGATTATCCGCAGTCAACGGGTGACAATCGGGTTGCATACATCGGGCGTCGGCGCGAAATCGCTCGTTTGTAACTTGACCCATCCGTAGGGGAATAATTCTCAAAGGCTGTTGCGATGACATGCCCGATTGCTCGAATTTCAAAAGCGCTCGATACAAATTGGCGCGCGTTTCGATGGTAAAATATTCAATTGTACTCGTCGATACGAGCGAAACATGATTAACCCTTCAGACGTATCGTGTAGAGAGATTCTCTCACACTATTTTTAAAACTTTTTTTCTTTTTAATTTCAAATGGAATGACCCCTTGAAAATTTTTTTACCTTCCTAAAATTCAATGCTTTAAAAGAAACAAACAAAATAAAATTTATTAAATTTGAAAAATAAAAAAAAAAATTATTTATTTGTCAACTGTGAGAGTTTCTCTCATCGCGTGAGATAAGTCAGGCACAAAAAAAATTGCCGTTCGTATGACTTCGTTCCGTTTCGGCTGTCTCCGTAAATTTTAGCCGCCATGTCGAATGTATATAGATATACAGATATTATTATATTCTAAAAGTTGTTTACTAGTGTGTTAATAGTTTTATTATCAATAAAAATGTAATAATTAATAAAAATTATTAATTATTCTAGTTAATAAGGGTTATTCTTCAATAAGTGTATCGATACAGTAAGTAAATGTGAAACAAATATTTATGTTAATCTTTTTCTGCTACAAATACGTATATAACCTAAAAATATGTGACACTTCAAATGTGATTCTTTATCAACATTTATCAATTAAGAATAATATCTTGATTTAATTAGCTCGAATATTTCGTTCTAAATATTTACTATGTAGGTTACAATTAATTGAAATTTTAAATTTCACTGTTTGCGCTTGCGCAATAGGCGTGAGATTTTCTCTCATCACGATAGCAACGACTGTGGTGTGGGAGACGTATGGTCTGAAGTGTTAAAGAGGAAAAAAGCCTGGATGCGCGGTCGATAGATGTAACGAAGAAAGTATTACGAATTAATTCCTACCAACGCGCTCGTATTGAAGAATGTTGAATAGTTGGATGACTAATCTGGCCTTTCCTCTCTGAGGTAGCCAACGATGAACCAACGATGAACCAGCGCAGGAATTGCAATCCCAAAGATAAAAGTGTGGATTATCGCTGCTCTCAGTAGTTCATCTACCGTTGAACGTATCTATAAGTCTCCGACGAGGACTCGTTATTCTCAACAAGCTTTCTTCACTGTCGCGAATAAAATTAACTGTTATTCCTTCATCTCTTCGCAAACTTCCGTTATATTTTCACCACAAATTTTTCACGTATCCGTCCACAAATATCGAACCGAGTGGGATGTTAAATGTCACTTCGATTGTTACGCGGTTGAAAACAGGCAAAGTTTTTTATAACGAGTATAAAAGTTTTGGAAGAAAAATACGCTTCATTATTCACAACGAGGAAACGAGTCGATGCTCCGCTTTTGTCAATTTGCACAATGAACTTTTCATTTCTACCCTATTTCTGCTCATTGCGAATCAGCGGAGGTAATTTCGTCTTGTTGGTCTGTTGGGACGGAGGCAACGGTCCAGTAAATACAGTTTACAACTACTTTGCAACTGTTATGTTCGCGTTACATTCTACAAAACGATGACGCTAGATATAGAAATGCCACTAGCACGTTTAAAGGGCGTTGAAGAGTGTTTCCAATTTTTTTAACCACCTGTAGTTTTACAGCTCGTGCCAACGCGTGAAATTAGGTCAACGAAGCATTATAATTAGTTATGCTACGTTTTTATATCGCGAGTCACAGCTGAGCTGAGTGTGAAAAATGTTGCTTCACCTGGTTTGCTTGAAAATTCAACGTTCTTTTACGAGTTGAATTTGAAAGGTGTCGAACGATATTAGAGAACATGCCAAGGTAGTACCACCGCGACGACCTTGATCAACAGTTACATACTGCATAAGTTGAGGCTTCGGTCGATAGATAATACGACGGATATCATATAGTGTCGTAAGATTTATTTTGCAAAGTGTTTTTAACGTACCATTGCGAGTAAACTTCTTTCCGGAACTCTACACGCTGTGCCAAAAACAAGGAAACAGCTCGAATATACAGACGAAGCATTCTTCTCCGTGTTCGAAATCAGCTCTTGGCCTGCATACATCGTTGCTCGAACGCCGTTCCGTTTCCCCGCCCCGCGATCGGTTGTTTGCAGAATATATCTTAAAATACGAGAACCGCGGTGCTTCCCAAGATTATATCATCGGAAGTCATCCTGATTTCTTTTCACGCGATTCTCTAGCTTCTCCTCGTTTTTTATCGACTTCGTAATTCTAGTTTTGTGTCCATGCATGGCGCGTATGTTTCGTGTAAATCAAGCGAACTTTAAATGTAAATATCCCAGGTTCGGGATGGTCAAGCTTATTTTCCAAATATCGACCATTTCTCAAATCAAGTATACGGCGAAGGTACTACCTTGAAGGATCTCCGAGGCTATCCATTTCGGTGTGACAGTCGACAGAAAGGATCAGATCTGTGGATCGAGACAGTACAAAGAGGCGGTCAGTGAATGCGATAGTGGCTATGATTTTTACACCGATAGCGAAGCACTTCGGTCGCACGCTATCCATCGATTAGGGGAAAAGAACAAACACTCGGCTTTCAGGCTCCCAAATTCAACAATGGCGATGCGATAGACGGCATTATCGATAGAAGGCTACGAAATGAGATTGTTACCTTAGCGCGTCGCATTTACAAGCCGAGGAATCGATGTCCTTCGTTTATTACGATTGGGAGGAAAAGAAAAAAGAAACACCGAGCTGTTCATATTCTTCCAAAGGTATGTAATTAGCGAAGAAAAAGTCACGCGGACGAGAGAACAAAGACGACGCTTCGTGGAAGCACAATCGTGGGAAGAAATTCCGACGAAAAATCTTTGCGAAAGCTCGATGAGAGCGACAAGATGACAAAGGTCTAATTATTGGACGAAGGTAATTGGGTATGTAGCTGGTTCTTGTAACGAGGGATGACAAAGAAGTGCGAAGACGAGCCGGTGAAACAGCCAAGGCGTGTAAATTAGCGCGAATCCATCTCGAAACTGCGAATAATAATAACAGTAGTGCCGTATGCGCGTATATTTGAACGCGTTCAATATGCAACTCGCGTCGTCAGAGTTCCCGCGTTTGAACGACGAAGAGTCAACGCCACGTACGCCAGTGAAATTCTCTTAAAATCGGTCTACTAATTGTATTCCGAACGGCAGCCAAAATAGTATGCGCGCGAATGATGGTGCAATTAGGGAAATTTCGAAACCAATTACCAATTGACGTATTGTAACGCGACTTGCCATACCGTCGATTCCTCGAAAGAACGATCGTCCTGTAATTACACGTGGATCGCGGCGCCTTATCGATCGACAGTTCAATTATCGACTTCATTGTTTGCATCAATAATTGAAAAAGCTTAATGCGACGTGTAAGCGCGAATAATTTCAGCCGCGTTGTTTGAACTGCCCGCGACAATTGGGACGCTGGTCTGGTAATATCTCCCCGATATTTCATCATTGACCTTAATTCGATGTGCCGGAAATTCCGACGAGACGATTTAATCAGAGTGGAATCCCGGGGTCGCTTTCACGTTTGACAAGCATTCGAAGACTGACAAAAATCAAATTAACCGAAACTCGGTTTCTGCGTATATCTATTACGCTATAACCGAGCCAGTTTCCTTTCGTATATCTATTACGCTTCGAAATCGATCGATCTCCGTATTGTATTTTTCCTTGACGCGTTTTTTTTTTTTTTTTGTTAGAACCGAAGGTCTTGAACTCGCGTCATGGAGATTCGAATACGTGGATGTTGAAATGATGTGACAAGTAACAAATATATTCACCTCGATGTATTGTTTTCTAATGCTTCGGTCTCGAAGAATTCAGCGTCGATCGTCGCTCGAAGGTCTTATTGTATGTACGATCGGACACGCTATTGATTTTTTAAAACAGCTTGCAAGCCGTATCTATTGCAAGCTCGTTTGTATCTATCAACCGCTGCATTGTTACGGTCGTTGTATAATGCTTATTTATCGCGGTTATTAAAGTCGACGAGTCACGCGTGATGATGTCTCGCCTCTATGACTACCGAGTGTCCAAGAATTGTACCGGTAACTAGGCCAACAGTCGTTCCTGATACTTACGTATACGCGACCGCGATTATCTCGTCTCGATGACGCTCCGAGAATGTAAATTTCCAACGAGTAAACATTTGTTACCGAACCTCGATGCTCGTCGTAATCACGTATCCTTCCACTGACAAACTACCTATTTTCATCACCAATGACAGCAGAGTTGTCTTCAAGATTGCTAGTAAAACCGCACCCATCTAGAAAATTCCCCAATTTATCGCTCGTGTATCTCGCAAATTTCCAATTTAATCTGCAACGATGAAATGGTTATCACCGAAGTGACGAAGAGATACGAATCGAACGTCACTGTTAATAACGAAATGACTGTTGTGAAATACCACAGAATACGTAAAACAGTCTCTCGCCTAAGATTAACCAAAATTCATCACGAAAATCGATGCATAGGTGACAATTTTCGAAATCCGTTGACGCAAAATCCTTGTGGATACGCCATGCGATTCGCGAGATTTCTCACCAAACTTGAAATCTCATTCTTTGACATTTCAACCTCTCAGGGATGCAATTTCGAAGATGTAAAAATGGCGTTGTAGAAATTCGGTGTGCCACTCGACATGATCCGTATTGCGAAAAAAATCTAATACGTATCCTGCTCCTTCTAACTGTTTTGAAGTTAGATATCTGTAAAATACTTCTTTGATAGACGCCAACATCACGTTGAGGCGATATTCTGGAAATTTGTATCCATTTTATGCCCCAGCTCGGTGTCGATGTTCATCGATCGGTCGGCCAGTCCGTCAGGACATTTCTGATATCATATGGAGATTGGTTTCTCGTGTTCCGCCTGCAGTATCGAACAATACGCCACTCGTAATTAGCACCCATGCGATGCATTCGCGGACTCGATATTGATAATGAGTGGGAAAAACTGTCACGTTCAGGTCCGTCGACCGAGTCTCGTTCCTGTAATGAAAAACCGGAGCTTTTTCGCTGTCCGAGAACTGCGACGAGACATACATATTCGTTTCCTTTGCAAGAGTAATAATATCGTAACGCGGAGTGAAAGAACTCGGAGTTGTTTATTTATTAGCGAAAAGTCAAAGGATTTTCGCTCGGCAACGCGCGACCACGGTGTATCGGATTCGAAATGAAATCACGGACGAAAATGTGGCGCGCGAAATACCGCGGAGCCGGAGCGTAACCCTCGAGATTAACGTTCGGGGAACGTACCGAGATGGGAATTAGGCGCGAAACAACGTGTACCCGAAAATCCGTACTAATTGTCAAAAGAATTGCAAAGTCCTCGAAACCGTGACAAAACTTCGCCGTTCCGGGTTTCGATACCGATCCTAGGCACCGTCGCGAAATAGCCGCGACGCTTGGATAATAATTGGACCGCGCACCGTGCCCTGGGATGCCGGACTAAGCCAATTTACCCTCAGATGAAAGGCTCCGCGTTGAAATTAACTTCACCCCGGTGACGTAAAACTAACCCTTATTAGATGCCGGGCTGAGGGTTGAATCGCGGTATCCTTCGAGGCAACGAACGTTAAATCTACCAAGGTTTACTCGCCGCGCGAACCGAAGTAGGCGTTCAGTTTCGCATAAAGCGTACACAATGGACCGCGTTCTAATACGACAACGCACCGACATCGTTACTACCCGCTTGCCTATCGCCCTTTCGGCAACCCGATCGTCGATCCTCCGTCGGGATTGCCCTCCGCCAGGCGTTACTCCAATTTCCGATCGATTACATCCGCCTGCTTCTTCATTCCCCTGGACGCCGCGTATCGCGATACCATCATCAACGAACCATTCTACCATGCCTAGGACCACCAAATATCGCCCAAAAGTTTTCAGTTTCCTCGAAATAGCTACATCGGTATCAATCAGCCGAATACTCGCCGTGTACACCACCGACACCGACGATCGCTTCGACTTCTTTGTCGACGGTGCTGCGAGCTTTGAAACGATCCGTTTCTGATTCGGCTCGATATTATTCCGCAAACTTCCCTACCCGACGAATCTTCGCAGCCGAGTCGACGGACGACGAACGACAGCTCTTCGTTTCCATTTTGAAGAGCGCGCTACGCAACGAGACGCTTACGCGTTGACGTGACGGGAGAGTGAATATTCGAATGTTTCCAAATTTCGCAAGCTCGCAAGCTTCGAAGTGCCGCTGAAAGCCGAAGATTCCATCAGTTTTTACTATATTTAGAAAATGACTGTCCAACATCTGCATCTTTATATCTAGGCGCGCGGTAAATCTGCGCGAATACTTTCGAGATTCAGGTCAGATTAGTTGTAACTGTTTCAAGGCACGTTGCCACGAGGAGTCACCAGATATTAAGATGTAAAAATCATCCGACTGCGGAACTTCCCGACCTTGCGACAACCGTCACTTATTACGTGGCGAGTATATTCTCCGTGTCCTAGTTGACGAATCAACGTTTCTTGCCGAACCTTCGACACTTCGATAATTCGGTACTCGGAACTCGGACCGGAACTTTAACTCTCGGAAAATTACGGAATGCTGAGCATTCGATATTCGAACGACAGTGTTTCACGTTTCGCCATTCTTCAAAGCCTTTTGATAAGGTTATCGAGTCCTTTATAAGTATCCCCCTCGGTCGAGAGGGTATTCGGCGAGAATCTCTTCAACCGAACAACAGATTAGAATCGATCTCGAGGAAAACACTTTTAAATTTCAACGCGCGTTTTCGCGTGCAAAACGAACGAAATTCGACAACTATCTTCGATCGTCAAGCTCTCGGAATTATAAAAAATCGATTTTTCCGTCTACGATGAAAATGAAAAGGAAAGTGTCCTTCAATTTTAGAGACCCGTTAGTTTTTTTTTAAATTTCAAAATCCTTTTTCCAAATTTTCTTTGGGAATGGAGAGTTGACTCGAAGTCCCGTGTCGGATTTCTTCGACTATACAGAGTCGACAGTCATCGCGTGTCGAATGATTGTGGTGAAGAAATTCTACACCAAGCGGAGAGGTTACGTTGTCAGGAATGGAGAAGTCCGCGTTCAATTGTTGAGGCTGCTTAATCAGTTCGAAATTCGGTCCCCGTCGAATCGTATTTGTCGCGGATTTCCATGTAATACGGAATATCGTTCGATTCAGCGCCGAACGAATTTATATCACCAAGCCTCCGTAAAACCGGAAGTTTTTATTTAAATTTTAATCATATTCGTATGCTAATCCAAAGATTCTCCTCGGCTCGGAAGATTTCGTTCAAGATAAGTCGGAGTTTGCCGATGGAAGTTACAGTTCCGCGAGCTTTTTGCTTTGTCCTTCCGCCTTTCAACTTCTCTCGCGACTCTTATTCGAAATCGTTGGACATTGTCTTCGCAATAAATCATTTGAAAACTCGACCGTCGAGGATATTTCGTTGCCAAGTGCTGTCCTCTGCCTCGCGACCGACGAGGCAAACCGAAGGGAAAATGTTGGAAATCGGGCGATTTTAAAAGCGCGGACGGAAACCTTTCAATTATCGAAACTCTATTACCGTTCGCGGAAAGTCAAATAAACGCAAAATTACCACCAGCACACGTTCCCCACCTTTTCGAAGCTATTATTCGAAAAGTTTTGAGCGTTTAATAGCTTTTAGGAAAGCGCGTGAGCGCGACCAAAAAGTCGTTACAACTTTTGGCTACAGGCATCGCGGATACCCCCTTTCGTGGCCCTCAGCACACTGCCAACTTCCCGCTATGCCGACTCTATTCCTCGCCGTTTACATCCTCGATCGTTGAAATATGACACGAACCAGAAATTCCATTATAACTATTTACCGATTTACCCATGCCAAATTTCCTCCCCTCGAGTGATCCTTCAACCTTTTTTCCTCCACGCTAATCAATCTCCCCAAAAAACGGGCTCTTCCATTCGCCCCATCAACGCTTCGTTTCCCACATTTTCCTTTCCTTACAAGCTCGTCGCGACTCGACCACCATCTACGTGTATATTCCGACTCACCGTTCATCCCCATGTACTTCAACTTGTACCAAAACCGAAGTAAAATCGAAACTCCATTTTCAACAAATCCCAGCGTCAATTCTCTTCCCTGGAATATGAATTTCCGTCATACGTGGACCAGCGGAATGTATGGCCCGTTTTCCCGAGTCGTTCGAAACGAGCGGGTATACTTCGATCCCCGTTCGCCTGTACCAGAAACAGAAAACGAGTCTCGGGCGTATTTATCCCATCTCGTTCGTCGAGGCGCGCGTGCCGGACCACGTACGGGCTCTCCCGGTGTCTTCTCCTCGCGTTTCCTTCGCGTTGTAGCAAGTGCGTTCTGTTCCGTATCTTTTACTAGCCCTATAAATCTCGCGGTAGCTTGCTACGCGAAAGGTTGTCGTAATACTCTCAGAACTTTGAATGATAAATAAATATCGGTCGAGCGATTCGAGCAAAGACTTTCCGAGAATCGCGCGATTCTGGTTTCCAATCAAAGATTATCTGGAAACTTCTCGAGCGTTCGTTTATTTTCGTGTAAAAATAGTAGGTAGGTACTTAACCGGGACCGGGTAACTAGCGAGAGACGCGGTGCGCGGTCGTTCTTATGGGAAAAGAAAAAAAAGAAAAAAGCAAAACCAACGCAACGATTCGCCGAGCGGGATTGACGCGTGGTGTCGCGCGAACCGATCGCGTTCGCGTCGCCGATGATCTCGTCGGGTTCCTCTCGGCGATAAAATATCGGACCATTTTAGTTTTTCGTAATTACGCGTCAAAAAATAACGATTCTGCGGATCGCGGAAATATCTGTAATTGCAACCGAGTCGATTTCGCGAAATCCGTCGGGATTACTCGCGCGATGAATAATTAATTATTCGATTACCGCAATCAATCTATGTTTTGAGGCTTAATTGGAAAAGCGCGCGGCGGGTAGGCGGGATAAAATGGACTAATTAAATTTACCCGTAACAGAGATAATTCCAACGCAGCAACGTTAGTCGAGGTCTTCGGCTCGTATAGCCGCATTTTTCAACGAGATTCCTCGTTCCTCGGACGTTTCTCCCATTTTTATTTCGCAACACACCAACGGAACGCGGGTGGCACACGCTCGATTGTAACTCTCCGAGAGTGAGAAATCACACCTCGGAGATGCGGGAAAGTTCGAGGAATTTTCTGATTCGCTGCGCGAAGGAAAAATGCTTGAAAACTTCATCCGTGCTGATAGGATAACTTTTGATTGCTCGCAATTTATTCCCGTTTCGCCGGACAGCGTTCCGAACAATTCTTCGTATCGATCGTCGAAAATAATTTGTCAACGCGGCGATTTGTATTTTTTCGCAAACGAAGTTCTTCTCGGTGGTTTTCACGAAAATCATCGACAAACATTCGTGCTTCGCGATCGAGTTGAATTTTTTTTCCAAAGTCGGTCGTATCTCGCGCGAAGATCCGAATTTGATTTAGCTCGAACACGCTTAATGTTCCCGAATTAAAAAAAAAATAATTAAAAAAACGTGGTCCGACAAACGAGAATAATTCGTTCTCCATCGAGGCGCGTGAAATCAGTGTTGGAACTGTAGGGGATACAAAATTTTTCGGTCCGCATCCCACCCCGGTTTTGCGGGTTTACGTTCGAAATTGTCAGCATAGCAAGCTTCGTGCGTTATTTACTAATCGGACAATACAGTTTTGCGTATACGTGTGCCGAATACGCGCGGGAGCAGAGAGCTTGCGGGGGCCCGAATTTTTGTGTCGCATGAAAACGCCCGTGTGCGCATCGAATCCAAAACGCTAAGAGTGAAACGGCAGGAGCCAATAAGCTGCCTTTGTCGGATCTTCCGGTTGGACGAGCCTCGCCATCCGGTCGGCTGAGCGTGGAAAATATGAAATCCACGATCCAATACACCCAATACGACCCATCCGACAGTCCAGTCAGCCTACTTTACTATTCAGCCCACGATGCTTTTTGTAGCAAGAGATCGCATGCCTGCTAGTCCATCTTCGGCATTGTCCACGCTTTTCCCCGATTTACTCGCCCCCTGCCGCTCAGGAGAGCAGCTTCGTCCTGCCAACGAGTAGATTTCAGCTTGAAAAAACCCCTTTCGACTACGTCTCACCCCCTTTTTTTTCACTCCGCTCTCTTTTTCAACCACTTCGCTACTCCAGTTTGCAAAGTGGAGAAGACAAAAACGACAGATCGTATCTCGTCCATACGTATAATCAGCTGTTTTGCACTCCCCGTGTCTCAGTTTTTCTTCGAACGTGTTTACGGTCCACTTACAATTAGTCGAAGTCGCCCTTCTTCTCGCGAACGAAGAAAACCATTGCGCGGGCAGATGTATATTCGCTACGTGTGTCGATTCCATATTCAACGGTGCATCGAACGTTCCAGAGAGATAGCATATCGTCGAAGTCGCAATTGTTTTATCCTACAAACATTTCGTCTGAAAAAGCTCACCTTATAACCACAGAATGTACGATTACGAAGTGTAAATTGTGCACAGTCCTAGCGCAGTGGGTAACGAGACCTTCGAATCGAATATACACTCTCGCAAAGGGCGCAACTCCGACAATTTTAATTTACAGGATCAAAGGAAAACCCTTTTATTGGCGTATCTCCGATTGAAATCTGAGCTGACTTCACGAGAGCTGCTATTTTTCGAGCAGAAATCGAATAGCAATGAAATTCTTCGACTCGATTAATCGAATTTGCTTGCTGCAACACATTTTTTCCATTTACAGTTGACAAGAGAGGAGAAAATTGAGAAATATTCGTAGCTATAAAAATATATCGTGGACTAATCTGTACAACGTGCAATTGTCGAGTTGTGAAATTCCAAACATAAATAACCTTTTTCACTGCGCTATTTATATAGGAAATAGACATTTGCAACGAACTACTTTTTAATATTAATATGGAGAGCTCAAATTTTAACAGACTTCTTTTTTCACCTTCCTAATAGTACGCGACCCGTTTGCGAGGCAAAAAAAAAGATGCCCAAACATGACACACCTCAGTGTTCCCCCGCGCCAAAGCTGCGGAGAACTACGCAACGCCGAACGATTGCTCCGGAACACCGCGCTGGTTGCTAAGATATACAGCCGCAACCAGCATTATCATTCCCGTTGAAAGTACACATCTTCGTAGGTGCGCGAGTAGGTACGGAATACGTTTCGCGCGATACCTACCTTTCATCCTGCTTTTTGCCGGCAAACCGAATGAAATTTTAACAGTCACCGGGCACAACACACCGGCGTTATATGGATAATATTTACGATAGGCTGTCGCGGGTCTACGTTATTATTCCATGCATTTAAATGCAGAAACCTAGCGTTGGATAGGTACGAATAATCCGTAATTTTGCCCGGTTGGCCGCGTTAAGATTTCCCAACGGCGAGACGCGCCACGGGAGGGGTTTTCCCGGCTTAAATTTAACGCCCCTGGGAATCATACCACGTGCCACACCTTACATTTCATCTCTAATAATACTAGCCCTTTCTCTATATTCAACTATTAGACGCTGCCGATTGTCGAAACGATCTCGTCGCATCGCTTCGCAGATCACGCGTTTGGGGGACAGTCGATTCGTCGGGAACCGGAGGCTCGAATCTTCACATCTACGTGTTTGTTGTACGTTAATAATTCGGTACACAGTTTTCCGTATCAAGCATAGTCAAACTATTACAGTTACAAAACGGTAACCTCTCATTGTCAAATACCACACCGCGTTTCCTGAAAATTAGCGTTCACCTTTCACGCGAACAAAGTATTGTATCATTCGGATAACGCGCGTGTCGCAGTTCATGATTGTTAAACCTTTCGCGCGACTGTAATTTATTTCATTATCCTGGCAACTTCACTATATTTCCTCAGTTTCGAACTTCTACTTCTCAATAATCCACGCTGACGCGTTGCACCAGATCGGTGTTCGAGTTATGGCAATACTCGTAAATTCTCATCATCAGAAAACTATTACAACTTTCTCGTTGTCACCCGCGTTCAATTCATCGATATGCGGCGGATCGTCTCTCTTATCGTTGCACTGCCGACCCGTGAGTGTTCGGAGAACACTCACCGAAAAAAAACCACTGTTCAAAACATAGGCGCCCTACGATTCGAGAATATCTACTCGATAAATGGCTACTTAAATCGACCTCACGAATCGATACACGAAAGCTCTGCGACAATTGCGAGAAAAAAATAGAAAGAGTCACGAATCGCTGTGTGCGATTGCCATAGGAATTGCTATATGGATTATAGGAAATTGGGAAATCCGATCTATTCCAGAAAAAGTCGTGAATATTCGAAGTAACGCAGGCCTAAGATATATGCAAAGCTCGTTGAAGTGGATGAGGGGAGTTGCGAGGGTAAAGAATACCGAGTGCGAGTAGGTATTCGTACGCGGGCAGTATGATCCTTGGGGATCTCCTCGTCAGTCGTCAGACACAAGAGCGTCCCAGTCCCTCGTACGACTCGTTCACGCTTCCGCAAGATGCTAAAAAATGCGAGATATTTTCTAGGTATTACGAATAAGCGGCGCGACTATCTCCAACTGCCACCCCATCCTCACGCACATTCCGCTTATACGAGTGGCGTGCGAATATATGCCGATTACGCCGGACGAACGCGAAAGCTCCTTAACCGTAGCTGTAAAAAATCCGCGAGAGCTATTCCGATGCGAGGGTTTTAATTGCGAGCGGAAAAAGCCGGAGCCTCGTAAAAACAAAGCTGTAACCAATGTCCCCGAGATGAAGCAGCGACGCCAACGAAGTTTTCAACGAGGATAAAATGAAACAATTTCTCTCCATCGTCGAATCTTCGCGACGAATCTGAATTTGTCGAAACTCCGACGACTCGTCGCAAGCATCTCGTACGAAATGCATTCCACTTAAGATCCCATTGTTCATCCTCGCTTTACGTCTCGCGTCCTGCCCACCTAATTATCTGACGACTCCGCCGCCGCGATATCTCTAATTAATTGCCTCGTTGCACCCTTTCCAGACTCGGAACAGAATATACGTTCGCCTTGTTTGGCGACTAACGAGAGACCACGGGACCAGGAAACCGGGAAAACTTTCCCGAATAAACTTAATTCGCGCGGATGTCTCTCGCCGCCGTGATTAGCTTCTAAATTTGCACCAGTAGCTTTCGGTCGAGCGAATCGAACGAAAAAATACGTCGGACGAAAACCGTCGCTCGCAATTCGTCGGCTGTTTTCCCCTACGTTTTTTCCCTCGCTTTGAAATATTCATAGCGTTGGAACGGACTCGCTGAAAATCCTGTGGAAAAAAACTGGAACGATCCGAAAGTGAATACGATATGAGAAAAAAATGTCCAACGAGGACGAAGCGAGAGGAGATTTTTGTTCATTCCGATGGTAGGATCGATCAGCGGAGACGCAGGATTCTCTTCAATTTCTCAGCGTTCCGAGGAGTCTAATGCTCGTGCGAGCGATGCGCTTAAACGTCGCGAGTCGGCGGTCTCATCGTCGAATCGTGTTATTTTCTAAGGTGATGCACGCCGGTGATATAATCCACGGCGTTGCGAGATATATTTAAGATTTGGCAGGGGGCGAAGTGACATTGGCAACGGCATCTTGCTGCCGAATCACTTAGCCTTTACAGGACCGGCGAGAGGGCCTCGCGAAATGTAATCTGTCCGGGGCGTGTGCCACCACCCTTGTCTTCCGACAGCCTCGATAAGTTTTATCGAGCGAAGGAAAGGAGGCGAACGAACCGTCGCTTTTTTCATATAATTCTATTGAAACTCGAGTCAAGATGTTTCCACGCTGCCACGCCTCGGAATTGTCTCTCGGACTTGTAATTATTATAATTATCGCTCCAGGATTTCCGACACTTTTCACGAAAAATAACGTTAAACCGTACTAATTGCAGAAGAAAATTTCATCTCGTCCTTATAGCTTGGCGCCAGAGTTTTCATATTACATCCTCCTATACGTATATATATATGTATATCCTTTGTACACTAGAAAATCCAGCTGTGACAAAGTTTTCACTTTTTCGACCAGTGGAGAGGAGTCACTGATTCCAACCGACGCGTAAAACTTTGACTAATTGCACTAAGTACAATTACTAGAATTAGCAGCAATTTGCTGGGGTTAATTCGCCGGCTGTTGAGCGTAATTGGCGAACATTAGTGGGTCAGTGCTAACAATAAGACGTCGCGCGACAAATTAGAATATTCGATTCGTTTCTCACGCTTTCAAATGCCGTTTCAAATTCAATACGTTCTCGAAGGAATCGAAATTTCCATTTTGAAAATCCATCCGACGATTTTGTCCAACAATGGAACAAAAACTGTACCACGATCGTCGGGTGAGAGCGACGAGTGTTTTCCAAATTACGAAAATTGTTCGATTCTTCGACGAAGATATTCACGATCGTTGCGTTGTTCAGATGACAAACGAATGAATTTTTCATTCGAATATTCGCTCGATCTTGTACTTCTCGAGATTCCCTCGTATTCCTCTCTAATTAGGTCTCGAAAAAATGAGAGTCAGGTTTGTTATTATAATGATCGTGGCTCTAGGGTGAATTTGGTGAATTTTCATTGGCAAGCTAAATTCGGATTTCGAAGGAATCGCCATTCTGAAATTATACGTATCGGATTCTATTCCATAAAACGAATCCTCAAAAGCCAAACGATTCTCGGTTTTCATCGTTTCTGCAATTTTTCATTCGAATCGCGTGTACAGAGCAGCAGACTCGCCGATATTACTGTCATCCATTCGATGGGAATTCTCCAGTTAATTTCATAGATTGAAATACCAATACCTCGTAACAACGAGAGTGTAATACATTTCGGATACGATCCATCAGCTTCAACTTAATGAACCTCCTCTGCCAGAAAAAAATTATACCCGTTGAAATTCGGGTGCCTATCGACAGGTGGGATGGTGTAAAGCTCAAAGCTCGCTTCGATTACGCCGTAAAAATACAATCGCTGATGTTACTCGCAGCCATTATATAGATTCGGATCCGAAATTTGCGCATCTAGAATCAACATTGCCATCGTTACAACGGGATGATAAATTGGTGATGCATTTTTGAACGATCGAAAAGTGAAGAGAAACGAGGATGTATAAACGTCGAAGTAGCAAAATGATACAAACGCGACTGTAGGTACAGATTTTTCGCGACCCGCAACGGAACGTGCGTTCGAGTTGCGAAAGCTCCGCTGGTAGGTCGCGTAACAGGGACGACAACCGTAGCTGTTGGACGCGCGATAGTTTATCGAAAGCCTCGAGATATGCCGGGTACTTCCAATATTTATAACCAGTTGTTTCGTTCCGTCTAGCGCCTGTCTCTCCTCTCGCCGAACTCTCTCCGAGTCTCTCGCCCTCTCTCGCAGCAAAAGTGAGCTTCGATGTTAGACTGTTGCGAGCCATGCCACTAGCGCGATAGATTTATTGCTGAGCAGAGACGTGCGCCGCGCCGGCTAACCGAAAGCTTCCGACCCGACACTTTGGATTTGAAAGCCGGTTTATTTGAGAAGTGATTTCAAACGTTGCTCTCAGTGCTCTCGTTCTCTTTCTCTGGCGCATGCGCATTTTTAGCCTTCCTCTCGCTCTCTGTCTCTCTGCGACCAGACTTCTCTGTTCACGCGATTGATACGGTCCGTTTGCGGAAAAGTTACACAATTCACTATCGCTGCGCGTGCCGAGCTTCCCATTCGTCACCCTATCATCGTGCGTTCGATTCGATGTACGCTCTCGAGTTGGTGAGCTGCCTTCTGCCTGCTGCCAATCTATAGGTACACGCTTATGTCCAGGCCGTACTCGATTGCGAATCGGCGAGCTTGCGTCTCTCAAAAAATTCGCTCGATGATTTCCTTCGATTCTTCACCATTTCGGTGCCGCTTATAATTTACCGATTTTTTTTTGCAAAGGCTCCGCTTTGCTAAATAGGTAGATATCATTGAAAATAAAAAAAAGCTCCCTTCCCCAGTTTCAATCCCAGCCACGATGAACAATTTCACTGGAAGGCAAATCGGTGGCTTCGCGTCAAATTTCTTTTTTTATCAGTTTTTTTTTTGGGATTTGTTCATTTTTCGTTGATCATCGTTACATTTCTGTTACGAATGATTGGGAAAGATTTTCGATTATTTTCGGATTGTTTTACCGAGCAAACGGATTGGCATGAGTTTTTCTTAATCTGTTTTCACTTCGACAGAGCTTGCGCGCCGATCTTGAGAAAATATTGTTCAACGCTTTTTTGTATTTAAATCGAAAAAGTTTCCCCAAATGTCATGGAAGTTGTTTTTATCCCGCGAAATTTATATGATAATTACGCGTGATTTTTTATAATTACTTTTCGCTAAACTCGTTTTATTTTATCCGCGTGCCAACATTGACCACAATCTTATCGTATCATCAGTTTGGAAGTTATTGAAACTCGCTGTGATTACGTATAATTATTCCGACGCATGATA
Organism: Arge pagana; assembly: GCA_963969455.1. Taxonomy (NCBI): domain Eukaryota; kingdom Metazoa; phylum Arthropoda; class Insecta; order Hymenoptera; family Argidae; genus Arge; species Arge pagana. Next base: position 11,712,770 of record OZ018311.1, on the reverse strand, counting down.
CGTGATTAAAAAAAGTAGCAGGTCGGAAAAGTCGAGAGGGTCGAATATTCGTCCATTTCACGTGGAATGCCTTGTACGTACTCCTTTATGTTTTATCGACATCCAGACCATCTGCCTACGTACAACCTGGAGACCGATGAGAAAAAGTTTGTTTAACGAGCTTAGAGTTCCAAACACGCCACTCATTTCCCTTCCCATCGAAAGGCCGTTTCCGTGCCGCTGCGCGGGGTAGTTTTTTTTTTTTTTTTTTTTTTAATCCATTTCGCAGGCCGAAAATCCCAGCCGTTTATAATTTTCTCCGTTGCTCGAGTTACTCTCGTTGAATTTTTCATCCAAGTTATCGCTGCTCGTACAATCGCGCCGAGAAATTTGGAAATAACACACATTCGGAATCGATGGGATATACGAATTTGCACCAGAGTCGCGTCGATTCTCCGCCAAACGATATTTTGTTTCCTCGAACGAATTGCAATTTCAACTGGAATTTCTCGACATCGAAAGCTCCGCTGGTGATTTTTCGCGTGGTACACGATTTGTAGTCGTTCCGGCAGAATTATACATATGAGCCTTTCGCTCAAGGAACGACCCAACTCGAACATCGTAGTTTCGAGAAACAGCGATTCAAACATCCAACAATGTACTGCTGAATATTAAATGTGACTAATTGAATTTTTGTGGTTTTATTGTAAACGAGTACTATTGAATGATAAATTTATAGTATAATCTCTTCCTTAAATATTTTTCAGCAATATACAAATCGATAGTTTGCACAAAATGAATGAGGTCGTTTTTTCTACGAACTGCTATAAAATCTTCTATAACAATTAAAATACCTGAAATGTTTATCAATCACCATTATACACATTAACAATTCAACTCATTGATAGAAAAGACCGAAAAAATTGTAGCTCAAATGCATTTAATGTTGGATTATTTATTGATGACAGTTTTTAGCATGTATGTATTGATCTCCGAAATGCTTGGTCCGCTCCTTCAAAAGCTCCAAAACGTAGAAGCGTACCTGTTGGATAACAATTTTCCACCAATGACCCGTGAGTTTTTTTTACGATCATGTCTCTCTGATCCAAAAGCTCGTTTCTGCATCCGTTCGGTCGATACGGTCGTCGTCGAATTCTCGCCGCCAACGGTGTACAATTTCACTGGTTCTTTCGGTAATCAAAAGTGTTTGTCGAGCTTGAGTTTGAGGTCGAATTCGAATTTGCCATGTTCGGGACATTCGTCCTCGTTGCGAATCCCTGTACACCGTTGATGTTCCCGTTCGGATCAATAATTGGTAGGGTTCTGGGCGAAGGTGATCGCGTACATTCCATGTCAGCAGTAAATAACGCGACAAACGTCGAAACATTGAAGTTGCGAGGAACAGTCACGATATCGCAGGGTCGTCACGCCACCTTAACGATTACCAGGTTAGGAAAGAATACTAATTAGCAGTGGGTGTAATTTACTCGTTACTCTATCCTTATCGGTTCTCCATCTGTGATTTTTCCCTGCTCTTTTTCGTCCGCGTCGAAGAGATACGAATACAAGCAACCTGTTGTTAATTGCAATCAAGATGATGTCGCGCGAATGTTTGCAAGGGACGATCGTCGCGGGGTCGAAACACTCGACAGGCAGGGTGTATCAACGCTCGTTTCTAAATCTACCGAATTAAACTTGCGACCAACTTTGGTCTCGATCCGTCGTCGCCGTGTTCAACGGGTATTTCGAGGGTGTACGCGCTGGCTTTGGGTAAACGGCGCTACCGAATGCATGTACAGAAGAACCTGGCATCACAAACGTAGACAACCGCGCTGAGTCAACAACCCTACGAGCGTCCGTTCCATCGCTTGTCTCCTCTCCTGCTCAACTTGTTCGAAGCGTTGCCTACAGTCTCGATATCGCGTGGCTCGTATCTTTAACCCTCAGCTGCCACGCTTCCGTGGCGTAACATAGCTGCCACAGTGGGGTCTGTCGGACCCCAACGGAAAAACTTGTCGTAAAAAAGATCTATCCTGAATATTGACTTGAAAATGTTATGGTAACATCTTCTGGAACTACTTCAGCGAGAAAAATTAGTTGCATAACCATAAATTAAATTTAACCGTAAGAAAACTTATAATCTGTTGAAAAAATAGCGAACAACGGTGATTTTTACTTGAAAAGACACTCCGGAGTGGCAGCTGAGGGTTGCCGTCGGAATGTGAACGCGAAAGGTGTAGAAAATTAATCTGCTACGCGATAGTTGAAAAGCTCGTTCACAGTTCCCCGCCGACTACTCGTTGTTGATATCATTAGTTGGACGAAATATTGAAACGATCAGTTCGGCGTCGAGTGCAAATTTGATTGTGCTGTACGATATGATAGAGCGAACCATTTCTGTTCGAGACGAAAACGTTACATGACGGGGCACGATTGGTCGCGAGAGCGTGAAACATGAGGAAACTTCGAAACCGAAGTCGCTTCGCTAATTAGACTAGACTGCGGGATGCCACGATTGTTCTAAGACGTCCATGAGCCATGCAATTGCTCGCGATGCAATTGCGACAAACAACCTCTACCGTCGAGCTTTGTTTATTCGAGAATACAACAAACGTGGAAAAAGTGATGCGTCAGATGCTTGTTTTCTCCAAAAACGGATCACTTTTTTTAAAGCAATATTCGATAGAAATTAGAAATCATTTTCGGGGTAGAAATGGATTTACTACGTCAGCGGAAAGATTACTCGCAAAGCTGATAGAAGGCGTAGTAAATTAGCCGAACCTCGTGCTGGGACGGCGAGGCGTTTGTTTGCGGCGAATCCGTGTTACGTCGGCTGTGTATGCATGCCGATGATTTGGTAGCATCGTCGCGCAATTATACCGCGGAAAATGATGAAATGCATTCGTGATGCGTGGAAACGTTGCGTATGTATCGTAGGACCAACGCTATGCAGAGCGGTGACGTATAGCAGCTCGTTCCATCCATATTTCGACGTATATAGCAGCGTAAAATGGTCATTTCAGCAAACAGGCTTAATATTCCCAACGAAGTCAGACAGGTGTTCCGTGTCTCAGGATACGCTCATTATTCAAATGAGAGATTAAGCACGACTCAACTTTAGCTCTAAACTCATTCGCGTGTGCCCTCCGCCCGCGAAACACCCCTCCTCGCTGCGCCCTATCACTCGCGAAGGGGAGAGAAGGAAACTTTCTACGTGTTTACAGCTCGAAGAGTCTCCACGTTTATCAAGGTCGTTTCACCTGCGCGAAATCATTATTACGAAGAGAAATATGTGCGTATATCCGCGTGGGATCGGCGCGAGTATTTGACGTTCGAGATCGCGGAGTCGCGGGTAGAATGAGCGTTACTTTGCAGTTTTCAGTGATATTCGATAGAACGGAACTATCATCGGAATAGTGATTCGAGTTCCTCTCGAACGCGAACGCGTACGCCTAGGCAGGTTGGCTCGGACCAGCTTTATTGAATTAGCAGCCCTCGGTGTTTCGAACTGGGATCCAAAGGCAGTAGTACAAATACGAATGTACGCACCGCGAGATTCGAGAGCTTTCCTCTGCGGCTACAGTTGGTATGCCGACGGAGAAGTTGAAACCGCAAGCTTTTCGTTGATTCTGCTACGTTATGAATAATTTGCATGGACAAACTTCCGCACGAACGCGCGATTTTTTCGATGAGCGCGCGGCCCCCCGCTCATCGAACAACCATCGAGGCTATCGATTTAATCGGTATTCAGAAGCTGTCTAATTTGGCGAGGAAAACCGGTTATGCCCGGGTCTCGTGGCAACGGATCTTCCTAACGTAGTCCGGACAACAGCAGTTGGTAAGTACCCCTACTGCGACACTTGCCTCTAACGACTGCTATCACTGCCATCTTACGCTCGTGGAAACACATCTTACTTCAGCGTTCACCCGTATAGAAACTTTCTAAATCACGCGAAACGGCTGTTGCTCGGATAAATACCTAAAACTATTATCCAACGACGCGATGCCACGTTTCGCGACGCAACAATTTGCCGAAAGTTATAATACGACGCGAAGCGTAGCTGCTCGCCGGTACTCCGTAGACGCTGATAATACACCGATGATACACTGATAATAATACTTCCCTCCCTATTTCACCTCGGTCGCACCGACGGAAATTTCTCTGGTAATCGAAACTCTTTTCAATCGATTCGGCCGATCTCTCTTCGAGATGAACAGAAGAAAAAAAGAGAACAGCATCGGGAAACGACCCGTTGCTGCGGGCTGGTGAAACTTTTCGGATGATTCTAACCAGAGCTTCGAGAAAGCAGTTCAATTCGAAACCTTCGTTCGGATATACGATCGTATAACGAGGCTGTACTACAATAATTACTGATCACGCGACTGACGGGCAGTTTCACGGGTAAAATATGTGTCTGTATTCTTTTGACGTTATTCGATGATGAGAATTTCATACGCATCAATTGCGTGCGAAGATAGTCCAGCGGCTATTTGTTTTTTCGGACAGTGTCTTCGTCAGCATTTCTCACTTTCTCGACTGTCAAGCGACGTTGATCGGAGCAGAATTACGATCAGCGTTGCGATTTCGGGAAGAGGAGGTTTCTCCGATTTTAACCGCGCAATTGACGGTAGGGTAAACCGAAAACAGGCGAGGTAACGTATGCAGTAGTCGTCAACTACCTTCCGTGCGGCTATAAGTTAACCGGAACGGGTGTATATCAATGCCTCTGCGCGCTCGCAATTCCTGCGACAATCCCGGGGGAATTCATGGGCAAGCTAAAACAGAATTGTTCGTAGCCACGCCACCCTGTCCTCGGGGAAAATTCCGCTTTGATCCTCGGAGCAACCGAATCAACGAAACCTCGTAGTGTCTGTACTTTGCCATTTTCAGGTCCCTCGTAGTTTCTTGCCCCCGCTATACCGCGAGAACATGCCGAACGGTATCGTTTTGCGAACGAATACATCCAACGAGGTTGATCAAAGCTCCATGAAATTTCCTCCAATTCTCAACACGATCGAAATCGTAGTTTTCCCATTAATCTTCATTGCCGATGGGAAAATCATCCCTTCGAGTATCTCGCCTCTTTGGTTTCTCATGCTCTCTCTCTCTCTCTCTCTCTCTCTCTCTCTCTCTGTCTCTCAATTTTTCAACGAATTTCGATCCTGTTACCGAACTGTTGTGGAATTTCCGCGCGTGTTTCTTCAAATTCAAGGAAACTTACTTAGCGACGAACTCGAACACACTCGCGGCGGAAAGACAAATCCGGTACGAACTTTCGTGGTTCTTCTTCGTTCCCGTCGCAAGCTTCCGCGAAGGTTTATCGCTAGATACTTTCCCGCAAGATATCTAGTCGTGACTTTCAACTCCCGGCAAAGGCTTAACTTCCGGCAAAGTATTTTCATCCAGGGCAGATTTTTCCAAACGAAAACGGGAACTCGTCTCGTATTCAGCATTCAGAATGAGATGGTTCGAGCTGCTTCCGTTCTCTCTCGGCAAAAGATTCGCCTGTCTTTCCCGGAGTTTCCCGCGACGAGAACTCCGGACAATTCTTCGTCGGAGTCGTTCCAGCGTGAAATATTTTCGATTGGTGGAACCCGAGTTTCAACAGTTCCGCAAACCGGGTCGCGCGACGATCCAGAAGCGTTCGCAGCGTTGCAGGACGGCAAACTGTTCGTGTTTGTTGAATTCGTGCATATCGTGACGGTCGAAACCGGCGAAAATCCCTTCGTTCGCTCTTCTCGATCCAGGCCGACTGCGTTTTTGTCCCTTGGACGTATCGGAGTCGCTGGCCCTCGAACCGCGTTCCAAGTACCTACGCGCAGTTTTGCCATCTTATTTTGTACCGACGCCAGAGGTCGGCCCACGAGCCGTTGACGATGAGGAAAAGAAAGAACAAAGAAGAGAAAAGCGAGGGGAACGGAAGAAAACGATGGGGAAGCCGAAGCTCGGCTCGCGAGTCTTTCGTTGTCGAACGGGGGCGCGAGGGGGGATGATCTTGCCTATTTAACGCGGTGCTGACGCTGCGCGAGGACTAAAAATATGCGGCGAGTAAATGACCTTTGGATATCTGCATCTGAACATCGTTTATTGTTTTAACTTTGAGCCCGGTTGCCCCATAACTCCAGGAGCGCCATGTTTATATTAACAATTCATTAATTTTCCACCGAGCGGCGCTGTCCTCGCACGAACAACCTAACGAATTACTTCTATTTAAACACGTATTTTTAGACACGCGATACACTTCGTCGAAGTGAGACACTCCACATGCTCGGCAACACTTTTCAACGTATACACCGAGAGAGGAGGGTTCGAAAATAGTTCTATCTCGTTGACGTTTCGCCGATATATGATCTGTCTTCGCTGATTCGAACCCCCGAAACATCGGCGAGATGAACGTTCCGAACGATCTCCGACGCGTATATACGCGCGTAGCTAACCGACTCCAACGCATCTCGATTGCCGTCAAATGGGCGGCCTTGCGGCGTGGAAGGTTCCGATATTTCCCGCAAACTCACGGATATAGATCAAACAACCCCGCATCGACGAACGGATACGAATTCATATTCCGATTCCTCGCCAAAAAAATATCGCGTCCGATTCCTCTTTCGAAAACTACAAACTGATCAAAGGGGAACGGACTTTGCATGTATTCGGGCACGAGCAGCACGCTGAACGAGCTTTTTATTCCGCTAGTTTCTTCGTGGCCTCGTATTTTGCTCTTTCGAATTCGAGTGATTTGCTCCTTGCTCGTATTCTTTTCACGGCATAACGACAATATGGAAGTGAGTAATCGCAAGCTATCAAATTTGCATAGCTACAAAAAAGTTCTGATTCGAGTTCGGAACTATTTATTCTACGGAATAGAAAATTCCGGGCTACTTTATTTGCGAGAAAAATAATCAGATCACAAAGTTGACCGACGTACCCTGGTTGCGAGCATGTTTTCTTTCGATTCACCGAATGCCAGTGTCTCTCGTTGTTCCACTAAAGCTCTGACATCCGTCAACCGTTGCGTCTCGTTGAAAAATAATAGGAATTTCTCCTCGCCATGTTTTTCTAAAAGTTTCTCAAAAACAAATTCCCAGATTTGGGAATTCGCAACGGATAGTAGTGAACGTTTACTCAAAGTTATATGATTGGAATCACGATTGCTGCATGGACAAAGGAATTTTTCCGTTCTCATTGGTTCTCCAAATTGACAAAATTGTACATCGCGTGCAGGAAGAATGTTCGTTCGTTTACCCAAAAATACCAATGTAAAACACAGTTTCAATTGATTCAGACCTTTGATTGAGCGATGAATTTGTAACATCGCCCGAAAAATCGTTTTGCTCGCGGATAACTGGCCTTTTATAGTTGCGCTCGCGTATATTCAATTTCCAGATATTTCGATTGGCGCGGAATGCAGCTTCATTTGGAACGCGTCATGCTACCTATCGTTGTATCGAAATTCCATCCGTATCGAGCATCGCACAGCGGACTTTTTCACGGCAGAAACATTCGAATGAGAGATCCTCTTGTAATAATAAATATAATTGCCTCGCGGAAGCAAGCGTCGATGTTGATACTATCGTACGTTGGTATCGCGCGATTCTGCTGTAGCGAAACTCGTAATGGATTCATCTCGAAAATTGTTCCGAGACCCCTGCGGCTACGTCGACATCTACAAGTTTGACAAGCATCAACAAAGTATCAGCGGCAAACCAAACGAATCATTAACGCCTCGGCCTGTATCTTCCAGATAATATCTTGAGCTTTACGGAGCTTACGTAATTAACCTGCTTCATCGCTATCCATGATCGATACGTCTCCGTCGCGTTCGCCATAATATTCCCGCAAAAAAAGCTCAAAATATCACTCGTAGATTCACAGGCAAACGAATCTGAGAGCAAGCGAAATTATACGCATCGAACTTCCATTGCAGATGAAATATCATTCCGATTTCAAATTAATTTCTATCCTACCGAAAAATCTTAATTCGTTTATTTCATTACTCTTCTGAATCGGATTGAACGGGTAATTGAAATACAAACGCATAATCTATATTCGAAGAATTTTTGCGTCACTTTTCATCGTTATGATGATGTTTGTAAAAAAAATATAAAAAAGTAAGAAAAATAGAAAACCTTATGAAACGGGAGACCAATTCGTCGATAATTAACTTGAACAAATTCCTTCCAATTCTGTGCTTTACGCGAATTCTGATTTCCAATGAATGAATTGTGAATCACGATCAGCTAATCACTGACCGTTTTCCAACGCGTACATCATACGTATGCATGCGCCTACATATTTTATAATCCAGTCGAGTGCGTGGAGCATTTTCATCAGTCAGTAAGACTGCCTGGATGTCGAACGCACGAGGATGAAAAATTTACTCTAATTTTCGTGGTATTTTCAACGCGGACTGGAATTGATTCGCTTATCAGAGGATACCAAAATACCCATTTTTTCATTCAGAATCTTGGAATCGTGTATTAATTTTTTTCTTGCTCATCGACGATACACTTATTGCCTGGAGAGACTAGCATCCTTAGTTTTGGAAGGAGAGCTGCCTTTCTTGGTAGTTGCTTGCCTCGTTTATTTATTTTTTTAATTTATTTGCGTCGCTTCAGTTACCTCTGGTATCCCTGCACGCGCCAACGTTTCCCTCGAAACTTCACGGCTGTGGCGAAAACTTTCAGCTTCGCGACGCCGTTGTTTTTCGAAAGAAGAGGGAAATAATTCCATTACCTTTCCAACATCCGCGTCGACTGCGCGCACCTATAAACTGGGCTTTTCGCCTCTTGAAAAACTTATTCGCCGCCACCTCGCGATGCACCTTCGACCGTTTCTCCCGCGCTCTACCACTGCTGCGCCCGTCAGCTTTTTCTCCCCGTTCAACGGTCCTTTCTCCCCTCAGTCTCGATCCACTTGGCGCAGAGGGATGCACGTCGCGCTCATAATCGGAGCTGGTAAAAATGACGCGTGGCGAAAAAGGAGCGTGGAAACAACAACCGAGCGTTGATTGTCTCGTCGTTTTCAGTCTCATCAATAAACGAAAAAAACGTGGAAAAATAACAAAAAACACCGTTCGCGCGAGCTCCGAGGAAACTGACGACCATGCAACGCGTATCGGCGATTCGACGTAGGTTGGAATTTTATTGGAACTCGTGAAAATTTAACGATCACAGCTTTTTCTCCCTTGCTGTTTTTTCGCCCGCCGACCGACGTCGCGACGATCTCCCATCCTCGCGCGAACCTCGCAAACGAAACATTTCCTCGCGAGACGTGTCTGACAGTTTTTAAATTACGCAACTTTCTTTCCACGGTCTCCGAGTTCTCCTATTTTTTCGTTTCCGATTATTTTGTTTCCCGCTTTTTTTCATTCGATTTTTTTACCCCCGCTGGATTCTTTCATCGCTGTTATTTCTATCGCCCAACCGTTTACTCGATTACGCCTCGATGCGTTCGCTTCCCAGCCCGATGGAAATTATTTTTGCGGTGCGAGGAAACGAAATGTAATTACTTCACCTTCGCGAGGACGAGTCTTTGAGGTGGCTGGAACACCGGTGAGTTCTTTCCGCTCGCGGAGTCCCACCGTCTTCGGCACCTCCTACGTCCTCGTCTTTTCACGGAGGGTGAGACCCCCTTGCTCTTTATAAATAACGATTTCTTGCCTTTAACGCGTTCCTTTTCGAAAACGACGTTAGTTTGTCTTCGGGGCGACGTCTCGCGAGCGTACAACAAATTTTTCAACGCCTCCCGAAGACCTCGTTCGAAAATAGAAGTGTGCCACGCCGAACGACGATACATCGGTCTTTACTCAAGGCTCATTTGAGGGCTGTTAAAACGCAGTATGTCACGTTACTCCCTGCCCAAAGCGCCTCATCCACCCATAAATAGACTCGCGTACAACCCTTCCGCCCGAAATATTGCACCCATCGTCCGACAAACTCCTCGAGCTTGCATCGTTCGACTCCGGAACGCCGACGCAACGTCTCGACCAACCCGAAGGATCGATCGAATCATCCACCACTTGTTTCCCTGATATTCCCGACAACTTTTTTTTTCGCGCTCACCACTCTGACAAATGATAGCCCCGAGGTTTTTCGTCCCAAAAATATGCCACGTACGGAATTAGGCACGCCCGACTCTCCAGCCAATCATCGTGCCCGCTCGATTCTTCATCCCTCGCCGAAAGGATGCCAAACTTCCAAAGTAATTCACGAGTTCTCTTCGTTTTCTCGCAACTTTGATTTCTTTTTCCCGCGAACACGATCAATCCATGTGAATGCCAATGCTTTCGAGACCCTTTGCGCCTCGTGCTACGTGGAGTTTCGTCCTTGCTACACGACGCTGACGCGGAGCTAATGATCCGGTAGTCTTTTTGCTAGAATACCTTCCGTTTCATTTGCACATTCTTTTTCATCTTCTCCAACGGAAACGAAGGCCTCTTATTCTTAACTCATTCTTTCGCTAGTCTTCTCCACAGAATTCTTCTACGCTTCCATTTTATTCTTCAAATCAAATTTGAAGGTTTTTTGTCATCATCTGTGAATTTCGATGTTAAAAATTTCGATTTATCAATACGAAATTCCTGGCTCCGATGAAAAATCTACGTTCCGTTGGCAATTAGATATTATCGGGACGGTGGAAGATGACAACTTTTCCTTTGATATCGGTTCATTGATCTCGCGTCAGGGATGACTGCACTTTTTCATCGAGAGTTTCGAGGAGCAATCCCCGAAGTCTTTTGATATTAGAGTCGGGGCACGATTTTTATTAAATCTCTGGGATGAGGAGAGATATGAAAAAGCTTCGCAGCATCATACGTGTCCGTGGGTCGTCGCCGGTGCCGAATCTGCGCGACCCGCACAGGTAGCTTAATAAAGCAGTAGCGTGGAACACGCGACGCGCACAACGAGAAGCCTGTATTGCTTTCGAGTTGGTGTGTGGGAAGCCAATCACCTTAATGATAATTTACGACTGCAGGCATAAACGTGTCTCGGGGAGAAATTGATTTGTTTACTTCCCACCGATCCGCACGCGAGCGAGCTTCCAGTCCTCGTTACTTGGGTGGCCTCGCGGGTACCCTTCGAGATGAGACGAATTTTCTCTCTTCGTTTTTATCCTCCTTCTTTTTTCCACCGATCCCCTCTCGCCTGCTCCCTCTGTTTTTACTCCTCCCCGCCCCGCGCTCGTTCTCCTCTTTTCCCCGCGACTTTTTATACCTTTTTTGGATATAGTTCCCCGACGTCCAGCACGAATCTTCATCAACGTACTGAGCTAAACTTCCACTTCGCTCGCGAACTAAACTCATCCGAGTACATCGACGCCGCGACGATGCGTATAGCCGACGCGAGACGTTCGTTACAACTTTTTATCAAACGACTATTCCCCGCGACTCTCGTTCCCGTACTTTCGCACGAACGAATATTTTTCTCCCCGCGACTGCTATTTTCCTCGACGTTAGCCGAGGAAGACTGGACCGAGGACAGCATCGCGTCGCGCGCTATCTCGTCTCTCTCTCGAGAACATTAGAATATTTTTCCTACTATATTTATCCATTCGCGTTTCCGGTTCTCCAATCAAGTCACTTTCATGCCGTTCGCGCGCAAAAGTAAATCGCGATCGCCGTTGTCGGCTTCATCGTCGAAAATACTACCTGCGTTACATCAATCATATCTACGTTGGAAGTCTCGTCGGAAGCGTACAACGAATAATGGAGCCAAACAGCCATGACAGAGAAGCGAGCAATAAGGGCTGCTCGAATATGACTCTAGCAGGGGATCTGCTTGACGCTTGACTTATCATCTTCAAAGTTTCCATATTGTCTTGCTCCGATCGCTAACATCGTAATATCGCTATCAAATTTTCATTCGATTTCTCGATCGTAACCATTCTCGCGAGCTAATAATCCCGTACAGACTCGAGATCGTGTTTCAGTTTTGACGAACAAACCGAAATATGCAAGTTTTTCAAAGCGCAAACCCAACTACGTCCGCGTGATTTCAACAACGCGCGACGACACTGCTCCTCGGTTCGCATCGCGTCCAATTTCTCGCGCGTCGTGGGATGTTATGCCGAAAATAAGCTTATGTTCTTGGATTTTCGCGTAGCTTTCAGGCTGGGAATCAAACTTTGACCTGAGTAGGCTCTCGAAGTGTCTGCTCGCGCAGCTACGTTCGGACTTACCTAATTGATCCTACAAATTCGAAGTTGGAGGTGAGTTTTCAGCCGAAATGATAATGCTATTCAGAGCGAGTAGCGTATATTAGCGTGAAATAATGGGAAGTCGTCTAGCGACGTCGTAGTTTACTTAGATTAGATATGATAAGTTTAGTGGTAGGAGAACTGCAGATGAAAAACTAGGTGAAACTAGTACTCGGATATAATATGAAAATATTCACTCGTCGCGGGAGTTTCTGATGGTGGCAAAAAATTGCTGCGCTAAACCGGTCGTTTTGATCGAATAATCGATCCATCGACGATCTATTCCCACTGAAAGGTCATCCTTCTGATTCACTCGGGCTAGTTAATTTAATTAACGCTGACGCATCAGCGTCGCTCCAATTCCTGAGCATAGTACGTCAGCTGGTTGAAGATACTTTTGGAATACGTTCGAAATAATTCGCGAGTCTTCGCTAGTCGAACGTATTAATAGTAGCCGCGGGTAGGAAGAGAATTTTGAAACCACGAAAGTCCATCGATTTTCACACTCGAGCTGCGCGTCGTTTCTCCCGATGTTTTTAGAGCTCCGGCTGAATTCCGGATCGTTTCGCGGATATCTCATATACCGCCCCCCCATATTTCTGCGCGGTCGAGGTAGTCGACCGAGCGACGGAAGAATATCGCATACCTTCCTATGCTCGTATTTTACGTTTCGCAATATCGACGAACTTTTTTGCACCCCTACCATCCATTAGATATATCATTGTTCAGCGGAACTCGTTAGTGTGAGAACGGGCATGTGTTCCGAGGATCTGCGAAAAGCGCAAACGGGAATCCGATCCCACCGTCGTTGTCGGGGCAGAATTGAAAAAAAAGAGTCGCCGCTCTACGGGAAATTGTCGACGGAGTTCGTCGCTCGTTGCCAAGTTGCGAATCGTTACGTTAGAATTTATTCAACGGTCCTCTAGCCCCGAAAACTGAGATGACGCTATCGGTCAAATTTCGGAGCATGTATCCTCGCGACTCTCGGATCATCGATCTTATGGATTTTCAATGAAGTTTTTAGGCCCAAATCACGATTCGGCGAATGCAATTATCCGCAAGTCAAATCATCATCAGTCGAGAAATCAGTGGTTTTCCTCGTCGTTGTTCGTAAAGTTACGATCCTAGCAAGTCGTGTAATAAATTTCGGCGAATACGTGGTAAAATGTTCGAGACCAAATGCTTCGTAGTGATTTATCCCGCAGCTCGACCTGCCCTTTTCTTACGCCGCTCCGTCAAGTTCCCTCGTTACTTCTACCGCAATTTTTATTTCTCCGCGGTCTAAACCTGCTAGACGCGATCCTAAGCCGCTTGTCATTCCGGCGTAGCGATCTATTACGAGCTTGCATTATTTATCGTTGAATAGCACGTTGCTCGCGCGGCAGACGTAGCGGCGTACAAATGGCACAACAACTCTGGAACGACTGGATTCTATCATCGCAGATCCGTACAATTTTTCCCATCCGTGCCGCAGGTAGCGGAACGAACAAGGAGAAAATTACGAACGGCACGCGGACCGAACATTCGATAGAACATCGATAGAGAGCCCCTGACTCTCTGGCCGTGCACACGACTGTGCGCGCGCGCGCGCGATGCACGCGACGACCGAGTGGAGAGAACGTTGTCAGGTGTGAAAAAATTCCAGGTGACTAAACAATCGGTGATCAGTCGGAGCGAATCGTTTCGCTGGAAGTTTCGAATCGAATTAAATCGACGAAATATCGAACGACTCGGCTCGTTGGAACGGGGAGCGAATGATAAAATATCCGGATAAAATCTGCCGTTGTTTTCTCTTTATCCGTCCGCATTATTGTTCTCGTTTTTCCCGCGCGAGGGCAGGAGAGAAAAGGAATACTAATAATCCCGGGGGGAATGCGGACCGCGTGGTTTCACATCAAAGTGGGTATTTCGTTGCGCCGGATATCTTCCGCCGCAGCGTGCGCGCCGCTTCGCCGTCGTCACGGACAAACGAATGCGGTTAAAGGACTTTTAAATTGCATCCGGACGCATCTAGCGGAAATAAATTGGCACCAATGAATACCAATTGCTTGCCGTGTTTCTGCAAAACACGGAAGCGTTTGTCCGTACTCGTTCGAAACCGCTTTGCCGCGATCTCCGAAGTCTCGAATCTCCTCGAAGACCCTCGAGCGCTGCGCGAGCACATTCGAGCAATCGGTACAGTCAACAGCTCATTCGACGCGAAATTCTCTCGCGGAAATAAAATGGCACACACCGACGCGAGGAAATAGTTCGATCAGCGCTACTACTCTTACTCCTTTTTTATCCCCAACTACTCCTCTCTGCCTCGGAGTTACCCGGGAAAAACTTTCAGACGGTGACAAACGCTGCGAATCTTTCTTGGCGTCTTCCAATTATTTTCTCCGATCGTTTCGAAAATTCCCAGACCTGAACTCGGAATAACGCAAGAAATTCAATCGCGTGTATCCAACGATTTCATAGTATCTAATCCATCTCTTCAATTACGTGCGAATCGTCTTTCGGAATTTTTTTTCTAATATTTCGCTTACAATAGCCAACTTCCCTAATTGAGATCGCTTCAATCGAGCTTAGTTCCGCGATGAGTCCGCGGATTTTTTTTTCAACCACTCATCCATCGTTTTATGAGCGACAAACGAAGCGATAAGAACGAAAGTTTTGCCCACGCGAGCTAAGTTTGTCGCTTCTGAAAGTCGAATAATTTCAATTCGATGGAAAATCTATTCGATGTCAAGATTGAATAATTGGAAAGTGGAATACTGATTGGAAACTGTGCACGAACAGCGGAATTCTGCTTCGAAGCGATTAATAATAATATAGGCAATCCTATGATATTTTCTCAGTCACTAGAATTCGAGTTCCAAAGAAAAAGGACCGAATATCGAAGATCCGATTAAAAATCTCACTACTCTTAGTTTTTTCCTCATTTTCGCACCCACCAGCTTCCGAAAATTTCTTCAGCGAGACCTCGATGTTTCTTGCAATCGAGGCTCGTATTTTTGAAAACAGTTGTGATTTTTAGAGCATCGATACTTCATGCTCGAGTCAGTCTCGAACGTGGATAAAAACTTTCGTCTTCGCGATAAGCCGACGTTTGTGCTTGTTACAGTATGCGAAAGACTTTACGTTAGTAAAACATGCGAACGAACAAATTCAGAGCGTTTTGCGCGATGGTCTCGACGAAGGTTGGGAGGGAGAGAGAGTTGTACGCGGACGCTTGTTTTGACGAGAATAATTATCAGGCAGAAAAAAGGGTACCGCGCTTAATAGCTTTCTCACTTTTCATTAGAAGAAATGTACCGCTTTTCTACCTTGGATGTTTCGCGAGTATATTATTGCCGGTCATAAAACGTAACATTTTCCTCCGTCGAGCGTATTTTCAGCTCATCCTCATCGCTGGAAGTTGTTGACTCGGTACTCGGTAGAACGAGGGACGAATGTTTTTTTTTCTCTTCGAAATTGATTTTTTTCCGCCAGCCACGCGAGTCGAAACGGACCGCTTAGTTGAATACCGGAGTAAGCGCAGTTCTTCCCCTTTGCTCGACGACTACGAATCCTTCAACGTCGCATGGTTAAAATTTGTCGTAGGGTTTGGAAACCTTTCCGCACCCTACACGGCTATTTTCAACTATTGTTACTTCGTCTGAGATCTTCAATCACCGAATCCCTATTTCGCTCTGTTGGGTACTTTTCTGAGAGTCTTGGGAGCTCGTGTCCGTTGCAACGATTCTGCTAAGTGGAAAACGTCGAAGGTCGGAGGTAGAATCCCGTAGCGGTTTCTTCGAAAGTCTGCGGATCTTGACGTGGTCGTGATTAACGCTCTGCCCTCGTAATTTGCCACTTTAGTCGAAATATTCAGAAAATAGTGAAGGGGTTAGCGAGAGTGGAACAAAAAACGTAGAGGCTGCCTTTTCAGGGGTGGCTTTTGTCGGTTGCTACAGGAAAGGGGCGTTACGTGGCCCATCAAAGCCATGAAAACTCTCTGAATGCGGCACACGTCCACGGATCTACACACACCTACGATTCCGTTACAAGCATTCCCTCGCACCGTGCGACGAGTGAACTCTTGAATCGCGAACAACCTCTGGGAGTCTTGAGGTAAAGCTTTGCACGAAATCGTTAGATGCAGAAAGGCGCGCTGCTATTTACGACCCTTTCACAATTTCACGAATCGTCGACCGGAGCACCCGACCTTTGTAACTCATTGTTAGCTTCCGGTTTCATCCTCTCGCGTTAATTCCCACCCGTTTGCAACGGATCGATCGCGACGATCTCACCGGACCGCTCGACGGTCATCTTTCCACGCTCGACGAGCACTCGTTAACATCGGGAAGATCCGACCAAGAATTCCATATCTCTTCCCACAAACTTCGACGATATATCACCTATCACCAGAGGTGATTGATCGATGAAGTTTCTTCTCTCCGCGGAAACCGGCGACTCACCGACGTCGCATCTTTTCGCGTGAAACACAACGGGCAATCCACGCGCGTTGGAGTAATCTTTGGATGAAAACCAAGTCAGCATCGAATCGATAACATGTTTGCTCTCAGCCCACCTGCCCTCAGATTATAAAGCTCGGCAGAGTCAGAAAAGTCTCCGTCACCCACGCCGCAAAAAGATGTTTCTTCGATTGTGATTTTCATTCCTGGCATCCTAGTATTCGTGTCAGCTGGACGGCGCTCAAGTTTAACCCTCATCCAATTTATTTCGCCTCTTCACCAGCGATTCTTCCCGACATCGCTCGCGACCAGCCATCAAGGGAGATACCTTCTCGTATCTCCAATATTCTGCTCTTACGTACTCGTCGATAAAAATCAAACTACTCGAACCACGTGCAGCTTCCTCTCGCCAACATAATACTTCTGTCGTTTTTTGCCCCCCTCCCACTGTTTCGAATTATCAATTGAGAACGGGGATTCGGCGTCACGGGTATCTTTATCGAGTAGGAATAATTTCCCGTTCGGTAGTTTCTCCACTCGAGTAGTCTGTTTGACTTTCTGAACTATAGAATCAACGCCAAACGAATAGGGAGATCTTTACACAGTCGTGTAAGCTCGTTCTCTTCTCGTTCAATTTCACAGATCACCTTTTCCTGAAACGATGCCTCGCGACAAGGACTTCTTCGCGATAATATCCGGACAGTCATCCACGTCGATAGGCCAAATTGGGATCGAAACGCGGACAAATTGATAGCTCATTTTCGCGCGATCTATGCCTGGAATAGAATTACGCGCGTGTATCTGTAATATACGTCGCGTTAGGTTGAGCCGAGTTTGAATTGTTTCGAAATGAAATTATGTAGAGGAGGTCAGAATACGGGAAGTTAAGTTTCCGAGGCTGCGCTATGCGCATCGCCTCCGAACGTGCAAGTGGAACGTCCACAACAACCGCGATGTCTAGTACCGTGCCGTATAACTACGCAACGTGGTTAATGTAAGATGCGACCCAAACTCGAGCTATGCACCGGAGCATTCGGGGAAACACATTCGGAAGCCGGAACCCGGGACATCCGGATTCTCCTACCGAAGCAGTCGACACAGCGCGTACCTACTACCAAGCTCGCGAGTCATTGTGGCCAAGTCACCGATACACGCGTGCGAGTACACCCACATATTCTTACCCCACGGACCACCCGACCCACACCCTTGGCTCCGGCTTCCACCGAATCTCTCGGAACTCCGTTACGTGTTTCCCAAGCTTCGTGCCTACGTGTTCTGTCTAACGTAGCGTTAATGGAAGGGCTTGTTCCAGCAACACCGTAATCGGAATGCCGTTCAATAACGCGACGCGGCGCATAGGAAGACATTCGGTAGTGGATAGACGTTCTCCACCCCCGTGCTCGCGCTGACACGCGCGAACGATAGGCTTCGTTCATTTTCGATAGGCGACGTATCACCCGGAACACGCCTCCCCTGTATCGACAACGACGGCGACGGAACGGCGAACCGTACTAAAGAACTTTCACGGCCGTTTAACGCGAAGGACTTCGCAGACGTATTTCAACCCCTTTCACTACGGTCTGACCTTTACGAGCTTTGGGTCCCGCGAGGAAAACGAGAGAGGTCTACCTAGCTAATAATTTTTTCAACCGCAAACCAGGTCGGCTCGTAATTAGTGCCGCACTCGAAAAGGCTAAAACGAACTCCCATGAAAAGGAGAAAAAAAATAATATTCGAAACGAGCATGCCCAACCTCTCGGAGAATCTCTCGGTCGCGAAATGTTTACTCTTTATTTGGCACCCCGGCGACTCTCCCGCCGAACGAACGAACGACAACGAGAATTAACGGATCAAAGGTGGTTCGGTGATTAACGACGAAGCTGAGGACTCCAACGGGTAGCATGTTTCATAGGCGCGCGTATATAGCACAGCAAGTAAAACGTACGATGCACAGCGGACGAAGATGATGAAAAAGTGCGTGTAACTCTTAATAATAAATTGTATTATTCTATTTACTCGTGGTTCGTAGTAACAATTGAAATTCGATTGAGGATGGGAAAAAATTACCAACTCAGACGCGGTTGATAATACAGTTACGACCAGGGGTCGTAAAACAAGGCAATACTGGGGCGCGCAAAGAGTGCAACGGTTTTCGATAGTTCGTACGTTTACCTATCGGAAAATATTTTCTTGGGATTTTATTCTTCTTCAAGAAATGCAGTTGAAGCTAGTTCGATGCAGTTTTTTGTCATTTGCGTCCACTGTGCGATGCCTTTGCGACAGCATATTCCGAGCATAGATTCTGTTCGTCGATGGACTTTTCTTTGCGCGAGTTGCGAAGATTTCGCTCAACGGAACGATGCGTCGGGGCGAAAAAAGCTCGTTGCATAGTTTTACTGCTCGTTAAGCAATGCCAAATCCGCGTAGCTCTCTGAGCCACGACAAAGTTTCGAAATGGGCTTCTCTGAAGTTGGAATCGCGCGAACGTCTGAGTCTCGCAGATGTGGACTCTCGGTGTTCCTAACGTCTTCGTATCACTTGCCGTTCGTTCGTTCGCTCGCGGATCACTGACTTCACCCCGGAGAAACTTCGGGGTGGATGAGCAGCAACGCGTCGACTGTTCGATAATCGAACGAGGGAAAAGACCCATTTACATTCCACTTTCGGATTGTTTTCGCGGAGGGGAGGAGGGTTCGTCCCTAACCGAATCAACGAGGCTTGTAGGTAAGCCGTTATGGTAACTCGAACCAGCCGAAGGGATCCGCGTCATGCGATTTCGCAACCACGATGGAACCCCGGGTCAGCGGTGTCAGGACGTACCCGTCAGAAATCAACTGGATAAAATTGGTCCGAAACGGAAATTGACGCTGCGATTGAAAAGTTTAAACGAACGACGAACTACATCAGCTTTGGGTAAATTGAAACGTTCGACGTTTCGCTCCCGTTACACGCTTGTTTGCCGATTGCTCGCGGGTTGTCGAGTCCGAGTAATCCGTAAGATTAGCCGGCGTAACGCGTGACTATCGCTCTGTTTACGAACGGTATGAATTTATCGCCCCACCGCGACCCGATACGTTTCTCTTATTTTCACGTTGTCTCGCCTCCTTTCCTCAGCCTTGTTTACCCGTTTCGCGATCTAGTTGCCAACGTGGTCCTTTCCCTCCCTCCCCCCTCATCTCTCTCCACTCTATCTGTCTCTCTCTCTCTCTCTCTCTCTCTGTCTCTTCTCTTCCCTCCCCGTTCATCTCTTCGTCCACCTCGCTCATGGCTTACGTAACGATCTCTCCGTTATCTGCAGAAGGCACCGCGAGTTCTGTCAGGGAAATTTGTTATTCTGGCAATTTTACTGATTTATGATTCCCAGGATATCGCGGATAAATCTCGACGGTCCATATTCGAAGGATTAACCGACCGGCGTCATCCGCTGTTCGGTTTAATTGCCTTCGGTGTCTTTTTTACCCGCGAGGGAACGTCAAGCGGATCGAGCTGACGTGTCTCCTCTCTTCGTTTCGCTGCCGATCGCCAAGCTCGTATCATTGGCGCTCGTCAACGTTGACAGGCGCGAAATATGGGCAGCGTGCGATGGTTTCGGAGCGAATTCCAACGGGAATGGAAAAACATGCCGAACAATAAATGGCGATGTTCATTGAAAGGAAGATGCTTACCCACAGCGTTGAACAATGATACGATAAATCTGAAGAGGGTCGAGGGAAGCTGCCGCCACTAGGCAATTAAAAAATGGGGTGGCCTGCCTCGAGAGGGCTTGTTACAACCGCACCCGGACATTTATCATTTTTCTACCACCCAACTCCGACCGCGCGCGCGCTCTCCAATACCATTGTTTCCATATGCCCTCTCCGTCTCGATAAAATAATTCAACTGATCATTTCGCTCCGTCGTACATTATTTTTTTCACGCAACGATAATCTCTCCTTCCATCTCAACGAGCAACGTTATCCGTTCGATTCGTCGAAATGCGTGTCAAGGTCTCGCGAATCGATAATATCATTCACCGAGAACGCGTCAGCGTGCATCAAATCTAGTTAAATTAATGCGATCACCGATTACAGGCAAACAAAAAATCCGATCTCGTTGCTCGCCTATTTCCCTCCTCTGACAATTCGCTCGTTTGCAATCTTATCCGGGCGCAGTGTAGCCGATCGATAGCTGTTGAAGATTTTGAGAAAAATGGCGAAGCAGCAGTTTCGCGATATTGAACAACGAATAGAAGTAGAAAGCAAATTTCGAAAGCTAACGAATTCCGAGTCCCGATGGTGCGAGACAACAACAATTATTGAGCTGGACCGAAGATACGAGGAATAATTTTGAGCAGGGTTCGGCGTTGAGGCTGATCGAATCACTTATCCGACGATGTAGGATCGAATCTTCTATATTTCCTCGTTGTCGATTGGTCACGATTCGATGACGGAAGGAGCGGGAAGAAAGGGTATAAACTCCAATTCGATTTGGATCACAGCTGACTTTGCAAGTATATATCTCGCGTGAATGCTGGAAGTAGAATCTCAGCTCGACGAACGTGACGCGCCCTTAATTGAGGCGAAGCAAAAAGGAGGGTCGCTGCGTCGTTGGAGTGCAGATTTAATGGGTCGAACGAGTACGCGGAGAAAGTCCAGACATGTTAAGAGCAAAGTTGTAACGAGCGGTATAGTTGCTATTTCTAGGGAATCGAGATAGAGCCGCGAGACGCAACCACGGCACGAGGTACGCGGGACTGAGATGAGAGAGTAGCAGCACGTAAAAACAATCAAGAAAATCTCCCGGAGGCCTTTGGTCCTCTTTCCAAGACGTTGCGAGTAGGAAAAACAGAGGAGAATGAAAAGGACAAACGAGCGAGAAGGAGTGCGTGTGCGTGCGCGAGAGAGAAGGAGAGAAAAAAATCGGAAATCTCTCCCGAGCCCGGGTAACGCGAGAACAGGCAAAGAAGTACGTCCGAAGAAAATACAACTTTTAATTTGAAACCCGATTCGGTGTATAATAAGACGCGAGGAAGTAGGCGAGCGTGCTTACAAAATCTATGACCTAAGTACAAAGTCTCGTTCGTTTCCTCTGCTCACGTTGCATCGGTTCTCGACCTCCCTCGCGCACGTGCGCTTCTATTATTCAACTATTATTACAACAACGAGGCACACGCTCCAAATATGCCGTCTGGTGGTGCATTCTTACATCGTCTGTGCCCCATTGTCCGGCCGACGCGCTATTCCACCTCGAGTACTCGGCGTTGCTGAAAATGCTCGTTCCAACGCTGTTCTTCTAAGGTCAGCATCGGCTCCCATCGCTCTCTCTCTCTTTCTTCTCTTCCTTCCACCTTTCACGTTTCATTTTCATCCTCGTATGAAAAAAACTGACAAAGCTCATCAGATTTTCACGATACGTGAGGTGAAACGGATTGAAAGGGTTCGGCAGGGTAGGGCAGACCTGTCCACTTGTATGAAAGTTCTCGTTTCGAACGACAATCGATTGGAAATGGACCATCAACGATCAGTTCTCAACGATTCCTACGAATAATCCCCTTGCGTTAGATAGTAAGCTCGATTCGCGATAGTCACGATCACACCTAGTGGAAAAATAGATTCTTTTTTTTAATTTCCGCAAATGAATACTGAGTTTAAAAAATCACAATTGTGCACGTGGTATCATCCTTACGAATCCATCTATGTGTTTTTTTCCCTTTTATCTTTATGCCTCCTCGTTGCTGTTCGTCGTTTCGCTCTCTAGAAGGTATTTGCTCGAAAAATCACAGGATCCACGATCGTTGCAGCGATTTCTTTGCTGGAGGCTGTCGATTCTGGCCCGAATGTTTCCAACGCATCAAAAGAGAGGATAAACAATTAAAAAGATGAAGAACTAACCAAGCACACCGGGAAAGTATCGATCCCTGCGATGCGTCTGAAAAATTGATCGGATCACCCGCGCGAATTGCTGCTGCGAGCGTTGATAGAATTCTCTCATCTTCCATTACTTGGATTATGGTGGACCACCGCTGCACCTGAGCGTATACGTTTGGCCAACGGGCAACCAGAATCCAGCCAGAAATCTATTAGGCAACGCATACACCAAACGATCAGGACGGATCATGGTTCTGCATTTTCAGGACATCGACCATTTTGTTTTCGAAATAAAAAAGCGCGAATTCGTATTTTCCTCTCGACTCGCAGCGAACAGTTTCTACGTACGATGGAATTGTTGAAAACCGGATCTAACCGAGTATTTCTCGTCGATGCGTTCGAGTGGCGCGAGATGAGATCTTTATCGCCGAAGATGGAGCGAAATTCCGTGTCAGAAATGCAGTGGAAGTTCGAAAGCAGCCACGCCGGTTGTTTGTTCGCGAGTTGTAAGTGGCATAAGAAGACGATTCAGTCGGAAGTAGAGCCACGGGTGGGTGGTTGAAATTTAATTAACGTTAGATTTGTTCCAAGTTCTCGAATACAGCGAGAGATACTCGAACGGTTGAAGATGATATTGGCAACGGAAGCCGAATTTCGCGTCTCACGATTCGCCCGCGCCTGCATTAGGCAAATATTGTTGGTAGATGGTATCTTTATATCCTATTAATTAACGGCGACGTGACTACGGTCCTTTCATCGCCTCTGTTCGTTGCCTCTATCTCGAGCGTTCAGAAATTTAATCAACACGCACATTCTCCGGGAAAATGTTCATCATCCCCCTGCAGTTTTTTGCACATTTTCTCAACCGAATTGTCTTGGTTTTAGAATTTTCGAATACGTAATCTCGCACGAGCAGCGGATCGTCGCCGAGGCTTTTTCGATCAAATCGGAGTCCGGGACGATTGAGAATTTGAGGAAAAATTCCAGGGCTCAAGCTTGATGGGAGTGAAATCCGAGTTGTAACGATCGACGCTCGGATCCCGGCGCCGGTGAATTGAATCATTTTTACGAGTGGAAAGCGGTAGAATTTCGGGACACCTCGGGGCCAGACGAGGCGCCATGGGCGTGCACGCGGCAAATAAGAGTCTGTAACGGAAGCTCGGTGTTTCAATATCCGGTGGGAGTCAGCTGGTGCTGCGAACGGAAAGACCGCGCAATAGTAATAAAATAATAAAATGTGACGTGAGTAGCGAAAACAATGCGTGCGTTACGCAATACTCGGAGGTCTGGTTCCGTGCCGCGGGCTAGTCTCAGCAAATTTCAATTTTACAACCCTCCGCCGTGTCGATGTCTCGGAGCCGCGAGGACGCCTCGGTGGTGCGTTTCTCTGCTAGAGCAAGAGAAACCGTACCTCTCGCTCGCGTTATTTTTCTACTTTCTTCCGGTAACCACAATAAGATCGCGCGTCTTGCTAGCTCCGCGTTTTTTCGTCGCAGAAGCTCCATGAACGATGTTGCTGACGAAAATACCAACGGCGAAGCGTCGTATTGCCGCGATTTTACCGCGCTCGGTTTCACCTGGAACTCGAAACTTCTAACTTGCAAAAATACGCCACGGTGGGGCAGCCACTCCGTTACGCTGCCTCGGATACAGGCACGTCGTGGCTAGGCAAAGCCAGAAAGCTTCCTCACCCTGCATCTCTCACCTCGAACCACTTCCTAGAAGAATCACGACGTGATTGACGAGAAAAGGGACTCCCCGGGACACGCCGTGCCGCCGCAAAATGATGGATGGATTCGCGTGTTATCTCGCGGAGAGAGGTGACTCGTTTCAGCCGTACGTTAATTACGCGGTGTCGACCCGAAATTATCGAACGATGCGTTGTCCCCGCGAAATCTTCGAACCCTGTGTTGCAAATCGTTGTACCTACATTCGCGTACGCGTACAACAAGCTACTCCGGAACACAATTGGTACTGTCAGTTTTTTTCTTCAATACTTGACAGTGCCAATGAAGCGATAAGGAAACGCTGTGAAATTCTATTTAACTTCGTGTAGAGGCTTCCCATAAGAAAAAAACTACATTTTTCACAATTTGAGTACCGGAATAGGTTCAGATGAACGTAAATAAGTGCTCTGCCTGCGGAAAAGTTTTCAAATCATTTCTATCCGTTGCTCTCATACAAATTTCATCGATTTGACATTTTCGTGGAGGTTGTTTTCGCTTTCAGTTGAATATTTCAATATGTCTACAGTGAAAAGCACTTTATCTCTTAAATGTTTTGATACAAAATATTGTACTCGAGTACACACTTTCAAACGCCGAGAACAGTACCGAAGCGCCTTCTACCGCTGATTCCTGTTATTATATGGCACGGGCAGGCGCGAATCGCGAAGAACTCTCAAAATAAGGCGCCCGCAGATATTTTGCGTACCTGATTTCTTACAGACTCGTTCGGGGAATCCGGATTAGGCTGGTATTCCTGACAATAACGAAGCAATTTTCATTTTCGCGTGATTGTCAAAAGTTTATTTCGGAGTTTCCGTCGGTCTGGTGAAAGGGGAAGACCGGGGAAGTTTGGCTCGCCGGGTAATTTGAACTTAACCGACTCGACAACGACAATTTCTGTTTTGTGTTGCAGGTGAGTTGAAGTAACGCTTCGGTGTTGGTACGAAGTAAAGTTGCAAATACACGGCGCACGGTGAGTGAACATCCATCTTCCTTCGATGACAAAAGTAAAAAGCATCCGATATCCGAGGGCGAAAAAGCTACCGTAACGCGGCGGTCAGCCCGTGAATCAAAAATGATGCAATCCTCGAGGGATTTTCCATTCCTCTTCGATAACCATATTTTCGATAACTCGATATCCTCTGATCCAAATATTATTAATTCAAAGCTACCTCGTCGATTTGCACGTGCGGTAAAAATCCACCGCCAGTAATGTCGCGAGGGATAATTGATGAACGCGAAGCGTAGAAAATTCGCGCGACCAAAATACCCCTACCTCGCGAGCGCGCGTCCACCTGCGCGCAAATAATAATGTCAATATTTTTCCCATTTCACCGAACCAGTAAAATAACAATTCGACCACGTTGATAATTCGCCTACATATCAATTAATCCGATTCAATTATTTCGACGATCGTTGACGGAATACCCAATCGTTGGTCGAATCAATTTCGCATCGATTCCCAAATTTTCCATCCGCGTACCCGCGTTTTTCCAATCTCCTATGCAAATGACACTCGAATTTTCCTCGAATAGTAGCGTCGAACGTACCAGAGCAGTTATCTCGAAGAAACGAACCCACCAAAAAGAGCGTCGCAAATTTCTTCGAACATCCCTCCGTGAATTGGTTTTTTCTAATACGCGACAAAAAAAAATTCGTGTGCTACGTCATTCAGCGGAGGATCGTCAGTGAACGATTGCATAATCGGATGATGATTTATTATTCACTGATGTTAGCTCGTGGAACAGACAGTTTAGCATATTTTCAGGTTGTCAACGAGAGTGTCGCGAGTATTGTCAATGTCCGCGCCGATCTATCATCACCTTATCGATTGGTTGTCACGTTTACCATAAAATATTACGGCGAATTCCTTCAAATGAATGAAAAAATGTCAGTAAGGTGCGATGCTTTGCGGATGGAGAGAGAGAGGGAGATGGAGATATATAGCTGAAGTATCGAAATAGTAAAATATCTCGATGGCTGGCACCTCGTTAATTTCATTGCAGCATTCCCTTCGATTTTTCTTACGCTCGACGTCACTTCGCGAAGTAATTGGGGAGCGAGGGAAAGTTGAATAAAAATCGCGACCTTCCGACAGAAATATTCGTGTACGTGTAGCTCTATACATAATTGGAAGAAGTGAAATAATGATAAGAAACTGTCGTAAATGATCCGTTCGATTTCACCAAAGCGCGACGACGAGTATCCGGGGATGGTGGGGTGAAAATGAAAGCGCGCTGAAGTAATGCTTCGAATGTCAATCTCTGGGTGGATATATACGTATTTTGAAGATATCTGGAGGTCGAAATCGTTACGATCGAGCACCCACTCCCTCGGGATCATCGTAAACCAGGAACTGATCGTTCCTTATAAATATTCTCCCCATCTCGGGTTCACCGCCACCCCCATTCGCGCGGTTGAAATATTCAGGCGACATTTACAAGCCAAATTGAGGCAAGGAAACGCCGAGCCTCGGCTCGAAGTAGAAGGAATGCGATTACCAAATTGATTTTAAAACGCGACCACAACGAGTCGCGAGTTTGCGCCGTTATTATTATTATTATCACGAGGCGGTTCCCCTCGCTTTTTTCACATCGCTTCGTCGGGAGACGTTACGATGAATTTTTTTCGCCATCGCGAGTGAGAAGTCGCGAGTATGCGACAACGGCTTCGCCGTCGCGTTCCACTGGGCGCGTGCCTCGTTCGAGCCGCGACTATGATCATCGTATCAACGCGATCTACGAGCGAAACGCAACCTCGCGATTGCGAAAGTGACCGCAGCGCGGAGGAAGTTGAAAAGAAAAATATACACCTACCAACGATGAGAACTGCAGAGGACGAGGACGGAAGACGAGAGTCATTTGCATCGTCGCGTTCGTGAAATGCTGGAATTAATTCCCATTCATTTCCACAGATTTCCCTTCTTCAAACTGAACTGTGCGACAGGAAGAAGGATTCTCCTCGGAGGAGAAGATCTTCGAACGCGCCGCAGCCATTTATCGCTGCGAGGAAAGAAATAAAAATCCGTTCGAAGGATGTCAGCGGGGGAGTCGCGAGAAACCGTGATAAATAAAATGGAAAAATCCTTCGAGTCAAGTTTCAAAGTTGAGTCGAAGGACCAGAGATGGAAGGAGATTTTTTCACTCTCGTGAAATTTATGGTTCGGGAGCGAGGGCGAAAAAATTCGATTTCCCCCGAAAAAGCCGGGGATGCACGTTGTGCAGTTCGCGTCGGAAATTTAAACGGCGTTACTTCGGATGCCTCGCATATAATCACGAGCGCTATGTCATACTCGACGTGTCATCGCTACCCGAAGCTTCTTGACACAGGTCGAGCCCTGGAAGCCTCGTTCGATACGCAATTTCCGGTATGCGTTTGAGGTCGTACGTCGTTGGATGGAAACTTCACGCAAACCAAGAATGCGAGGGTACGGCTTGAAATTAACGAGTCGAGCGTCGCAGAGGAGAAATTGATTCGATAACGGGGTGAAAATTGATGAAATAATTCGGTTAACGCCTTTGCAAGCTGCCATCGCTTCATCGACGACGAGAGCTTTGGGAAGCGAGGAAAATAAAGATGCAAAGTAATCGTAGTGGCGCGGCGAATCGGTGCTACGAGATTCTTCACAGTCGCGTCCGAACGCCGGCGATGTTCCGGCGTAGGTAGATAGATAGGTAGGTAGGTAGGTAGGTAGGTAGGTAGGTAGGTAGGTAGGTAGGTAGGTAGGTAGGTAGATAGGTAGGTAGGTGGGTGGGTACCTACGCGTGATCGTTTTAATGGGAAACTGAAAAATCGAAGGGCACGAGGGAAATTGATCTGGCACGGCTTTCGACGAACCAAGTCATTCCGGAATTATTTCACGCATGACTGCTTCCCCTCTCGTGCCGCGAGAACAATCTTTTTGTTGATACAAAAGTCTCGGACTAATATTAATGGATAACGGATATTAACTTCTTGCTGGCTCGATTGGTATGGATAGCTTCGCCGTGATATAGCTTCGCCTACTCGAGGGTAAGATGGATCGAAAGCCTAAGACGTTGAACCACTGCCTCGCTCGTGCCGCCCGCGATATTCCGAACCCGAACGGCAAACCTCTTACCGCATAGCGGTTGCTAAGATACACGGATCTTTGCCGTCTATAATTACGATACATTATGTACACAGCTTTTCATTAACGGCAAACGTGTCGTGCTCTCGCAAAACGGACGCGACGACGCGCGAGGTCGCGAGGGAGGGATAAGTACGTGCGTATGTACGAGGAGGAGAACGGAAGTTTGGTTTGGTTGTTGAGATTAGGTACGATTCGATTTGATACGATTTGACAAATCGCGACGAATCAACAACGCGTCCCGTGCGGGCTCTTTGGACGAGCGAAGACTCGGCTTCGAATCGTCGTCGGTTCGATTCTAATCCGAAGCGATCGTCGGATTCGTTGCTCGAGTTTTTCCATCCGACTCGGGATCGGCTCTATCCTTGGTATCCGATTCGGAAAATTACCGGGGTAACAAATTGGCAGAGAAATCGATCGGCTATCTTGCCTCCCTCTCGTTGAATAACGATGCTCGGGCGAGATAGACTCTTCGGGGGCAGCGTCGTTGGAGCGATGGCCAACGATTCCTTGGGAGGCTCGACAACGGAGACAAATCCTTGTTCTCTCCTGCCTGGTCTCGGTCATTTTCGGAGAAAATCTCGTCGCGGGGCTATCCGCGTCGCGAGTTGGACGAAGACTTATGACGGGCATTGATTCGTGAAAAGAAGCGTAATATCGAGGACTCGAAGAGAACCTCTCATCTTTGCCGACTCCGCGACGATAAGTGAAACGTGTCCGCGAATAATACGCCGCGAAAACGAATCTCTCCTCATTTCTTCCCGATCGATGGGTAACCCCGAGCCCCTCGGACTCTGGAAGCACACTCAGCGGAGATTATCGAAATTTCAGGCCGGACTTTGCACTCCAATCTCGTCTCGGCGTCGATGGTAACTTCGGTGAAGGGCTGGCAGAGAGTTGGCTCGGATGAGGGCTGTCACATGGCTCAGCGGATGTCGAGGGTTTAATATCTCGAACCATTAATATCAGGGAGGGATGTCAACTTGCCTGTGGTCAAATGCATCCCGCTGCCAATCTTGCCAACCCCTTTTCGTTCACATCGCCGTATCCAAACTGCTTCTTACCGGTCCACCCCGCGTTTCTTACCTCATCCGACGGAACCTGACGCTCGGTGCTTTGTGGATAACTCGTTCATTGATTCCCTCGACGAGAGCCTCTCACCGCGCAACAATGATGCTTGGAATTCGAGCCTCTGACCTAGTTGCTCGTAAAAAAAAGAAAAAAAAATACGCCACACAGAACACACCCTGCGATGTAACTTAGCACGTACAGATTGACGCGAGGTAATTTCGCTACCCCTCTAGGGGGAAAGCGAGAGCAACGGCGCGATGCTAAACGGACACGTAAATCGCGTATTGGATCAGATTATCGAGTATGGCATAGCAATTCTAGATAGAGGCGACGACATTTATTCCTCGATCTCGATTCCAAGATCCTATTCAGCCAAGCTGCGTTCACCCGTTAATTGGGTTAATCGCTGAACGCTGAATTCAACCCTGATCGATTTCGAGCTATGTGTCAATCTGGAAACAAGGACTACCCGATTTTACAAACCGATATGTGGCTGCGTTTTCGTTGGTTCTTAAATTGCTGAAAATTCACGTCGCGTCATCTGGTATCACTGATGATATATTTCCCTGAATTGGAACGAAATCATTAGCGATTGTGACTTGTCCTGAAAAAACCGCTGTCATGCCGTGACCGAAAATGGTTCTTCTACGGCATCAGCGATCGAGTGGTATCTACGTCATATTCGATGGAGTAGCTCGAACACTCGAAGTGATATATATTTGTGGAAAAAATAATAGAACAAGCTGGTGGTGCTGCAGAGTCGAGAGGATCTATTGTGCGGTAAAAGGTCAAGGATTGTTCTAGCTACTCTCGCAACAATCGACATAGTAACGTCTATTTTTTGAATGACGCTTTTATGCTTTCGAGGGTACCTGCTGTTTCCCACTCTCTTTCACTCTCTCTCTCTCTCTCTCTCTCTCTCGCTCTCGAATGATGGTAGTAATTTCGAAGTCGCTTTTTCAAAAGGAACGAATCGATCCACCGGGAGTGATTTTGTGTCTCGAAGACGACGAAACGTTCTTCCATTCGGTTTGAAAATGTTCCTGTATCTATCCTCGTAGCACCGGCTACTATACAACCAGAGTGTTCGGCGGTAGGTAGTTATTCATTCGGAATTACGTACTAGTCGAGTCAATGGGCGTTACGAGGGAGTTTTACTACGCTGAGAGACACCGAAGAGACAAACGTTCCGCCCCAGCTAGACGATACGTGGCTCACAGCACCCTTCGCCCGAGCAAGCGTTACGGCGCCACGGGGATGAGGGCGAAATTCTTTAAGTCGAAACTAGCATTTCTCGCATTTTTACGCTCCATTGAACGTTATTCCCGATCTTGGACAACCGATGACTTTTTCCCCGGGCGATTTTCTCGAAACAATGTTAAACAATTCAGCGGGAACGGTGCCTCCGATAGCCCATTACAATTCCCATTGCAATAGGACCGGGAGCCCGAACATAGAACTACCAATCTTCTACCATAGCAGTTCGGCTAAATCATTACTGTCCTCGAGCACTGCCATTAACGGCGCGAACCTATCCACCTATTATTATCGCGCTTTCATTCCTTCTCTCCGTTTCGCTTTCCTCTCGCCCGATACCCGATTTAGATTCCTATCGGAAATTTGTTTCGCAGCTTTCTCTCGACGCGCCACCAGGAAATACGCGCGCCCATCTTCGCAGCATCACCTTCATTTCTTACCCCATTTTACGATCACTCCACGAATACTTCGCGATAGCTCGATCGCCGAGTTCTTCGTCGTCTTTTCCCTCCATACTATCGATCTCGTTCAACCCTTCGACGATCTCGTATCTCTCCTCAAATTACCGCAATCGACGCGTCTACGCGGCGAACTTGCCTACAATCGAACTCTGATTTCCATTCCCACCCCCCGACATCGGCGCACGGAACCGCGGATCACGATATGTCGCCAACGTTTTCTTTCCTCACTTTTTTCGTCACTTTTTTTTGCTTCCTCAACAGCGAATGACGAGCCTGTATGCAACCGGGAAAACAAACGAAAAACTTATCTGCCCGCATTTTCACTCTTATTTACGCACGTTGCGATTTCGTAACTCGTTGAACACGCGCCGGTTCAATTGTAAAAATAAACGTGGAGGGAAAGAGCATTGAAACGGGGCGAGTTCTGCTGGAAGTGATAAGTTCGAGTCAAATATACCTGTGAGAGTCAGGCAATCCCGAAAGCCCGATTAGCTGCCAACCGCATATCTATCGGGGGCAGTCGGTCGTTCCCACCGATATCCACGCAGCGCAGTGAACGGCCGATGGTCCGCTGTGCAGAACCCGTCGAATCGCGCGAGCCGAGCCAACGAACGAACGAACGAACGAACGAAAATTAACTGGAAAATAATAAAACGCGAACCGATGATTGTTTTTCCGAAATTATTCCGCGAACCCGCAGCGTGGAACAAAATAAACCACGCTAGTAGCGCAAGCTCGTTGTTTTGTCCACAACGATCTAGTCCCCGTGCACTTCACGGAGAACCAACCATCTTTTGCTTCATTTTGCTATCACCAGACTTCTGCCTAATTTTCGAGAACGCGCGCATTTTCACGTCATTCGAAGAAGAAGTAAAATACTTTCGCTCGTCCACCTATTTTTGTATTACCATACATCTTTTCCAATATACACAACGAAATCACGTGAGTATTTTTTTTTTTGATCCGCGACATAACATAAATTGCATGTACTTTGATTTGACTGATACATTAATGAGTATTCGGCACAATAATTTTTCTAATTACACACTTCAAATATAAACATGAAAGTTGTTCATCGGTAAAAAATGTGTATGGTGCTTTTATTCGAGCAGTATAGACGAAAATTGGTGCAATTATTCGTTAGAGCCGTTGTTATTATCGGTATCAATCATGTTCCAACGGGATATTTATGAACAGGAAGAAGAAAAATGATACAATATTTATCCTCTGCAGGTAGTTGGGCGAACATTAAATTTTTAAAGTGTAACGAATGGCCACGATTTTGTACGAAGCAAATGGATTTTCGATCGGTGTCGTCAAAGCATCTGCTTTGGGGATTGGAGTATTTATTTAATGCCGCTTAACGACATCAGATCCATTTTAATCCAACCCATTCAGAATCTGTGCAGTAACGACAGTGTAAAATTACCTCGTTATCGCGAGTTATCCACGCGAATTTTTCTACAAGTATTGTCGCAGCCCTGTATTATACAGCCGATATTTTCCTCCCGCGAAAAATCCATCGCGACGTTACTGTTCGTTTTTCCGTTCGATTTTCGCCGACGCGCATTTGGCGTTTATTAACATTTATCCAGTAGTTTCGCCGAACTCGTTGATATTCTCCGGATGCTCGTTCGCGAGTATTCGAAAACGAGACTTATTCGTACGAATTTCCCATGAAACATTTCGACGTTTCGCGCATTTTCAGTTTCGCTAATGCTTTGTTATTTTCGCTAACGGTGTCACGAGAGAGGCAGCTTTATGCTCCGCGTGACCTGGTCGGGAGAAAAGAAAATAATGATGAGACGAAAAAAAAACAAAAAATGTCGCGTGAAGCGAACGGCAGAACGCGATCGGGAAGTATACGACAACAAAGGTTTAAATTATTCATAACCGGAAAGCGGAATCAATACTATTGGTTATGCCGCGAGCCGAAACCTGGAGATATTCATACGTTGCGTAGATATCGCGACAAGTTATTGTATAACGAGTAGCGTGTACCGGGAACATTCGCCCGTATTCTCGCGGGATAACCGAATCCATGCGCTGGTCTTCGTACGAAATATTATTTAGATCCGATATCCGATTCCAATGGAACGATGTAATAGGACGGAACGCGGCCAGCGCCCAACTATCTGACCCGTTGGGAGCCGAGGCCACTCGTCTTATAAGTAATTCATTCGGCAGGCTCCATCTCAATTTACCCGGAATGCGGATAATACCCTCGGCGCCGCCCGAATTTTAGTTATCACTCCTCTTCCTCCGCTGGGAACGACGTCACTGAAATCTGCCTGCAGATATGGAGACGCCAGATTTTGCAACAGCAACAAAAATGTGTCGGTCGTTATCGTCGGGAAATTCCGTTCTGTTTCGAAAAAGCTTGGGTATTTCGAACAGTCGCGGTATAAATCCACGACGAACCGTCTAACTAAAACACCGATTGTGATCTCAGCTTTGAAAGCTTAATTTCACTTCGAATCCGAGCCGTAATCTCGCTCGCGTCATATTATATTCCGATGCAAAGTCTCTTAAACGGATTATATCGTACGAAACTCCATATCTTGAGCATCCATAATTCACAGGCACCTCAACGAGCTTACGAAACTCGACGTCGAGGAGCAACAATTGCGTGTAGAAAAATCTATCGCTTGGATTGGATGATTTTATTTCGACCGAGAAATTTATTCTCCGAATCTCTGTGGAAATTCGAGTCCTATTTCCTAGAATCCGCCAGTAAATACAGTTTCGGTCTCGAAACTAGAAACGCGAGGTCCGTTCTTCGTCTGGAAACAGCCTGACCAGAAGAAACGGTTGACGCGGAGTCGCGTAAAAAAGGTATGACATTTCGCTACGAATGCAAGACAGAGATCTAGAAGTGTATTTCGAAAAGTCTAGCGAATAGACAAACGAGAAGAGAACTACCAAATGCGTCGGCACGCTACCAAACCAACATGCGAGATCGACGCGGACTTTAGTGGTGAAAAGTCCGTTCTCTCGGGACAGTCTCGCTCGCGTACGCTACCAACGGTAATTTCGCACAACCTTCGTAACTCGAACTAATTCGATTAAATGCGACTGCAATCATCGCGTTAAACGCAACGCGTCGCGTACTTTCACTTCTCATTTCATCTCCGATCGAACCCTTAACGCTACAAAAAAAATCAGCGATTGCAGAGAAATAATTTGAACATTCGGACAGTTCGAAGAAAAATCTTACGTGCAATAGAAAAAAAAAGCGCGTAGCCTTCTCGGAGTAATCACTTGTGATGCGTCACAAAAGAAACAGTCGCACGAAAAAGGAGTGTTTTCCACTTACAAAGAACGAATATGATTGGCTTTTCGCTTATTTATTTCCCTCGTCAATGTCGCGCGGCGATCAACCGATACGTGGCCCCGTCAAACTCAGCGACGCCCGTAGGCCATACAGCGTGTCCCAGTGCCAAACGGCGCGCAATAAATCGACATCTTCGATCACGGGCCCAAGTGTCGAGGCGACAGCTGTCTACGAATATGCTCGTGGAAATAATAAGCGGCCCTGCGCTGATATGCGGATAATTACAGCGACCTCGAGGAATGATATTGTACCGTGCGATTGTCTAGGCAAAGACACGAGCAACGTTCGCAAAGAGGTCGTACGAGCAAAAACAAAGAGAACTCTACGAGGTGGATAACTAGCCGACTGGCTTTTGCTGTCCTGCCTCAAACGGATCTCTATATGGCGAGGCAATACCTCGGCCATTGAGCTTATAAGGTGATCATCGATCCTAGGTAATCTCAACTTGACTCGACTTTCCGTACACCTTTCTCCTACGTGGCTGTAATTGAGAAGAAGTACGTAATATTCATGCCCGACGCATGGACCGACACGCGATACGAAATCTCTGTTCTCGCAACGAGAGACGCGAGCGTCGCCCCGAGATGAGTCAAATTTAAACGGTCTTTTGTTTCGTCCTCCGTTGCGCCTGTGACGCGCACCTCGACTAATAGCCTGCATGAGAATTCAATGTCCCAGGTGGTACTTACACTACGCGCCTGATAACTCACGGCCGCAACCTGTCTGGACAGACAGGTTTTGCAGGCGCTCATACATAATACGGTTGAACTCCGAACTCCGGGGTACTCGCTTCGTGCTTCTTAAATATTAACCGACTAAGGAGCGTGCATTATTGAATTTCGGGTAGAACGAGCCGCGGGGATCGACGTGGGTCTACTACGTACATGCCGCATGCATGGAAACACGTGTACCGTATATGTTTTGAATTTATACACCGGTCATTCCACGCCGGATCGACGCGCCATCGACGAATTCCGGTCGTTATTTCCTCGCGCATCCCGCCAAGTCGCGTCGAATCGTTTGGCAAACGTTGAATCTGACGCGCTTTCCGGCGATTTTCGAGAGAAAAATTCATTGGTCGATCGAAAATCGTTACGCCACTACGAGGAAACGGTAGTCGGTTTTGTCATCGTTTTTCGCACTAACATTATTATTAGCATCCACCGCGCGATTATTTCAAGAATTTTTCGTTCCCCGCGAAGTATAATGAAAATTATTCGTTCACATTCACCGATGTATTTTTCAAAGCACTTGGAATTTATTGCCAGTGACCTGGAAACGAAATAAAACTCGTTGGCGAGAGGAAAAAAATGTTCAACGCGCAATGGTCAACTCGCGTACATTGTAAAATACTCTAAAGGTAGAAAATATACACGAGAAATTGGCAAATTTGTAAACGCGATACGAAAAATTTGGGAATTCGCGATCCTGTTTTTTTTTTTTGTCGGAAAAGTAACAATTCCGAAAGCTGTCCGATGTCGTCGCGGAAATAGACGAGAGAATCGTTGAAAGCTGACGCGAGGTAACGTAATTGATATTCACGTATAATGACGGTTCGTCCAAATGACGTGAAATGCACTCTAAGTTCGCGGGTGAATTTCGTTGGGTGCAGAAAGTTGAAGGGACGGTAAAAGTAGATCTCCCGGTGGCGGAACATCGTCTCGTGGTAAAAATCGCCGTGTCTCGTCGTTCTGGACGGTGCATTTAAATATTTCAATTGTGTCTCCAGCTCTTCTTCCTACAGTCTTCTGGAATTGCGATAGATATACACGCGTACTTACCCGCGCATACAACAGTGCTACGATCATCAAGTCTCCGCATACAGCGAGGCTATTTCGCGAGAGGAAAGATATAATGGCTGGGAAAAAAGGCGCGGAGATCGGCCGGTAGACGAAACTCTCGGAATAATATGTCACGTCTCTGGCTTACCTTTTTTCTTCCACGCTCATTTTCGCGCACCCCCGCTATTCCTCTGCTCGTGATTTCCGGAAATAACCGTGTCAGTCTAGCAATTTTTCCAACACGGGCGTCCAGATTGCGGATGAATTTTTCGCCGAGCGTGTTCGACGTCGCGAGGGAACTCGAGGAGGGAGGTTAAGCACGCGAGAAAAATGGAATCAAAAAGGAAGAAAAAAAGGGAAAGAAAAATGGGTGCGTTGAAAATAAAAATTTCAACGATCTCGTTCCGTTATGGTAAACCAGATAATTAAATGATTACGGCTTATTGACTCGTGGAATGTCGATCTCGCCGCTACGTACATAATACGAGTCTGACTCGCGTCTTATATCAACCCGCGATAACCACCTCTCGTCGTAGTATCGGCGTGCCGACGAGATCGGTACGGAAGCAGAAGAGGATCGGTTCGTCGAACATCGCTTATTAAGCGGTGGTTCATTATCGCTCTGACGTGGAATAACTAAGGCTGTGCCGCTATTGATATAAATGCTGACTAATTTTCATTAGACGAAATTTACGAGGGTAAATTGAAGGTTTGATAACGATAAAGAACGGAGAATATTTTCCGTACGATAATCGGTCGCGAGTTACGAGGAAGAAGGCCTGAAATATTCATATTCGCGGCGTTCGCCGAGCAACGTCGCGGAGCTTTGAAATTCTCGGTGCATCAAAGTTCTGGAAGATTCTGCTCCTGGAAAACGGTTGCAAGATGGCGACGACGAAAATTTGCGTAGCGGGATGTCGAAAAACCTGTGGCAAAGAGTTGGTGATTTCGTTTCCCCTCGAAGAGAATCGATGTATCGGGCGAATAGAACGAGGCGAGGGAACTCGCAGTGGATAGAGGTACAGTTCGGAACAACCATTACTTAAGTGCCGACAGAGCGTTTGTATTTGTCTAATTCTCTTGATTGATGGATGATATAATACGACCTATCATCAATCGGCG
This sequence comes from Arge pagana, assembly GCA_963969455.1. Lineage (NCBI taxonomy): Eukaryota > Metazoa > Arthropoda > Insecta > Hymenoptera > Argidae > Arge > Arge pagana. The sequence goes on along the minus strand of OZ018311.1, from coordinate 11,675,449 downwards.
AAAACGATTAGTCTCTCAAGCGCGTATTTCGCTCGTCCTCGTTCGTGGGTATTACGATTCGGAAAGAAAACCGCCGAGAGTAAAGAGACAAACTTTCAACTCGCGAATTTCAACTCGAATCGATGCGTCGAAGCGACCCGTTGTTGCTGGGATCGAATTTCCAGGGTCCGTTGATTGCAGCTCGGAAATGCGAAGGGGTTGAAAAGGGCCATTCGGTTAATTAAAGAATGAGACTTGGAAATGATTAATTTCCCGAACATGACCTCGCAACCGGAGATCCGGAGTTTGCCATGACGCTATCGCGATACCCCCTTCTTCCTGTTCCGGGATCAACTGCCATCCTGACACCGGCGATGCGACGTTTCGCTGTGATCAACAATAACCGAGAAACACGAGAAACGCGCAGAGAACTCGTAACTTCGTCATCGCGCCACAGCAACTAGGAATACGGCAACGCGTAAAAGCTCTATCATTGCGTACATTTTTCCGTCGTGATTTGGCGTATTTAACTCGTCAGAATCATCGCGTACCTCTAAACAGTAATATCCGAGTCTCTTCCGTTCGAGCTTGCGCCCAGGATACGTTTCTCGATGCGCTCCGTTATTCTCGCCCATCGACTACTGCCAGATTTTGCAATTTTACACACTTACGACTCGAGGTGCGAGACACAGGAATGGATATTGGCACGGCTGCACGAAGATCCAGGCTGTGAGATTGCATTCTTGCTTCCCGTGCATCCGTCTTCGTCTACGTTTCGGCACTCTGTCGTTCCGTCTCGCTCCGTTCTTCCACGTTTGTACTGTTCTTGAGCTACTCTCTTTTCTCCCTCTCTCTCTCTCTCTCTTTCTCTCTCTCTCTCTCACTCACTCACTCTTCTCCTTCTTCTCTCTCTCTCTCTCTCTCTCTCTCTGTTGCTCGATATCTTGCGCCGTGTCCTCCCGGGGGTGAAGAAGCTGCCTGAACGTCATGGAGGAAGAGGGAACACGCATCAAGGCTTTAATGGGATTCTATTTACGGGATTCGTGCCTTGGCTAGACAAACATTTCAAGCTTGGTCCCCGAGCCACCCTCTCCGCGCTCTGTACAGTGTTTTAGATTCATTTAAAGTCAGTGTCATTTTACATTTAAGGAAGAGGAGAAAACTAAGAACTACTTATCGCCACCCCGACAACGGGACTATATTTTTCAACCAATGAAGTTTCCCGTTAATTGCCACTCCGAACCAAGTACCCAGCTACTAACGATGTGAAATTCCATCTCAAACCCTCGCCGTAGTTGTGCGCCGGACCGTTTTTGCTGCTCATTTCAAACCCTTCGATCGTTGATCAGCGTCGATGATTTCCACCTCTCTGTCTGTCTTTCGCCGGTGTTTTCATCATTTGCTCGCGAAAACCTTACCGCACGCAGCTACTCGAATCACAAATGATTCTCAAACACGATCTGTATATTGTATCATCCGTAGGGAGTGTCACGTCTCAGGCACGTCTAATAAATCTGGTTGTCGATCATTCAAACTCTGCTCATCCCCATACATTCGTGAAACCTACCCTCCTAGTCGTCAGGAGGAGGGTAGAGGTACTCGAGGATTTCTAGTGAAATCCACGGATATATCGAAGATATTTTAGCTAGAATCGTTAGCTGTTATATTCTCTCGCCATTTTTGCTCTCGGAGTCGTTTAATAAATGAGCAACGGATCTTTTTTCCCAAGTAGATGGCGAGAGAAAATTGAAATTAATGTTTCAGAAATGTTCAACGTTAAATGTACGCAGATGAACGGTCGAATGGAAGCTGAAACGGGCTAATATGAAAGGGATGAACGCTGCCACCCTACGTCTGGATTTCGTAGCTTTTTGACGATACGTCTGGTACAGACCGCGCCTCGACTCGTATCATTTCACATTTCGCCGCGAAAGGATCACCGGAAGGCAAAGTTTTCATTTTTCAAAAATTTCCACAACATCCTCGGCGCTGCTGGTACCGGCTAGATATCATCTCCGTCGACGTTGCACCAGACCAACGCCGCGAAACTACTCGGATTCCCTTTGCCCGTGGCGCTCGCCGACGTAGACCCGCGACCAAACATACTTTTCTATCCTCTTATCCTACTCGGCTGCAACCGCAGCATCATCGGCCGACGGCATCGACCTCTCTTTTTCTTTTTTCGCGCGGCTCGTCTAAATTAGAAATAGTAGCGCACGGGCCCAGCCATCGCTGGAAGTAGGACTCGGAGCTACTCGCGCGACGCGACGCGAGTCCGTTGCTTCCTTCTCTCGACGGAAACGTTATAATCAACTTTTTTTTCTTACCAAAATTTATGAACCCTGACGATTTACGAGTTCCAATGCGATCTCGCATTTTTTCCCCGCTCCTCGGTGCTATTTCTCCATTTCTTCCTCATTCTCGCGTCTCGAGCGATCAGAACTTATCATATCGTACATCAATTTGGCCGAAACCACATCCACCCAGGCCTCTGCAACGTATACCTGTCGCTCGAAACAACTTCCTCGGACAAATTTCGCTGAAATAAAATTGGCTCTCGGCATATCAGACCCATTACGTTTTTCAAACTGCCCGCGAATACGAAACATTCACCGCGATAGAGAGCGAGTTGCGTGGCTAATAACGTACGTCCTAATTACGTGCAACTTAATCACGTTCAAGTGTCCGTCTCACGTAGCGCACCGGAGACGAGCCTTAATTTTCTCTTCACAGAACCGGAAGTCATTAACGATACTTATCCGCACCAAGTGAAAAAAGCGTTCGCGGATCGGAACTCGCTTCCTTTTGGAAAAACGTAAATGCAGAACACGGCAAACTCGCACCCTCAACGTGCCATGCAAAAATACATGATTCTCCGAATTCATGAAATATTTTCAAAAAACAAATGCTTCACAGTAAATAAATATTCTTAGTTGTTCGATGAAAATTCACTTCTGCTGCCTACGACGAGGCAGCGCAGTTTTCGCGAATTCTTAAGAACTGATCTCTGAAGCTGTGGACGTATTCTGTACAGTAAATTTACAGTGCCTAGTTGGCCATCAAATTATACGAAATGAATAACGGCGCTGCTGGCGCCACTCGAATAAATGGAAATGAAACCATCCGACCATACGAAATGCAACAGTGTCTATTCGCGAACGAGATGTAAAATAAGATGAACGTGAGTAGTGTACATATATATATATATATATATACACGCATCAATCCCTATTTCCCTTGGTCACGGCATCACTTTGAACGGCTGGACCAATTTCGCTAATTCTTATCTTGTTGTATTTGTTATTGTCAGGAAGAGGCTTTTATGGATGAAAAAATGTATAGATAGATAGGTAGAGAAATAGATAGATGGATAAATAGATGGGTAGATAGATAGATAGATAGGAAGATCGATGGATAGATAGACATACAGATACCAATGTGAATTCAATATTCACAGTTGAGACAGGACAACGTCTGCCGGGTTAGCTAGTTTACTTAAAAAAAATGAAATACGAAAAATGATATCGGTGTTTATTCCGCCTTCGGACTATCTTTGCGAAATGTCACTGCGGATTCTACGAACAGGCCGCAGAACGCGTTCATTAAACTTTCAAGCTTCACGAAGCAACGCTTTAACAACCAATTCTACGGAAACCTCGGGCAAAAGATGTCGGAACACATCCGTTACGCTGAGTTTCGAACGATGCCTCATATTTCTGCGTAGTACGCGTTACACAATCGCGTAGGCTGTGTAAACCTTTGTCGTCCACCTCCAGCGTTTAGATAGCGGTTCAGGGTCGCCTGTACTGCGGGCGAAATAAAAATGCTTGACATAATTCATCCCCGAGTGGGAACAGGGTTATAATTTATTTTCTAACCTACATAAATTCACGAGGAGTACAGGGCGAGTCTCTTCCTCTAGCTATTCATATTGCATTATTTTCATGGGGTCCGCGGACCGGTGGACCGGCGCGGCGTTCCACCGAACCGTATATTCTGGGAGCATAGAGAAACGGACTCGGTGATCCCCAACGCCGGCGCTTTCGGTGCTTTCATTGGGCCGAAATCGCCTGAACCGAGCCCCAGCGTAGCCTCGGGACTGACCATCCATTCCGGGCGTCAATCACGCGATACATTTCTTCCGGACACGATGAAAATAACGATAACAATTGGGGCTAGAAACGCGGATAGAGATGAGTTTTGTCAAGACCCCGCACGATTCCGCGCACACGCGATAATCATGCTGGTTGTCGGGCGAAGAAATTTCAAAAGAAATAAACCATCGCGCGATACGCGAGGGATTTCGTGCGAAAGTTGAAGAATTAAGCGAGTTGGCAATCTTATACGCTACACCGCGCCATGCTGATGCGTATTTATTGTACGGCATTTTGCTCGGCGACTCGAGAGGACTCGAGAACTTTATCCTTTTCGCGAACTTCACTGGCTTTCTGCAACATTTCTGAAAAGGAAGCAAACAGAGTCCGAGAATGTGACCGCCGACTCCAACGCTCCGGATGATATTCGTAAGGCAAATTGCCGAGTGGTAGAGTATCTTTTTCGCATACAGTGGCCATAGATTTCCCTGGACGAAACAGCGCGCCAAGAGACTGTCCGGTGCTTCCCAACATCCTCGGTCGAGATAAAAATACCAATCCATTCGATATGTTCTAGAAATAATAATCAAAAATCGCTGCGATTCGCGCCAACCTTACCAGGAGCGTAGAAGTAACCAGCGATGAGGATGATACGGCTACAGCACCCAGGAAGATTTATAAGGACCATCTTGATTGTTCCTTCTTTCTTTTGTTTTCGTCTCTATTTACTCTCTACCTCTGATTTACTTCGTATCACGTTCATCTCGTCGATTCTTTCCCGTACCCCGTGCCCCTCGTTCGCCAGCATTTCCCCCAGCGAGACGGGAGCACGAACAGGAGTCTCTCGATAAATAAAAATTGACGCTCGATTCATCCCTCAAAATCTCCCGAATCTTTTCGACTTTTTTCCTATTTTCAACTTTGCTTTCCTCCTTCTTCTCGACTCCTCGTATCGCCGGTGATGCTTGTGTACGTTAGATCATCCGGCGCAATTACGACGCCCGGTGAAATAATATCCGAGCAAACGAGATGGCACGCTCCTCGAGAGGTTAGACACATACAAAGTCCTCGTTCCCAACGTTATTTCAATCCGGTCCTGTTTGACTCTCTTGGCCCGCGCTTGTTTGGCGTGAGCTCGGAACAGCAAGAAGGTACGAGCGCCAACACTCACTGGAAATTATTCCAACAACTTCGCTCAACCAAACGACCTTCGTTTTACTTTGCCTCCGGTGGTTCGCCCGTTCCGCCACCGACCAACCATCGCGCTAACTCTGTTTTACTATTTCTTCGCCACGCTTGTATTCCCGAGGTCAATTTCAATTTCATCCGCGGTGACAGTGTTCGTTTCTCGCGGCTTGATCCCTTCCCCCCCGAGTCATCCGTTTTGGAACATCATTCGAGAACGCTCGTGCATCGAGGAGGAGTAGTAGGCACTTCGTGCCACGCGAAAATACTCGAGTATTACATTCCGAGGAACAATCCATTCCCCGCGAAGGTCCGGATGATCAGCTTTGATCCTCCCTAAATCGTGACGTGAAATGAAAAGGCTGCTTCTCAACGACACGTAGGAAATATATCAGTGTTCGGCCTCTCTTCTCCGACTTCTCGTCTTCTTCGCCGTCCTGCCCTTCGGCTCCACTCAGCGTCCGCCACTCTTGGCTACCCTCGGCCGAATATAGCTCCAGCGCCGCCTCTGGCCACCTTGCTCCGAGTATATATATTTACTTTAAGCATGAACCGAACGTACTACTATCCGCGCCGCGATCCGCCGTGCCGCATCTAGAGTAGACATCGGTATAGTCCGAGCAAGCACACTGTATGCGTTCGATGTATACGGCTATTTACTGCTAGACCACGTGCAGTCGGTCTAGACGGGAGGGTTGAGCTTCCTTCTTCACACGTGGCAGGCGCGTGCGGTAATTTTAAAAAGACACCAACTTCTCTATCGAGTATCGTCGTCGTTAGTATCCGAGTCGCGTCCGTCCGAAAAGCATTGCATACATTATTTATTTGTCGGCGAATTCGACTGCCCATCAACGAGACATGACCGCTGTGCCAAAGAGACGATCATCGTACATCGGAACCGAATGGCCAAAACGACCTTAGCGACTCGAGGCGGCTCGCAAGGAAATTTCGAACAACGATGCCTCGATTACGAATCCGTTTGTCATTTTCTCGAGGAGCGTTCCCGAACACATCATTCGTTTGAGCGAGAACTCGGTGCTCTCCACGAAGCGGAGGTAACGAATAACGAGAAAGGTGCGTTTCGTCTCTCCAAAAGTTCCCGGTGTGGGGATATTCGCGATAATTATAAGTCTTAGTTGTAGCGAAGCATGCTTGCTGACTGAGATCCGCATACGCGTAGTAGTTTCGCTGATTACTCAACAGCCACCACTTGAAATCGGAAACTGTGTGGGTGCCTTCAACTGCAATATATTACCGACTCTCGTGCCAGTCAAGTACCCGGCGAGTCACCACCTACGAACCTCTCCCAAGAGGCAGTTAAGAACGCCAGTGTTAAAGTACGAATTAGCTGATAACTGAATTACAAAGTGTCGCGAACCGGCGCGAGTCGTACAACGTACTTCCTGCTCGTATTTCCATCCCTGCAAATCTACAGATATTTGACGTCGCGGTAATGAACGAGGAAATAGCGACGAGAAATAGAATTCCGTTATTATTGGTACTCGAACGATACTCCTGCACTATCGTGGCGAGTCGACTTTGCGTATGTGGAATTAGGATTTGCCGGTGCGTAGCTCTGATGTACGCCAGCAGAAATAAAGGTAAAGGACGACAAGAGGTGAGGGCTCAAAGGTGGTTCGCGAAGAGAAATTCATTTGATATCGGGGACACGTGTCCGAAGTTGCTGGTACGAAAGGAAAGAATCGAGAAGCAGTCCGTGTATGTGTGAAAAAGCTGAAATGGACATGACGGTGCTCGGCATTGTCGAGAGCTCGACACGCGTGGGGGTTTTGTAAGAACAGTGACACAAGTCTCGTCGCGTTGACATTTCGCGTCACCGAAAACTCGGCGCGATCTCCGAATTTGCTTTATTGGATTTGTTCCCAAGTTTTCGAGTGTGAACATTTTGTATTCCAGCGGCTCAGCTGTACTCTGATTCTCTTATATACGTATAATCTGCCCCCCTCGTTGGTCCCAGTCCAACCCCTTCGACCCTCGCTCGCGTCCTGAACGTTGCCGTTGCCGTTGCCTTTGCCTTCGCCGTTGCCCTTTCCTCTTCGACTTTGCCTTACCTCGTTACCATTGTAGACGAGCTCCCAACCCGTGCAAAGCATGTCTGCTGTTTATTTAGCTTAACACTTGGTAATGCCTCCCCACTCGTCGACCCTGGCTGTTTATACTCGGCCCAAAGTTTGCTTGTTCCACGGAAGGTTGCCTCGCCACTCTTCACCCTCGCGCCCTACAGATTTTACGGACTTTTGGGGACTCGACGTCACGACAAGCTCGCAGTTCACCGCGCATTCCTTCAGACGAAATATTCGCGTTGAAAGTCCCAAGCTTCGGGGAAAACATTCGGAAACAACCGTATGAAATGATCCCCGTCTCGGAACCTCGGAATAGAGTTATTTGCCAATAATGTCGTGACCCAGTTCGACGGTACCTTCAACGCTGTACCCTTCAAAATGAGTCCGTGGATCTTCGACGTACTCGAGTAGCAATCACGCGGCGATAAAAAATTGAAACAAACAACAGCGACAAAACTACCCTCGACGCGTCGGTGCGAGAAACATCAGGTGCAGCTTGGCGCCCCTCGCGACTTTTTATCGTGCCTCTGCTATCTCTACTTTGATAAAACACTCTACGCGCAGCTAGACTGTCTTATCATTTTCCACGTGGATGTCTCGAGTTTTATGACTCACCGCGGCGCGTTACTCACCCCTGATAATGTCATCGGTTTGGAGAGTCGGTGAAAGATTCACCAATCGTCCATCGGGTGCTCGAAGACCCTTGACGGGTATTCGGTCTTTGGGATGGCACGATTCGTTTCGTTTCACTCGATTCGCGTCTCGACGAGGAGAACGACAGATTCCACGGCGCTTATTCGACTTTTTCCGAATCTTATTATTCCGATCTGGCACCGGTGCGTCGGTTGATTGCCCAGGTGGCTGATGGAGCATTCCAATCCAGAACCTACGGATTGAGAGAAAGGGATGATGGAAAGGGATTTTTCTTAGATTTCCTTCAGGGTTGACCCATTGTCTATAGTAGTATCCATCGTCCCTCTCGCTTCCCCGTGTTTCGACACGGTCAGCAATCTACCGTCTTCCTTCTAAGCCCCGAGGATCTCGATGAAGAGATATACATCCCAGGAGATGCTACCCGTACACGAGCAGTCTTCCCGAGTTTCCACGACTGACCCGTACACGCTTCGCGCGCGGCCCGCCAGAGAATATGCAGGATGCGACTCCGCTTCGAGACGTTTATCGTATTACCGTATCTCACCGGCCCAAAACTCTCCGAACGTCGATGCTCGTTTATGTGCGCGAGAAAATCTCATGCGTGGCCGAAATACCAACCATCGAACATCTCTTACACAAAAAGGTAGCCTCGTTTGCCGCCTTATCATTCTAGTAATTTCATTCTCGTTCCGACCTCCGCGTCCGAACAACGATTCCCCAACATCCGCTCTGTGCGGATCGCCAGAGCCATAAATACGTAATTACAACGAACATCGCGAATACGTACGACGAGTATTAGTCTTGTTTCCTGTTCTCGTCCTCGCTGACCCATGATATTCGATGATCGACAAGCTTATCTATATGTTGTATCTATAACGTGTAATAAAAGTATCGCGCGCCTTCGTTACGGTCCAGCGATCGGATCGCTCGAAGTTCGGAATATGTTGACCCTCCGTGGCTATACGAGACTCGAACGTGACCCTACCCATTTTGCCAACGACGCAGCTTCGTAACTTTATCTTCCCAGCATCACTACTACCCTTATCAATGTTGATTAACCCTGCCATCAAAACTGGGCAGTAAAAAAATTCTTAGACACGACGCAGCGGAGAGACGTAGTTCCGGTTGAAACTCTGTCGGTGATAAAACGCAACCGTGATCGTCTAAGGTAGAAATCGATTGCCATATCGATGTCGAATGGCAAATCGGATCGGGTGTTCGCCGAATTCGAGAATCAGTTTCTGTTACGACGAGATATTTGTTGCGTATCTGTGATTGCAAGATGTGGAGACCGTCACCCTTCGCGTACCACGTTTATCCGTTTCCTAATGCCTACATAGGTGGGATATCCATCACGCCGGTACGAGTTGGCAGGGTTTACAGTATAACGTGTAATCTTGACGAATTGCCATAGATTTGTACGTCTTAATGTTTTCCAAGAGCGAAGGAAACGGGCGCTGCAACTGACTCGTTTAATAGAATATGTTAAGTAGTGGATAAGGCTAGGAAGCCGCGCTCCTTCTTCCACGCGGAGCGCTACGAAACGGATAAGAAATATCGGATCGCTACTCGAAATAAGATTGCGGAGATTTACCCCGCTTCGCGATGCGATGCACCAACCGCGCGCGCGCATTATTACGAAAGGAACGAGAAACGCGCGTCGACGGAATGCATGTAGTATTTCGGGCGGAATGTCGATGCTGTAAATCAAACAGGAACACGCAAGTGACGCGAGTCAACGTGAAAATAAAAAAAAAGGTAACGCGCGGAATCTCGCGCGAGTGTATTTTGCAGTAGTTATCTTTGGAAGGACCTCGAGTCGTAAATTCGTTGATGATGAATGGTTTCATAACAGGATAATAAAATGACCACCCTAAACGGTACCTACCGCTGACGCGCGACAGCGAAGCCAACGTACGGCGAATAACAGTTATGCTCGCGCGTGAGAGACGCAGAAATGAATTTTCCCTATTATCAAATTGTTAACCTCCGCTTTGGATTCGAGGCAAATGGTGGCGAATTTAACATCGGATCGTGATACGCCAGCAGTCGGGTTGTCGACGACTCGCTGTGGAATAGAACGACGGAAACGAGTCGAGAGTCGTGTTGTTCAGGCTGAAGTATCGCGCGGCTCAACGCGCGGGGTGACAACTATTCATCATCCGGTTGCGCCGCGCACTGTATGCCATGCGGCGATCGATTATCACGCAATAAAGGAAAATAAGGATAAATGAGAAGAGCAAATCTGCTCTGCTGTCATTTATTTCCTACCTGTCCGCCAACGCCGCGGCCGCTGTCGGCGATTCTACCATCACGCAGCTGCCTCGTCCTGCGAAATACAAACCATCAACAGCCGCAGACCAACCAAACCTAATCAATTGCGAAAAACTGCCACCGCGCCACATATTCCAAAGAAAAATGTGTCACTAATGCGGTCTCGACGATCTAACAATCAAAGTTTCATGCTGAAAACTCAATTTACGAGAATAATCGAATAAAAGACCGCGCAAGTTTCCATATCTGATGGAAAAAACCTTGCTATTTCGACAACGAGTCATTGTTCGCGGATTTCACAGGTTGGCGCAAATTTAATGTGAAATTGTTGAAACGCAACGTGTGACTCATGTTCCAAAACCAATTTTGGTCCAAAGTTATTGTGAAAACTTGTAACGTCGCCGTAAATTCGGCGCAATAACGCGTTGCAAAGTCTCCGTTGAGTCGCGATTTTCTTCAACTAAAATCAAGGAGTCATCTCAACACTGAATAAACCTCAACTCGACGGGATTTCATTCCTGAAATGAAAGTCACGACGAAATGATGCTTGGAAAGTTGGTTTTCACGGGGAAGGCTACGTCTACGGGGGTGAAATGGACTTTACTCGATTCTCTACGAGCAGCGTGAAACTGACAATGAATGCGGTCAGTGATACGACAATAGCGGACAAACGAAAATTCTCGAGCCTTCGCTCGTGTTATTATATTATACCTATTATTACATCGTATTAATACATCGCGTCATATCAATATTCGCGGTCTTCGAGGGGTGATATCCTTTGGTATCCATCGTACGTAAGTCGATAGAGAAACGTTTGTGTAGTTTCCGCACGTATTTCTTCCGACACGAAGCCACTCCTGTATATCGTTGCACCGTACAGATGTGGAATATATGGAAAAGAAGTAAAGGATCGTCGGTAGTCCCGCAGACTCAAAGAGTCGCGTGCTTCGCGGAGTCACTTCCTCCGAGTCCCCTGACGAATTCATACTTGCCAAGCTCATATAAAGAACGGGAGAAACGAGAACGGGCGTGAATTCACCATAAACCCTCCCCTGCAGCCCGCGGAAGGCTGCCAACCTCTCGCGCTACCACTTCAACTTTTATTATCCTCGCTCTACACCCCGGTGCCGCGCATATACTTACCAGCTTTGGGTCCTTCGCGTCACCGAGGATCCTCGAAGCTCACTCGACTTCGAGGACGAGGTGTGCCTACATCGCGCACCCGCTCGCCTACGCATCTCCGCGTGCGTACCTACGGGGTAGTAGGTACTTCGGTAAATTCACAAAGCCGACACCGGAAATACGAAGCTTCGTACCGTTATTATTCGACGAGGAGAGAAAAAAATGCCACGCGGACAATGCTTCGCGGGGAAACGGCGAGGATGGTGGGCTCGTACAGTCGCGCGCGTCCACGTGCACGCGCGAACGTCTGCGCGAGGAGCCACCCTCGTCGCCGAGTCGGGAAGTGGCATGCACGTATCACGTATATCGTTTTGGAATGCGAAACGAATTTTTCTTAGAGCCTTATCTAGTAGGCCAGTACCTCGCGAATGGCCTTGAATGATTCATGCGGCTCGTCGCTCGAGGAAGAAATAACGTGAAATTGTAAATTATTAAATCTCATCGCTCCTACTCGCCGAAGGACTCGAAAAACTTGACGGAATTATCCCCGTTTTTCCATTTTTTTTCTCCCTCTTCGCGCTCCTCCTCTCTCCTCGGAGCTTAATTACCGGGCCTTTCAAGATATTAATCTTCTTGTCAACGCTAAGACGAACAAAATTAAAGGCTCAAACGTTAACTTACTTTTTTCTGGAAAAATAATAATTACTCGCAGTGTCATTTTCCTCCTTTTTCCCTCCTTCCCTTTCATCGCTCATTTATTCCCTTCCACGATCTTACGCTCCTCCGCCTCTCCGAAGGCCACCTGTAATAACCTCCGGTAAAACGATCAATTCGACTCCACCGTAAAGATATCTTCTCGCCCTGCCCTACATTCGATGTAATTTTCCGCCAAATTGTCTACCAGCTACGAAAAATAACAACCGTGCGGTTAATTGGCGAATAATTAACCTACAGCCTGCTAATCTCAAACCCACTGATGTATAGCGGGACAGAAATTTCTGACGACAGGCTACCTTTGCGATCCAAACTTCCACGTGTCGCGGGAACCACGCGTAGAAAATTGCCTTCGAATTGCTACAGTAATTGCTACAGACTCTGCAACAACTTTTGACTCCGTCGTAAACGGATTTGTCGGCTGGGAAATCAAGTTAATAATTACCTACCTACTCGTGACTGTTGCTTCTTCAAATCTCGCGGGTACGCACGTCGGGATAGATTATTTTTCACGCCGAGGATAAATCCAACAACGAACGTGTTTTCCCCTGAAATTTGAATCTTCTTCGAACCGAGCTTCGCTTCAGCTGACAACGAGCTTTCTTCAGCCGTATGCCTCTGCTCTTTCGCGGTATCGCGGACAAGTAATCGTATTCACTCGTGGATCGTTCACTTGACTCTGTGCGGAAGCTCGCTAGCCGCTTTCGAAATAATCATTCGACGTGAGACGAAATATCAGTCGGGCAGAAGACGTCAACTTTTGAAATACGCTCCGTATTTTTATACCGTTACACGAGAACGCTCTTTGAAAGTTTGGGTACTGAAAATTTTATGATTTCCTGGCACTAATTCAAATGTCCACGTTTCATTTCGCAATTCATTTCGTACTTTCACGTTTCCATTCCGCTCTCTACATTTCTGATCGAAGCTGATTGCCGTTGGAATGTGTCGCCAGATTTTTTCCAAATACCTAGTACAAAAATTCGCATCCAATTTTGTTCTCCCGTCATCGAATCATCCCCCGTTTTACCAGATGCACCGAGACGAGTTGGGCGCGTTCTTGGAAATTTATGCGTCGGTGGAAAATTCGGCCAACTGAAAAGTGTCGCTTCTACGCGACCTGTTTTGTCAGGTTTAGCGGCCACAATCAACTTTTCTTCGATTTAACTCGTTAACGTCTTTTTTTCACCTCGAACAGCGAAAGTCTCGCATCCAGATCAAAGGGTTCGCGCGTATCGTCGTGGCAGAGACTTTCGCGCAAAGTACATCCCTGCCGTTGGGGTGCGAACGTAGAGATGAGCACGCGCTGGCTGCCTCATCAGACAACAGAATTCTGACATTGCGTGTAGCGGTATACCTACATATATGGTCTCTTGATGAAACGATGGAACGATGGAACGATGAATCTAGTAACAAACGCGAAGACCTTCTGTTGGTCTGGTGGTTCACGGTAACGTATTATATTTCACTCGGCTGACGTAGGGTTCATTAATCTTCGGGTAACTCCGAATTTCTACTATCCTCTAATTTTCCAGTTTCGTAGCTTTTCATATTATAGCGTATCTGCCCGAAATATAATTAATCCGCGCTAGAACAAACAATATAAATTGCTCTCTCGTTCCCTCGATTCCTCGTGCTCATCTCCGGCCAGTGAAAATCGTATTTCGTGAAAGTCGACTTCCGGTCGTCTAATACGAGCGTTGCGTCACCTTCTGGCAATTCTGAGGTGCGGTCGAACGTGCGAGGCGATAGATCGCGACGCGTCGCGTAATTGGTGGGCATGAGAAACGAGCTGTGATTATTTTTAAGATATCACGGGATGCGGAGCGACCGTATCTCATCGATTCCGGTCGCGTCGCGCTCCTCTTCATCCGAACCGATAACTTCGTAACAACATTTTCGACCCTTAAACATTTTCCTCCTCACCGGATCCACCGATATCCGTTGCACTCGGCATCTCGTGCGGATCGGAATAAATATTCCAATCTTGTTTTAGCAACGGAAACTTTCGCGGAAATCGATTGAGAACGTATTCGCCTGAGAACTTCGTCTTTTCTGATCGAACTCGAGTGACGTTGAGCTGACAATTCGATCTCCAAAATCTAATCCCTTCCCTTCGCCGTTCCGCAAACAACAAGCTATCGCGTTTTTTACATCGCGTACGAAATATTGCGGTGAGAAAACATACGGCTGCTCCTTAGCGAGACTTCATTCGTTGGTTCTGAGATCTGCATATTTTCACATCATGCAATATGAAAATATTTAAATACTTTCAAAAACGAGAATAATTTTGTTGTATCTTGTTTCTAAAAAGTATGTAAGAGAACAAAAATTTCGATAAAAAAAATGTTGAATTTGGACCTTTTTGAAAGCAGTTACCGGAAAAAGTTTTTGGATGGGTACTTGAAATTATCAAAAAAATGAAGGAAATCAAAAATTAGCATTATTTAAAACATCCGATTTGGCGTGGAATGCCCCATATATGAGACCTGATCGCCGGGAATCAATATTTCCCACGTAAACCTTACGGCTCCGCGAATTTCATTGGTTCGATTTGTTTTTTGGAAATTCGCTTCGCGAGTGAAATCGAATGAAATTGGTCCGAAATGTTTGGAGGTTTGCGCGGCGGACGGAAAGAAAGCTCACGCGAGCTGCGAAATTGCGAATAGGCGGGTGATGCGCGGGTAAGTTTTAACGAAATCAATCTCGTCGAGAATTTGTCCGTAAGTTACCCGGGGTTGAACTACCACGGAGTGAATATTGTTTCAGGGTTGTAGTTGGCCGCGATAAGTGAATGCAACGTCGTACGAATACGTCGCGTGATTATTCGCGCGTGCGAATGGAGAAAAGTTGCGCGTGCGCTGGTAAGGGCGAAAGCGTCGGTGGTCAGAGGGAAGTTGTGACGTTGGTTAAACGGAAAATCTCATTATCTCAACCAGCAGAGCACCGCTATACCGGGGGAACATTCGTGTTTCGACGGACCACCAATTTCACCGGTAGTAGTGCACCCTGCTCTGCTCGCGTGGACTAGACGTGGTTAACGCAAACAAGCTGTTTTCGTCAACGCTTGATGGTCTCACGAAAACACGATTAAAATCTCACCGCACGGCCAACAAGATTACACGTTACCTTATGCCCGAAGAACAAACAAATACCCGTCACGTTTTGGCCCGAAGCTTTTTTTCCGAAGCTTTTGTCGCGACCTTCCTTTCATTTCCAAGCTCGACATTACATTATTCATCGCCCTATCTCTTCTGCCGGGATAAGATCTGAAAAACGAATAAATCGCGGAAAGTACACTGTTCTACGATCGATATTTCAATAAAAGTATCGCAGTTTATAATTCCGTCGTCTCGAGAAAACAGAAAAAACGAACAAAGACCCATGTTCGTGAGATAGAAAAGCATAGCCTCTTAGATAGGATAAAAGAGTCGCATAAATCTATAATACTCTCATGAATTGGAGAAAAAATGATCCCGAGGATGTACGACCATCGACGGCGCGGAGGAGAGTAATTAGATTTTAATAATTATTCGCGTACTTTTCTTCAGGGAACAGAGAATCATCAATGATGCGCATCATTTGATTTTACTGTTGTAGAATTTGTGGAAAAAAATAACGCTGGTACTTCGACGCGATTCGAGACATTGAAAAAAATTCATGATGGTTTCAGATTTTCACGTTAAACGGTTTTTTTCCCTTTGACATTCAGCAAATCCAAGAAGAATCTGCAGATTTCAAGGATTTCATACATCATCTGTGGGAGAGGATTTTTGAACCGAATTTTCTTTTTAGCATCAACATCTTTGTTTTCCGTTATTTTGCTATGTATTTTCCCATCCTGAATTCATCGATATCATTCGAATTATTGGGAAAATGTGAAAGTTGTAATACGAGTCTGATGAAAACGAGGGGAAAATGTCTGGAAACGAAGAAATGTTCAGTTCGCGGGGTGGAAATTCGGGGAGAATCGTTGAATCGTTGAATCTTTTGCGAAAAGCAATAACAGCAGGTGAACTGTGCGATTATCCATGTTGAATCGAACGAAGTGAAGTGGCGAATAAGGTATCGACGTTGCACCACGATAACCGGGCGATTATCCAGGATTTTGGAGTCCTGCTAGTCGGTAGATCGTATCTAGACAAACAAGCGCGAATGATATATTTGTGGGGTGCAAATAACTTGCGACTCGAGAGCTATGTATAATTTGTGCGTAATACGTCTGTATAAATTATGCGAAATACGTGTAACGGGTGTTTGATTTACAAATAGGAAAATCTACTGCGTGAAAATACACGAGTCGCATTTACTTCGTATCACATCCGTTCGAATAAATGCCCACCGATATAGATTATACACGAAACTAGACGTTCCGTGATATTTTCGGATGCATATTTCACTTAACAAATTTCGCCTGCAAACGTCACCGCAAAATCGTCATATTTTCCCCGCAGAGAAGGATATGTTTCTATCAGACACGTTCTCGCGCCGAGGGTATAGATTCCTACGGTAGACTCGTCGACGACTCTGGCCCCGTATCCAAGGCTCCCGGGGACACCTGTATGTATACGTTATCGTGTATGTCGTACACGTAGTCAACTTTATTTCCTTTCATTGTCGATATACAGAAACGCAGCGTTGCCGTATAAGACCGATGAAATGTCTCATAGGTAGCGAAGGTTCCGGAAAAAATCTAACACCTGTGGCAAATGTGATGAATAGCACGCTGCCAAACTGTATATGGTGAAACCTGAAAAGTCATCCTGCTTAGTCGTTGCATTCGTGGTGAAATTAAGAGAGCCCGTCTACTTCAAAATTCCGATAATAAGGGATGATTTCTTCCAGTAATCATGTTGAGAAATATGATCGCTAGGCAAAGTGAACGGTTTTTTTCAAAATCGTTTCGTCAAAAGTGAGTCTACAATACAACGCGAGTGGTACGCTTGATATCAAGTTGCATTGCCGCGTGGTTTTTTTTTCTAATCCTTCGCCTAAGTTTGGTGTAATAATTATTATATTAGTCACCGCATCCGCGTGACAGATATTTTGCAGCTACCGTAGTCGTTCGTTGAGTCTTCGAGTCCAGCAAGTTTTCAATAGTTTCAAACGTGGCGAGGAAGTCTAGTCGTAATTCGAATTCGCTAGTTTTTCAATTCAAGCGATATTTCAGAATCAGTAACGATATCACGGTTGTCCTATATCGGATAGATTTTGCTTCAAATTATGGGATATATTTGCCTCGCGATTGCATTGGATTTACCGACCAAGTTGGAGAAAACGTCAGTGAATGTTTGACTGCTAAACGTCGTCCTTTACCGACGAGGCGAACTCGTCTTCGAGTAACTCGTTTGAAAAAGAGATTGAAGTTCGAATATTGGATACCCTTATCTCGAACATGGAATAACAGCCTCTGGGAAATCTTGGATACCGAATGCCGCACTGTCAAATATATTCTTCGATTATCGATGCGATATCGCACGTGGCAAAGAGTTCTCCGTGTCTTTGAAAAAAAAATGTGTTTCTCAAAATTCAAACGTGGAACGTGAAAATAATCGCGCGTCTGCAAACGTGACCCACATATCATATCTAGAAACGAAATCGCACTGCCAGAGCTCCTAGGCTCCGCGAGTTATACTAACGAGTTTCCAGAGTAGGAGAGACTCGCGTACGTTTCGTGTTCCAATCCATTTCAAGTTCTTTTTCGCATCTTGTATATCGATTTGAGCCTCGTATATGAGTTCTTGTTGTACTTTCGTTACGTGTACGCTATACAGATGCGCGTTCGTACCGCGTTATACGTATCGCTGAGAGCTGCAAAGATCAATAAATACGTTGCAGAGGGATTTCATTTAAAAGTTTCGAGTTGTTTCGAACGTTCGTGGAATCGATTTACCGCGATAAGATTGTAAACGAAAATTTTACCCCCCCCCCCCCCCCCTCCCCCTTCGGGTCAGCCGCTTTCTCTGTACGCGCGCAATGTCTACCCTGCTGAACTTGTAACACCCGCGGGGGTCGATTTCGGTAGTCGCCTATTGTTTCGAAACGATCTATTACGCGCAACGTATACACCATGAACACTTGTCTAGTTTCCGCGTTGGTTGTAATGGCATAATCTTGTTGTTGCAGTGAGAGCGGTCACATTGTCTGAGCTTCGAGACGCAGTAGCGGGCTTGCAGGACAGGGTGAAGCTCGTTTGCCGGACGAGGGGGTCGCCGCCCCCGAGGGTACACTGGTTCAAAGACGGCAAGCCTCTTCACCCTAGACGAGGTCTCAGAATCCAGCACAAGCGGTAAGTCGTGGCAAATGGTTATTTTCTCATTCTACTTGCCTCGCATCATCGCGTCAACCTCTTCCGCTGCACCGGTACAGACTCGTAAAACGGAAAACTTGAGAGCTTGGCAAGAATTTTTATTAGCTACTTCGCGGGTGCATGGTCGAACCTTAATCGAGTCAATCTCGAGAGCCAGTTGACGCAGCTAGTAACTAAAGACAGTCGAGTCCTTCGACGCGTGGCACTCAAGCTCTTGGCGCAAGGGCTGATCGAGAAATCCTCTCGAACTGCGCGGTTCTTGACTGCAAATTACCCTACTCGATCTCTTTATTTAACTTCTGAATCAAATACGCGAAGAGAGAAGAATACAAAATATGCTCGTTTGGCAGCTTAATAAACCTTGGAATTTTCCAGTTTTTCAGTATTTACTAGTCATTAGCCGTCCTGTCACAGTTTTTCTGGTCATACACACGTCCCTTCAGTTAGGTATTTCTCAACAGCATCTCAGTTAGGGCGATTTTCTAATCGCGGTGTACAGTTATTTGAAATGTTCCCCGCGCAACCAATTTTATCGCAGTTTTATCGCTAGTATGGCAAATCCGTCGCGCAGTTTTCCTTAATTCAGTTCGTGGGTCTCGCAATCACCTGAAAAAAATGGTCTCACCGCAATCGAGGATGCGCGTTTTTTGGACCGTTGTTCGACAAAAAATATACATGTTCTCGCTCGAGAGTTCGGGGGAAAAAATAGATAGGTTCTTTATTTGAATCGGGCTGAAATCACCGATGCGGATATAAATATCCTATTATTTATATCGCACGCGACGTACATCCAACGTAGAATAGGTTGGAGACTCTAGTCAGCGTTGGTGCAGGCTCCACCGACGTATGCACGGAATACGCGTGCTTCGTGTGCTCACGCGCTCGCGTAACTGCACAGCCATTACTAGGCACGACAAAGCCTGGCCAAAATTATCCGAGCAAGCGAAATAGTAACGGGGCAGTGGTGTTCGTAGTAACCCCAACCACGGAGCGTATTACTTTACGGGCGTAACAGTAGGAATGACTAAGCGCTTGGCAGGGATCGTTGGATCGTAAAATGCAAGATACACGAGCGGAGTCGAGACCATCAGCTTCGCCTCGGGTATCGGACTGCGTCAAAGAGCTGCGCGAACCAAAGACAACGCGCTGTTCATTCGTTGTTTTCCGTTCATTCGCGTTAATTTCGCAGGGGAGGATCGTCGATCGGAGGGAGACAGAAATCCGTACGGCGAAGTCGTGCGTGAAACGCGAGAGCCGTGAGATATCGAAAAACAAACGAACATTCGAGATTTCCCCAATTATCGTCGATCTCCCGGGAACTTTGGTTACTTTTTTGTTTCAACCAACGGGGACGACACATGGCGCTACATATTTCTCCGATTTTTGCGACACGCACGGGTGGAGCTCGATCGTACCGGCGCGAGAGAGGGAAACTGTGTTCTTTCCAATTCCATCGCGTTGTTTGAAATTAGGGACGAGACTCGGTGCCGCGTGACTGGAAACACATTTTGAATTGATAAAACAAAGGAACTTTTTTTTCGTCTTCCCTTTACATCATTGTCCGCCTTGCCAACTCGCTCTTCGCGCTCGACCGACCTTTGCAATTTGCCAACTTTCGTACTCTTCGATTCACGTACGTCGAGCTTTTCTTTCGTACCAATTTCGTTCGTTCTCTTATCTGGCACGGAAAACAGCCGTTCCTTCGGCTTCGAATTATCTGTAACGACATCCGTTCACATCGCTGATGCGGAATCCTTCCGAGTCTCGAACCAATTTCGATTCTCGACTCGTTACCTCGATTCCGAATTCGCGTACATCGCCAAAATATCTCCGAAACTCGCGCGAACTCATATCTCCTTGGAGAAAAAAATTCCACAAAAAATTACCAGAATGCCTTACCGAGTCCCTCGAGAAGGATGCTGCGACGCGAAAGCTCGTCTAGATCTCATCCAGCACGTATACAGCGGATAACAGACGTTCGTAAAAGTCCATCTTACCGGTTCACTTTGTTCCTCGTGACTTTAACGTCGCGAGCTTCTCGTCCTTCTGTTTTTCTCCATTTCCTTCCACCTCCAAAGTGGGACGAGAAACCATTCTCGTTCCCCGCCTCGAACCACCTCTTCTCTCTGCTTTTTCTCAGTTTCTCTATGATTCTTACCCGACTATTTTCCCGATAAAATTGAACGATCGAATCACGAGGCGACACTCTACTTTCGCTACTTCCGTCTTGCGGAAGAAATGTATCAACACGGAGGACGCGAAGAATTGAATCGTTCCCCGTCTCTCCGAGCAAGCATTCTACTCAAGGTCAAACTTAGCGCTCAGGAAGATCGTTTCCCTCCGCGAAAATCGACCTCGGACAAAGAACAATTGTCATCCATTTCGTTTCTCCTAGTCTAGCCACTCGATAATCGTACAGGATTAATTTTAATCGAGAGCAGCACCAGTCTCGAATGGGTGGAATGAATAGAGCGGAATTCACCAGAACCAAGATTCAGCTGGAGGGAAAACCTTTCGACGAATGCGAGGAAGTGCTTCGAAGAGCAACAATATAGAGCAGCGACGCATCCAATTAATTCGCAACGAGTGACTAGAGAGAATATCCCTGATACCACTAACCCAAGCTAGTTCGATCTAAACTGCTCGGAGCGGGAAATCGAGTAGAAATATAATTCGAAGGATCACGAAAGCTTTGCCGGCTTAACGATTGCGCCATTAATGGAACTGAGCAAAAAGTGGCTACTTTTTCCCTTCACCTTCTCGATAAGCCTCTCTTTCTTTCTCATGTAGGTACGTGTCGTGAACGAGAGGTAAAGATCTGACCCTACTTGGGCCTAATGCTACGTCCTGGCGAACGACTTAAGGGTTACCCTCCAACGATATAAAATATGAGGTTCGATACCATGATTCACGTCAGATCAAGAGAACATTAATACGAGAGAACCTCGATGTATTCCAAAGAGAGTATCCGTAAACGCCGAGCAAATAATTCCTGTTGTACGTTGATCCTCTTTGCATTGTTCGAATATTTTTATCGACGTTAATGAGCGAAGTTTACAGAATTTGAAGCACGCAAGGGCCGAATTATTGCAATAAACTCTGAATAAAAAGGAGTGGGATATCTTTTGTGGTTTTTCTACGTCGAAGCAAAGTAGCAAAGAATTTTTAAGGCGTCCCTCATCAGACTCGGAGCATCCTTTCATGGTGTCACGACTCTTACCAACGATTATTAGCGGAAGCTGTAGAGTTTTCAGCAGAGAATGGACAACGATGGTGTAATCGAGTTTATAGAGCAAAATCTGACTATGCCACGTGCACTTTGCTCTGCATGGAATCGGAACGTCGCAGAGTTTTCATGGCATGACTTGGAACTTTTTTCCGCTTCTCCGTTTTCCCGGCGCCTTTTATAGAAACGGACGTAGGCTAACGTATAATTGCGAGTCATGATATCTGATAAGAGTGTAAATGCATTAGTTCGTCGCGTAGTCGGAGAGAAATGAAATTGTTGCGTGCACCGCATCGCGGCAGTCAGAGATTTTGCTGTTGCAATTACGCTGCGACACGCAGTGAAAACCTCAATTCAACGCGCGATTCATTCTTGTCCGTGAAACAATTACTCATTTCTCGTAGTCGCGTCTTGACATTAACCGAGGCATTTGCCAGGAATTTCCGTCACGTTCAAGAAATATCAGAAATTGCATCTGCAATGGCAACGCTTACGCGCGCTGCCTTATTTCGTTATTTTTACTTACAATTCCAAAAAACAAACAGACTCGCGTAGAAACGCTTCGATTCCAGTTTTAATCGACAGTAGCAATATTACAGTGGTGAACACTGTCTGGTATCGTGCACGTACAAGCTAACTTGATCGACATTTTCGTGAAATTCGCGAGAACAATTTCCAGCTACGAGTATCACGGTGATTGACCACAAAATCGAGCATAGGGGATGGTAAAGTGAATCGATACGACCTTCCCAACTTGCGGACTTATATTTGCAACTTGGTAATTCGTACGCTTCATGAAACAGGCTTCTGGCAAAGCTGATGAACAGCAGGCGACCGAGACTAGGCTTTGGCTAGCGCCGTTGTTGTTGGTTCCCAACGTTGGGTACATACATAGCTAATCGCTTTTCGTGATCTCGCGCAAGTTTTGAGGTAAGTGGCACCTCTATTACCCAAAGTCTCGCCCCGAAGTGCTGGGCGTTCCGCGCAGAAACTTATCAAAGTTTAGCTCGGATATTTTCAAGCGGATGGTTTTCATTTTTGTCTACGAATTCGGGGCAATATTTACCTATACTCGTTTCACTCCCAATCCTCGTGTTTGACCGCGAAAGTGCACGCGCCTTCTCTCGTTTTAACGTACCCGTCGCCAAAGTCCTCCGTGCAGTTGAGTAGGTACTCGTTGCTACGAAACGACAAATCACGCGTATTTCACCACTCCATTATCATTTGACCATTCGATCATATTGCTACAACGCGTCACTAAATTCTTACCATTAATTTTCAACGTATCATGTTTGTTCGATCGCAGTAACCGCGTGACGATCATCCACTGTCATTAATTCCCAGCGCGCGCAATTTTCTATCGCAAAGCTCGGCTGATTTCAATTTTCGCGAGATATATGGATTATACTCTCCAATCCCATGTGTCAAGGAAATATTCGTCACGGTTCAATTCTACAGAAATCAGAGCGAGAAATTGCAAGAAAATATCGTAAAAGCTACGGAATTGACACTGCGTAGACGTTTCATCGAAAAACCGTGATGCTTTCTCTGCAACGCTCTCTCGATGATGCGAATCGTTTTTTTCTAGTCGATAAAATCTGTCGAGTCAATTCCGACGGCACTATGACCGTTTCGCTTTTTTTCACGAATCTTTTTTATGGTGTACCAGTCTCGTTTGTCGCCGCGGGACACGCGAGTCCGATAACTGTCGCTCCACGCCGTTTATCAATATCATTATACTGGCCGGCTACTTCCTTCGTTTATTCCTCTTTTGCTATATTTATTTTCATATTTTATCTGCCACTTGCCAGCTGAAATGCAAATCGCGCTCGATTTCAAAACTACCGGTGCTCGTGATAAGTTCCGACGGCGCGGGGTGTAAAAAATTGTCACCTCTAACCAAAATAAAAAAGAAACAAAAACCAACGCGTCGCGGCAAATGGACGACAGAAACGGACGAACGGACGAACCCCCAACGTCGGAAGGGTCGCGAGACGTATATGGCCAAACGATCTATCAAGTCATTTAACGACCCCGTTTTTCATCAAAAATTCGCCGACGCCAACAGTTATCAATTTGTAACACGTTCGCATTCGCCTCGTTTGCTACGATACACGCTATTTCTATAGCGGGCGTCGTTTGCACGTCGGCAAAAACCTCTATACAAGCGAAACACCATTTATACATTTTTCCATCTCCCCCAAGCCCCTTCGGATTCCTAGATCCAATTCTCGTCCAACTGCCAATTACTCCACCCTGATGAATTCCACGCCAGCTCTTTCAAACCCGGTGTTACCATTAGACGAACACAAAAAAGTAACACCTTTCCTCGCTGACATTCCGTATCAACGATTTCAATTCCGAAATAAATTCGCGCTAGTTGAATGGAAAAATATCGAATCTCATGTTTGTTCGACGCGCCTCGTTGAAAACATGTTATTTCAGAGTTCTCTTCGAATTTCAGCTCCACGAAAATGATGCTATTTGGAAACTCGGGTAATTTGAAAAGCTCTACGTTCTGTAAATGGAACGAAAAATCTTTCAACTGGTATTCGATGAGTATCGATAAACGTCATGTCAAATCATTCGATTCAAAACGATTTCGTCGCGCGTGAATAATTCTGTTGATACGCACCATTGGAGGATCAAAGCCAGCGATCCCCAAATCCCTATGGATCTGGTGGAGCACTCCATACTTCAGAATTCGGGCTCAATTAATACGTACGTACGGTAATTAATATATATGCTACTGTAAAATCATATTTAACAAAAAACACGAAGTGATATCAAGCCAATAAATCAGTTGCCGTTTCAACGAGCTGTTTAGCCCTCTTCATTCCTCCCCACCGAAGATATACACACTTCCCAAAATATTGCTTTTCCAGTCCTGTGGAGAATTTTCGACGTTGGTTAAAGATGACGTTCGGGATTGCCTGTTATTTATCTACGATTACGTACGTCGGACGTAACGATACTTGATTTCGTCCAAAATCGGCGCAGATGAAGGTTTCGTCGCCGTAGATACGTACATCGTGGTACCAGCAAATGGTTTTCTCCAGTTCGCGTCGATGTTTCCTCAAACAATCGACGCCACGGGCGAGGATACGTCGCAGGACAATGTTGTTGCGTGTCACCGCACTCCGGCCACTCTCCAATGCGAATCTATGCGACAATCAACAAACCGTTCCGCTCCCACCATTTCGCGTGCGCTCGGGGTGCTGGGAATCCGTCCTGACGTGGAAGCTTAGCCGATCGATACGCGTATTGCGTACGGGCAGATAGCATGAGTTTCGAAATGTGGATCTGAGAACTGATTGACATCGAGTTTTCGAATTTGCCCAACGATATAGGTCGAAGCGAATCGTTTTCGACCGACCCATAACGATGAAACGCGTTGTTTAGTTTGTGTTTCTTCCACGGTGATTGACGGAAAGCGTCTTCGGCGGAAACGTTTTGGATGAGCTGAGAAAATTCACTGATTCTTCTAATTAGAACACATTTTATTGCGCGTATCACTGGATATCGAAAGACAAAATAAATGATTGGCCACGTCGAGTAGAAACTGAGAAACCAGGACGGATCTTTTCATTTGATACAAGTGTACAGAGCTGGCTTGTACGTAATTGGTACGTACGTTGGCTCTCACGTAATTTACATCACGTGAGAAATCAACGTTCGAAAAATTTGCACCGCCAAATTGAATTTTATCACCTCGGTAGAATACCGACGAACACGCGATGAATTTCAAAAATTGTCTCCAAGAACTCTCGTTACGTTCGCATCCCGTTGGAATGAAAAATTGGATCGAGAGGTCGGCAAGTATCTGAGAAAGCTCCTTTATCGAATGGCGTAAAAAGTTACGACCCGAGCAAATTAATACGCGTTACGATATCTCGAAGGTGGAAATCTGGAAAATTAGGGTTGTAAATCGCAAAGGATCGCTCAGGAGGTGCAGCGAGGATTTCGTTCTCGACGCGAAGTTTCCTTTTGATCGTTGAACAAATTTCACTGATTTTTTTTTGTTCGTCCGGAATTACGAAATGTACGGGGAAGAATGAATTTTCAGATTTCGACGAGGCAAGTGAGAAAATCGAGTCATCGAATATTCGCGTAGAATTCTTTTCGGTGGATTTTGGACGTCGGCGCTCGTTGGTCCTGCGAAATTCCTCGCCCTGTATCCTTTTCGATGACAAATTTGAGCTTACGTTCTCGTTAATTCGAGGACATCAAACGTTTTTTGGCGAAGCTTATCTCCTCTTCGCCGTTGGCGAAGTAAAATGAGAAACGACGGAAAATCCGTGGAGTGAAAGGAGCAGAGAAGATCCTTTCGCGATCTGAAATCCTCCGCTCGCGCTCCGCTATCGAGGGACGATCTTCGTCGGTGTAGAGAATTGAAAGGGAAGGTCGTTATTATTGTATAAAGGAGTTTGGAGCGGTGATCCGCGGCGAAGCTCGTCGTCCATCGTTGTCCTCGGTCATTCGATCGAGCTACCTACTCGGAATTCGGGAAGCGATCTTTAGTTATCTCTCCTTCGCCGCGCCCTCGAAGGGAAAAGGATCGTTGCAACTTTTCCCGAGACGCGAGATCCACTTCCAACGGGCGGCTCTTTCGTCCGTTTCTTGCCGTTTTATAACTACCAGACGTTCCAGACTCTGATCGACGTTAACAGCCAACTTTTATCACCTCTTGTTCGTCGGGCATGATTTTATCGCTGCCGAGTGTCGTAACAATTCGCGATAAAGATTATAATTGCGACGTTATCGCTACTCTCTCCGACGCGACCCGTCCGACTATCCAGATTGTCCAACTTTCTTGCTTTACGCGAGCGACTGACGAGATCCGCCAGAGATGAGAAACCTATTATACGCGAAAGGCGAATGGAACAGACGACGAGGTTTCCACCAAACTTCGACCGATGCGAGATCCTTCCAAATATTCTCGCCCCACCACATCATTACGAGAGGTCATCTCGTTCCCTTCGTACTCGTCATTTTCCCTCAAACATTTGACCACGCGAACGAACATTCGAGCGACGAATCGACGAGTGGAATTAAAAATTTGATCGTGCCGATCAATAAAAAAAAAACACAAAAATACGAAGCAACTTTCGCTTCCGAGAGGAAAAACTCGTGATAAACGCATTTTGTGCTCCGAATAATAAATGCTTCGTACTTAGGAAGTGTAATTGAAATAAGCGTCGTAGGAAAGAAATAAACTGCGTATAAAATTGAGATTCATCGCGACGAAATTGGGATTGTCAATTCTAACTTCGTAGAATTGAATTGCGCCGACAAATCGCTGCTCCGAATGATTTCAAAAAAGTGAGCGATCGCTCGCGAAGGATAAAAAGTGAAAATTCAAATCGCGGGGAAAGAAATAAAAAAAATGACCAAAAAATGGTTTTGGACTGGGATCAAAAAAAAAAGTACGATGAAATTTGAATTGAAAATTATCAGGATTGGACGAAAGTTGTGGACAAAATTAGAGGCATGAGAATTTATTGCGAGAGGTATGAGGTATTTCGAAGAAATACGGAACGAAGTTCGTCAGTAATCGACGAATACTCTATTTATTAGTAGTTATTTCACCGTTTTGTAGTTTTCGTTTGGCGACTTTTATTTCGACCTTTGATGCGGTCGCAATACAATTCTTTCCAACGTGACAATGGAGCGTCGACAATAATGAAACATCGTTATTCCGTTGGCATCGAAAATGTCGCGCACAGCGAATACCGTTGCGTGTTCCCTTTCACGCGAAACAATCACTCGCACGCGTACGCGCAATACTCGTGACGGAAAATTGAATCTGCATACGCGAATTCTTCTGCCTGTGGCGAATGCGAGCGCCGTTTTTGGCATCATAATTCGAACGCAGAGTTTTCGATACGTAAGATTCTCTCCGTCTGCTCGAGCTTTCATCCCTAGCCTAATTTCTGTTTGCCCTGTCACCTAAACCAACAACCCTTATAAACGGCCCTCGATCCCTGCTCGCCCGCTTACCCATGTCACCGGAAATAATTACCATCAAACGCTACAGAAATTATGGATAAGGGAACGTGGGGTGGAAGATATCGCGAGTTGGGCGCTCTTGGCAGAAAAATATACGCGTACGTTCTCGATTAACGCCGCGTTGACTTGGCGCTTCATTTATTTCTGCGAAATTTCGAGTTCCAAGCGAACTTCGAGGTCAGAATAATACTCGGATATTCATATTTTTCACACGATTAAGCTCGTAACGAGACGACACGTTACCTATAACTCGAGGAGGAACCAACGAGCTCCCATCTGAATTCGAGGGAAATTTTAGCCTCGCGGAATTATACCACTTCGATGACTTTGCATCAATATTCAGTGCGACCGACGAGTTGAATTATATTTCTTAACTTTTGCCGTTTCACGAATTCTCGAACGCGTATTCCAGAGGCATGAACTTGTTTTCATCCGGCGAGCGAATGCCTCTTCGCGTCCTCTAATTGACTGGCTCGGATTGATGCAAAATTAAGATGTCCCCAGGGCCGCCGTTAAATCTCTCTCCGTCTGTTACACGCCCTCGCAATTTCCCCCCCCCAGAATTTGTTTTTTATCTGTTGCTCGGCTGCGGCATTCCGATAAAAGCTTAAGCCCCCTGAGCCCGCAGTTTTCGTTTCGTTTTTCGTGCTCCCGCCCTATTTTTCTCGTTTTTCCCCTTTTCCCGTTTTTTTTCAACCCCCGTGTTTATCGCTCTCGAATTACGGCGATGTCGCGACTCGTCGTGGCGCGACGACGCGACGAGGTATCTATGCAACTCCAGGCTGCGCGCATTACGCAACGTATAATTTTCATATTCATGACCGAATTTCGCGATCGCTACCGCAACGGATCGATCGAGCCGGAACAAATTCCGAACGCGTAGGCGACCTCACCGGCGTTATTTTATAAATATCTCGCGGAGACCACCCCGATGAAATTGACGATAAATACGGGACAACGATGGATAGGTGTCAAAACCAGGGGACGAATGAGAACGAGGCGAGGCGCGAAAAACTAATGGCACGGGGCGTGTAAACGAGAAACGAGGGAGCTTTTGTCCCGAAGGTAGTTCGACGCGCCGTTTGGCATCCGTTGGACTCACCCCCTCGTACCTTTGACAGAGAAATTCCATTAGACCGTTGAACAAGTTTGCATATTCAATTGGTATCGTTTCGAGATTGTCAAAATATTGACGCACAATGAGAGATCTGGACGGATTTCAAACTTAGTTTCCAACTTTACATCTAGCTAGCTCTCTTTCTCACTCTCGTTTTCTTACTCGCTCGCACCCCTCTGCTGCTCTCGAGATGGCGGAAATAGTGAGAACTTTGAAACTCGGAATCACAATTCCACTCTCAAATTTTCTAAAGCTACCTAAGGGGTAGATTTTGATACCACTTACGACGAAGTATCGAACCTCGGATCCATCTATGTAAGAAATTAAATACATTGGAGCAAGAAAGCTCTTGTTTGTTCTTAGCAGAATCGAACTCACAGAATGACAACGATATATAATCTATACGGTTCTTCGAGCAACGGGATACTGAATTATTTCGGAAAAAATATTCGACGATTTTCAAATACGAAGAAATTTTCTGGTTTTATTCGTTGGTTATTTGAAGAAAAAAAAAAACAAATTCTATTCTCATGGTGGAAAGTATACGTTTGATTGAAGCGTATGCCTTCGAATTCGGTGTAGGTAATTCTGAGCTTTTTAATCGGGCTAATTTTCGCTCCGAGTTTTTGTTCAAGCTCGCGCCTGACGGCATATAAATAATCAAAAACCAATCATCAAAGGTCCGTACGAGTCACTATATTTCACCAACGTCGTTTACAAAGCTCTCGATGTCTCGTGGGCAAAAATGGATGATGAAATTGGCTCGGGGGTGTCTTTTTTTTGCCCGTCTACCGAACTCGTCGCATATGGTTTTCGCGCGTAGATTGAATTACGTATCGTTTAGGTTATCCCTGAAGGTATTTTTTTCTTTTTTTTTTCTTACGGAGATGATCGGTGTCAATCTCGCGCGACGCAGGTACGAGTATCAATTTCAGAAAAGGTGTACCTACTTATTCCATGCCCGAGGCATGAAACGAGGCGCTCGCTGACTTCGCGACGCGGGGGGAAAAGATGATCACCCGTGTCCCAGGATCGTATAAACGATTCCGCGAAATTTATTCCGAGCGGGGTGATATAGTCGGGGTATTTGATGCTAGTTGAGAATAGGGAGCGTAATATAGGCGCGAGAGGGGCGAACGCACGACACGGCTGGGGTAAAGGCGATTCGACTGGAAGTATAAAAATCATTTTACAATTTTACTTTCACTGGGCGCGCGGTTCGCGCCGTAGAAAGCTTCCGAGCCCGTTTCGGCCATCAATGTCCCGCGATCAATTGACGGATGAGTGCCATTTACGACTTTTTGTGATACCGGCTCCTCCCTACGCGTATTAAAACCGTTCGCGATGTAAATACCTTCGTTTTTGTCGGGCACAGATCGATAACGCTCAGTTTTATAAACGCGACGAAATTGTAATGGGCGAAACTCGAATACGACCTATATAACGTGAAAATTGTTCCAACGCTTCGCGTACATCGCACCACGAGGCAAATGAATATCATTCCACCAACATAATTCCGATAAGCCGATTTTCCTAATATCGTGAAAAATTTTCACTCGATACTGCGAGATCCAAATCGCGCGCAAATTAACTGTCCCGGCGATGCGCGTCATTGCGATAAATTCGAATGCAACATTTCCGGAATGGTCTTCTATAAGTAAATAAATAAATAAATCTTTTCTTCCCTGAAAATTCGCGAAATTGTACTCCTATACTATGCTTTACTCCTATACTCTTGTAGGAATGTATTCACATTCGTTATTCCTAGCGAAATCGATTCGTCTAATTACGCGCGAAAGTAAACGGCATCGGTAAAGGTAGCGACTGAAACGAGTAGGTACGTAACGTTGCAATGCGACGACATCGAACAGCTTCGGGTATAATATGCATAAATGGTGGTCGGATTGTGATACCTCGTCGTTTCAGTAGCGGTAAACATCGCCGTGAAAGTTTATCGATATGTCGCAATATCGGGATTGATATTGCCACTCGAGTTTCCATTCGATTCGTCGTTTCCACTGTACATAACAGCGCGAGGAGCATCCCCACCTCGCGTTATCGCTACGACGTAAAGGTCGCGGCTCTTTTACTTCACCCCGAAAGCGCGAGTTGCCCCGAGGCTTTTCCGCGTCGCTTTCATCTGTTTTTCACCAGACATTTCAATTCTCTCTCTCTCTCTCTCTCTCTCTCTCTATGGCTCGCTCGCTTTTCCTCTCGGCCTCGACGTCGTTTGATCAGCTTAATTAACCCGGCGCGTCATTCGTCAAGAAGACCGAGTTCGACATCCCCCAGAAATTTGCCGCTTGCCCGTTCGATCATTGATAGCACGACACCTCGCTGCTCCTCGTCCTCGTCGTTTGCTCCTTCCTTTGTGTCTCAACCTCGACCGCCCACGCTTCTTTGTCAGAGACTTTTGGCAATTATTTCGCACACTCCAGCCCCGCCGCCCCTCTTCGACCTTTGTGCAAGATAACAATTGACAGAAGTCGTTCGAGGGATGTGGCCCGATGACGATGAAAAGACGCGACGCGAGATAAAGTACGTCTTGTAATTGCGAGGATACTCTCCCTCGCTGCTCTCCGCCGATCCGGCATCCGCTTCCGTTTTCCCGCTTTGTCGTGCGGTGAACATCGGCGTAACGCAAATACGTCACGTTTATTCCAAGACTCGCCGGTATCCGCCCCGATGTCTTCGCAGGCAACGCGTTTTCTAATTATTCGCGAGAAGTACACGCGTAGGTACGTACGCGGCCCGCATCTATCTCATTCTGCCTTGCTCTTCCTAAACGAAGACGAGCAATTTGCCTTCTTAAAGCGACAGATATAAGGATATGTAAATCGGACGAACAGGATGAGATGTTGACGAGTGGCGGTGAAGGGATGGGAGAAGGGATCACGTTGGCAAGCGAGGAGAGCGGAACGAAGGTCGAACGCCGGGGACGCCGTATAACGAGCAGCTTCGAATATATGCGCGAAGAGGCGCGTGTGCTCGAGCAAGAGGAATTAATTTGGGGGAAACTTGCTCCATCTTCTTTCTTATCGTGTCGCCGTAGAGTACGATTTTCTTTCTACGCTTCGCTTGGTACGAGCTGCCGTCCCAGCTCGACAGCGGATTCGGACCCTGCTCGTAATTACATACCTATCTCGGATTACGAAAAATGAGGCGTTCCCCGTCTGCTGTAATTTTATTTAGAGGGACAGAGGGGGGGGGGGGATTATGTTGAGTAATTATACTCGTGCGAAACACTCTTCGGAATAGAGAAAAATCACCAAATCAATTCTTCTTTTTAAACTTTCGAAACTCTGGTGGTGGGGGTCTGGTATTTTATAGAAGCACCGATCGTTTCGACGACCATCACTTCTATAGATCGACGCTCCTGTGATTGAGTTGAGAGGAGTAAATGCCGAAATAATATCTATTAAACATTGATTACTTTACGTATTTTTGTACATTGCAAACTGGTATCTAATCTATGCACATGACGATGAAGTTTTTTCTCCCAACATAAGTCCACCGGTGATACGAGAGGAGTCGTGCCATGGAGGTGTAGGACGGCTCTGAAGTTTCGAGAGGACTCGGGGTACCATATTTTTCGGAGAAATCCTCGCGAAGCATTCGTGCGCTGGAAATGGTGCAGCTTTCACGGAGGAAACTCTCGCCTTTGTCGTATCTCAAAAGCTTTGACTCGAACGTTCTAAAACCAATTTCGTTCTTCGTTTTTGCGGAAAAATATATCGACGTCCCTCGATATTGTACATACCGACGTCCGGAATTTCGTCTTCGGTGGAACTACGCGAATGCTACGCGAAAGCTCGACAATCACCGTTCGGATTACCAAAATTCTGCGGCTGGCGATCCATTACAGCGCGACATCGTTTATACATTCTTGCATGCTTGTCATTTCGTCCCTGATATCTGCCGAAAATTTCATTTCTTTTGCGATTTTTGTCAAAGTATTATTATTATTATTATTA
Organism: Arge pagana; assembly: GCA_963969455.1. Lineage (NCBI taxonomy): Eukaryota > Metazoa > Arthropoda > Insecta > Hymenoptera > Argidae > Arge > Arge pagana. The sequence continues at coordinate 11,642,707 of OZ018311.1, read as the reverse complement.
TTATTATTATTATTATTATTATTATTATTATTATTATTATTATTATTATTATTATTATTATTATTATTATTATTATTATTATTATTATTATTATTATTATTATTACTACTACTACTACTACTACTACTACTACTACTACTACTACTACTACTACTACTACTACTACTACTACTACTACTACTACTACTACTACTACTACTACTACTACTACTACTACTACTACTACTACTACTACTACTACTACTACTACTACTACTACTACTACTACTACTACTACTACTACTACTACTACTACTACTACTACTACTACTACTACTACTACTACTACTACTACTACTACTACTACTACTACTACTACTACTACTACTACTACTACTACTACTACTACTACTACTACTACTACTACTACTACTACTACTACTACTACTACTACTACTACTACTAGTACCGTGGACGAGCTGGACCGTAGCCAACACGATTAGCAGATCTTCTCCGAGGTTTTTTACTCGACATTTCCTCAGTCCCGTGACTTCGCATCCCTCCGTGTTTTTCCCCCTTGTCTTCGCTCCCGCAGAAAAAGTTCCCAAGATCGAACCCACATGGCCCGCGCTCGAATTCCGATTAGGGCGGAATTTGGCAAACGTGTCGGGAAGCCGGCAATTGGTGGGGTGTTGGACGGGTGGTGGAGAAAAAAAAATGCCGCGGGATCTCTCATCGCTGGTGTCTCGGGGTGGAAGGCGTCGAAAATTGGAATCGGGAACGGAGGTGTCCTTACGAGCCGAAATACTGAAAGGCGACGAGTGGTCGGATGATACGCGTTAAATATGTATACCGCATTCGCAAGGCAGATGGGAACGTGTAAAATATATAAGCTTGAAAGCGCGAGAAACCGAATTCGCAGATGGGGGAATATCGTGGAAAAAAACGCGATAATTTATCGTAGCTCCGGCGCGGTAACTCGACGATACTCACTTCGGTAACGATAAGATATTCGCCTCGCTCGCATCTATCTTGTCAAATCAACGCGCGCTATCAAAGTCCTTGGAAACTCGTAAATTCCTCGATCAGATCCGACCAACGTCGTCATGAAAGTAATTCGTATTTACGAACAACTCGTCAGCGTACTGTCAACGGTAGAAACGAAGAACGAGACTCGTTCGTTCTGCGTTTCCCCGAATATGCAAATTTATCCGTCGCATTTAAATACGGATAATTTTATTTTACCGCGGAAAATAACCGGGTCGGTATTCGAATTGTTTGCAAACGATGAATAATTCTCGAGCTTTGGAGTGAAAATGCCATTATATTTAATTCATTCGATTCGCGACCTCGAGCTTTCGGCTCCGGTTCGTCGTGCCAACGTTGACGCGTCGCGATATATTTTCGCTAATCAGGTAAAATGGCTCGTCGGTTATTGATCAATGAGAAACGTGTACCGCGGCAGCCTCGCGAAAACTTTGGCCTCTCGGGAATTCTTTGTCAACTTTCCATGAAAATTTGCTACCCGTCTTCGGAAACTTGGGGAATGGCTGAAAAGGTTCGGTTAGCAGAATAATGCTCGGAAACGAGTCGGGGGTGGCAAACGTCTGAGGAGCGATGCTCAGCCGGTATCAGTGAACTTTTCTCGATTCTCTTTCCCACCTGTTTCACCTTTCGCCGTTCCCAAGCTTCTCGCTTACCCGAAACTCCGAAAGGATCATCCTTCGCAGAAACAACATTCTCGGAAACGTTCTCTTCGTCGCGAATTGCCGATTCGTCACGGACGAATCGGAAGGGCTGATCTCCGCGCGTTCGCGACATTTTCGACGGAAGAAAGGGAATTGGACGATTTTTTGCTCGTCTTCGCCGCGCGTAATTCGTCGGGTCGATGTTACGCACCGAGGCTGCGGGAAAACAAAGGCGTATCGCGGGGTCGTGATTCGGGACATTCGACGAGGAGAAAGTGAAGAGCGGCATGTATCACGATCGCGAGGGTAACGACGTGTACGCGATTCGGGGTGGATACGAGCGGCGTCCGTCGTTCGTGCGCATCGTTCCCAGTTCGCGGGTAGCGATAGCGAAGACGGGGACACGTGAGGTAAATTTATCGTCGGGTTACTCACGCATTTCTAGCCGATGTCTCGCGAAGCCTCTCTCCGTTCCTAACCCGTCGGCTCTCGCGTATTTATTTAGATTCGCGACAAGGTCCGCCATCTCGGTCTCCCTTGGTGACTCACCGTTCGCCGTTCGCCGTTCGCCGTTCGCCGTTCGTCGCGCGGCGGCGGAGTAAAGTCTCGCCCGTATTCTCGATGCTCCGGTTCCTTGGCGCGACGTTGCGATGTGTCGCGCGCGCGACAACCAATTCGTCCCGCTTGCCAAGATGCTGGTTAGATTTAAATCGGACTGTTTAGAAAAATTGCCTCTAGAAATATCCCCCGGTTGAAAATATGGGCGTACCGTTTGGGTTCACTGCCACGAAGATTCTTTCCTTCCTTCTCCGCGCGACCCCCGTTCCGAAGAGCTCTCGCACTCGGACGGTCGATAATATCCGATTGAAATAACGTATATTAATAATTATTATGCTTCTCTCGTTCGCCGAACGATCCTCGATCGAACATTCATCTCGCCTCGACGACCTCTCCTTCCGATTCGACGAGTAAAACGTCTCGTTCGAAGGTTGGTGAAAGATCAAAGAACAAAAACTCTACGGTCTGAGGTCGTGCGGTGAATAAATATCATAAAAGCTGTCAGCTCGCTTTTTTATCTTTCACTTTTCACTTTTTCTTACACTCTTCATGCTCGAACTTAACCGTTTACCACCCCGAGATAAAGAAAACGCGTCGTTTGCTGTTTGTTGTGATGTTCAGCGGTGATTTTTACGTCGCTTTCTAGCGAACCGTAAACATGATTCTAACGAGAAACAACAATCGCGCCCGTAAATATAATCTCGGTTCGCCATATTTCAACTTCGCTTTATGATCTTCTCGTTTGCCAAATCGAATATCCCAATCTTTGCCTCTACATCACTTGCAAATCTACGTTCTTATGTCGGACCTCGAATTTACATTCGCAAAATCAAACCTCAGTCTTTTTTCGTCCCTCGGTCATTTTTTTCCCTCCTGTTCCCATCATTTTCAATGGATTCGTGTTTCTTTTGAAAGAATGATCGCAAAACTAACATCGAGAGATGCGAGGATTTTTTTCGCTAAAGAAACCTGGACGTTTTATTTTATGCAAAGCCAAAATACTCTCATAGATCGAAAGGGAGTGAAATTTGCAGATTTCGACCCATTTTCAGGTGAAAGGTACTTTGCATCGTCGTGAAATCTCGCGATAACACCGGCACACGCAAAAAAGTGGTCAGTTCTTTTGACCAGACGTATCTGACTAAATGAATTTCGATGTCCGTTTGGCCAATACGCTTCAAAAATGTCAAGTAAATTGCCAAAAACCCTTAAGAGTGTAAAAAAATTAGAATTACGAAAATGACATTTTTTTTATTGAACTTTATCAAGTAGGTTTCTCGAGTATTCTGATGTGTTGAATCTAAATTCAGAATCTGTCAGTCTCAATCGTTCATAAATTTATTAAACATCGTTAAAAAAAATGCAGTAGCAACGAAGTAGCAGAAAATAGGGAAAAATAGTAATCATTTCGAACTATTCTTCGCTTGTATCGAACTCTTTTTTTCTTCGAATGACCTGTACCGCGGGTTTCGCTTTCGTTTTCTATTTTCTCTTGTTATTTCTGGTCAGATACGTCTGGTCAAAATTACTGACCACTTTTTTTCGTGTGCCGGTGTAATTTATCAACGTTCGTCGAGGTGGCGCGACCAAGCGAGAGGAAATGAATCATTGAGAAAAATTGGTAATTTTTGCTCTTACATCAGAATCACCAGATTGGTTTGTCTAGCCGAGACAAACGAGCGTCGTTATCGAGATTGTCGAAATACTGGGAACCTGTAAAAATAAGCTTCCCAATCGTGCATTTATTTGCGGTTTCCCACGCTCGGCGGAGGCTCGTTTCTCGCATTGCATTACGCTCGACGTATTCTTGGATCATCGCTCGCGAGCTTTCGGAAATAGTAGGAGGAAATATGAAAAATCTGGTGAACGGTCTAGATTCGTAGCTATAAATAAAAATGTAGGACAGAACGTTGTAGCGAAATTTCGTACGGCGGTCGAGCGAGGGATCAGGAGAAAAAATGACGGCTTACCAGACAGGTGGAGTCTTCGCCGGACAGCGGTGGGAGAAACGAGTGGAAAGTGTCGTTTTAGGTAAGACACGGCAGAGAGTCGCGCGTAGCGCGGGTCGTTTTCTTCCTCGTTTCCCTCGACTACGCGTTGGCATTGGGTGAAATTTTCAATTCGTGAAGCGATACGAGAGAGAAACAATTGGTTCCCGAGTGAAAAATAAGAAAGAAACACTCTTAAAAGCTTTCAATCGGTTAGATTTTTCGCTCCAGTTTCACCGTTCGTTTATTTTCCTTCTTCTCCCCTCCCCACTCTCGCTCTCCCCACGAATACTTTTCTCACCCGACGCGATGCCCCGCGCCTCGAGGGCCGAAGATCTGGAAAACGGAGTTTTAAACCGAGCATCTTTCTCTCAAAAATAGATAAATCCCGATCGACGCCAAATTTCTCGCAATTATTTCTCCCCGGCTTCGATAAAAGTCTCTCTACGTGACCGAACGCTCGCTTTTCCACTCTGCTCCCGTCAGCTCCCACGTTGATGTAGGATTTCACCGATACAACCAGAGAAAAATGATAAAAGACGCGAGGTGACGAGCAGAGATTGTCAAACCCACGGTGGACGAGAGAAAATGATACGACGAATGTGAGGCGGTGAGAAACCTCGAACGATAGTTGATAAAAATATCGCAAGCTTCGACAAAGCTCTGCGAGCAAAACTCTTCGGAAGCCGCTGAGCTGCGCCCAGACCTCGCTATGGCACCTTTAAGCCTCGAGAACGTCGCGGCTAGCCTCTATGACACTTGAACATTACACCTCATTCTCGCCCGGAAACACGCCGCAATCTCTTCCGTGGTTGACAGGCCGCGCTCTCCACTTTCAACGCGAGCACGTGCCGGACTACGAACGAACGAAGACTACCCTCAGCTCGGTAGGTCCGATCCAACCTCGTCGCGCTTTCAGCTAACGATCAGAATTTTGGCGAAGTCGACGAATCTTGCCGATTTCTGAACATTCGGGTCCATCCAAATCCTCCCCGATCTATCGTTCTACTGGCTACCTGAAATGCATCCAAAAACCACATATTTCGTTACCCTTCGGGCATTAAAATGGCGTCGATGCATTTCCAATTTCAGTCTCGATGCTTTCGTATTTTAAAATCCAACGCACAAGCTCTCAGCGAATTATCGAGGGTGAATCAAATGTTTGGAAAACATTCACGAAGAACTTGAGCCGCTGGAACAGTCAGGAGAGCTAGAAAGTTAATCATTCGTTACAGAGAAACTTCGAGCTGCACTAGCTAAAAGAGCAAACCTGTGGAGTTGGAACATGCTTTTAAACAATTCCTGGTATCATAGCTGCACGAATCTTGCGACGTCTGCGTTTAAGTGGAATATTTTGCACGGATGTGTTATCGTTTGTTTGGAGGGTATTACATTCGGTGGTACAATTGGCTGCAGGCTGGGCGAAGAGTACGTTATACCTAGCTGTTAAAAAAGTCACGCCGTTCTAGTTCATTTATCGACAAACTGCTAGTCATTGAACGGCACGCGAGGAGCTTCTTCGGATGGATAAAATCGAACTCTCAATATACTCCCATGTTCGCGCGGGTACTCTTTTTCCGTTTTTTTTTCTTTTTCGTCGCTCACCTCCGATTCTAACATTCGTACGCTCTGAATGGTGCAAGTCGCGCCATTGATGGCTGCTACTATTTATAACGGGGAGTCTCGCAGCCTCCGGAGCTTTCGACTAGTACCTGAAGTGCATCGAGGTCACGCGACGCTCTTCTCGTCTCCTCGCTCGGCGTCCGTATTGGACGACTCTGCGAAAAGGGCGTCGACGAGAATTTCGAAATTGCCGATGCGTCTCAAATTACGAAAAAAGTCTGTACAGCGATATGGAACGTATTAACTAATATTTCAGCAAGACTACGGAGAAAACAACAAGATTCGTCGAGCAGATTGTCAGCAACAAAGAATCAATTCGAACGAGAGACATTGTTCGTTGAGGTTATGAAAAATCTATGTGAAAGGGATCCACTTCGCGTTGTTGATATTTCCAGAAGTTCCAGGAACGATGACGAGTTAAGAGAATTTCGTATCTACTTCATCCTTCGTGAATTGAATGAAAACAGAGTTATGGTACACGTTGTTGGGGAATTGTTTAGTACTTTGGTACAACTTACCCTAACTCATGGTCTCTGGTTAAGGAGTCCCTAAACGCCCGACCGAAAGAGAAGAAGCGTAAAGTTTCTTCTTTGAAAAGTGATTTAGTTACAGCCTTGTACACGTACCCTACCCCCGCCGTTGGGGTTAAAACTCTCCGAAAATTCTCAAATTTACTTCGAGGTCACTGGAGAAGTCGTTGCCCGTGCCGGATAATCCCCGTTCTTTGAGACGTGTTCCGAAGCTTAAGAAGCGCTGTTCGAGGAATGTCTGTTTCTAGATAGGTAGTTATGTATAACTGGACTACGCGAACTATCATTTAACGAATCTTCGTGCCAAAACGCCCAAGAACCAAGAAAATATGAAAACAATCGGAGTCAGGATCGTGAAATCCGCAAAAAAGTGACACAAAACTACGCTAAGAAATGTAGTTTAGTGTTCAGGCGCTTTTCCGAACCGTAATTCGTGTCTTTTTCTTTACACAAAAAACACGAAACGTAATCATTTCATTTTTTGGTATTTCTCACCGGAGAGTATATTTTTTCCAGGGAATAGAAGGATCGACGAGAGAACATGGTTTTTGAAATCGCGGTGCAGCAAACAGATACGCGAATGCATGTTGAACAAAATTACCAGTTTACATCCGGACGACTGCGATTCGGAGCGCCGCAAATTTGATCGTGCGTTATTTGAGTTTCAAAGTATTCGCTGCTTCGGATATCGGCATGCGTAAATATTATTTCAAAGGACATCGTTTTATTTTTATACGTGTTGTTGCGCAAAGTTGATATCCGCCGGTTTGATTATTTGATGGGGAGTGTTTAATTTCCTGAAAACGGGTCCCTTCCGGCTGCTCGCTGATAATCCCCAGGACTCACCGCCACGTCACCAACTAACAAGACAAGATGGAAATGAAAACCACTTGAAATTACCCCCCAAAGAGACGAGGGACGCTCGCGTGTCTAACTAAAAAGTATCGTCAAGTTGGCAGCGCACGTCCGCATCTTCTGCCATTCAGGAAACGGCCTAAGCTGCTATTTCCGGATGATCACCGGTGCCAAGAGGCAATAGGGTCTCTCCTCCCTTGCTCATTGCGATCCGAACCCCGAGGGTCTCGTGAGTTTCGCTACAACTGCGACGACGGTATCTCACAAAACGTAGAGAAACTCCGAAATTTCCAGAGAAATATATTTAGCCGCGAATGTTCGTTCGCGAAGGTATGTTTGGAGAATCGCTGAAATTTAACCACGGATGGAATCATAGATCGGGATTGCCTACGCGAATCCTCAAATATGTCCGGTCCCATCGTAATTCTGTTTCTCCAGTTCTCTTCGGAATGTCGTTATGCCTTTTTCGTCTCCTTATTGCTACTTTTCAACAGAATTTACTGCAAAAGCTGATATCACTTCCACATGCGCAACACCCACGTAATCGGGTGCGTAGCAGGGACGAGACGGACGCCCGACGCACGGTTGTATCCAAAGAATGGACATTGCTCATCCACGCCCGGTGAGGACGGTATAAATTGCGAATTCCGGCTGCCAAAAATCAGACCGAATATTTGCAACCGTGCCAAATACGAGTCAGTCCATTTAGTTTTATCGCGTTGGGCGTTCGGTATCAAGACGATCTAAGGGTGTTGAAACAAATCGTTGCCCCTCGAAATTTCGTTACCGAGTCATCGTTGTCGTTTCAGTCGAATCTGAAAAGTATTCCATAATTTATTGGGACTGCGAACTCGTAATGTTCGAATATTTGTTGGAAATTAATTCACCCATCGTCGCAACGTGATGTTTCATTGTGAGATTGAATCAAACTGCCGACACTCGCCGAAATGAAACGCTTGTATTTATTATCGAGGGAATTTCCAGATAATTATCGACGTTGTTATGGCACCGAACGAGCCAAACAATTCGCGATAGTCGATGGCGTATCAATTGTAAATACATCGATACTCTGACGAGAACGAGGATCAAATAAAACATTTACATTCCAATTCAACGCAAACTTCGCCGATCGAAAAACGTCCGAATAATCGAAAAATTGACCAACAAACGGAATCCATTCGGCTATCCTATGAATAATAGCGCAAAGTTGGCGCATTTCTTCGTTCTTCCCTCGATCGCTGGCCAATGCAGCTTCCGTCCTCATAAATTCGGACGTGATTTTTCGCAAACAAAAATCGTCCACGTTCCCCCATCTGTATCGGAATAAAAATCGCAAGTTTCTTCTCCTCGATTCTTCAGGAAGCTCGGTATCCAACAATAAAAGGGGTCAAGTTGAACGAATGCGCTTATCGCTTGGATTAGCATCGTCGAGTCGTCGAACAACGCCGAAAATGATGGATGTACGATGATGGCTTTTGTTGGTTCGAGCCGTGTTGCGTCACGTGGTTCGAAGCACTGGTATCGGAGCGCCCGTCGGCTCTGCATCGCCTGGTACCCGCATCGTACCCAGAAGCAGAGACAACTCGTGACCATCGCACGAGCTCGTGTGCAAGCTCCTCTTCTTTCCACGTCTAGTCTTCGCTCTCCGAACGCGACGGCTAATTTTGGCCGCGGTGGTTCTCAACGCCGCGATCAACTGCGTCTGAGAATGAACCGGTGAATGAGGAGAATATTAAAGCTGGAATTTCACGACTTGGGACAAAATTGGCAAAGCCAACGTTCATTTCGGCGGATTCAGTTGGTTCCGATCCACTTCGTCTTACATTCCGCGAACTTTATTCCAGGAACGTGGGTTTTTGTTTGCCTCGAAACGATATCACACGACGAAAGTCACGTGATTCCAATATCAGTGTTTGTCTGTACAACGGGGAATCGACTAGACGAGGGGAAAAAACGCGTGTCTGTTCGCTAAACGAGGAGGCAGATGGGAATCCACTGTTCGATCGTGCTTTCAGGATCGACGGTAGCCTGAAAGTTTCGCTACCTCTACTGCTGGGTAACGCGGGGGTCGAAAAGTGAGGGCGGTGTCTGGCCGCAAACGATATCGCCTCGACTCGGCACAATGTAGCCACCATTGATAGTCTCAGGTCCGATCTTTGGGAATCTTTCATAATGGCTTCCACTTAGGATCGACCGAAAGGAATTTCGTGAGAGATATACTTACCCTCCTCCGTTCTCGTGGTCGCCGTTCCCGCGCTACCATTCACCCGGGCAAAAGCATCAACACGGCGAGGCAACCGAAAAGAAAACCATTAACTACAAGACCGAATTGAAGAAAAACAGAAGGGAGAAAAGAGAAACTTTCCTCGTCTTTTACCTCCACGGGTCCGGTGGATCCACTCGTCCGCGAGCTTTCCTCCTCCAAACATTCCCCGCTCTCCAATCTCGTTGTTCGCCGGTTCTCTCTTCCCGCCGATCTTCGCTGGCCGTTTCCATTGCAAGATAAATTGCTGTTTCAACAAAACGCCGTATTTTCGTCCCTGCTATCCGGTAACCAGCAATATCGTAGTTGAGCTTTCCTCGATACCCAACCAGCCGCGGAGGCTGATAGTAATTAGCAAGCTCGTCGACGTTGCGAGGTCGATTTTTGGTCCACGAAAGTTCGCCACGTCGACTCGCAACTCGTCGAAAATCCCATCACCGAACCCTAAACGCGACCGAAATACGATGTCAACGGTGTTATCCGATAGCATTTTCGTCGCTACAGCCTCGAAATCGTTAGCGCGGCGAGGTACGCAGGTGTTATTAGACGGGCTGGTGGCACGGGTCGCGAACTACGAGAAAAGATCTCGCAACTCGAGAGGAGGAGGCGGTCGGTAGCGGCAATCGGTCTACCGATTGACGTCAATCCCCGGGAGGCAACGCTCCAGGGTTTCGATATCAAGTGTCGCATCTCGAGGCCAACAGGCATCGAGGTGCTCGGTTTACCGAAGGAGACCTGACAGGAGGATTCCTTACCGCGGAGGCGTCACCTTGAGTGATTAAGCGCCGGATCCCTCCGCGTCTCCTCGCCGAGCCACGTGTCGGTTGGGAAATATACGACTGCAAGAGTAGCACGCGCTCGGGCGCACCTGACCAGTCGCGAGTACGACCAAAGCTCTCTACAGGCTTTGGAAAACGGACGAAACGCCAACATCATTTCTCTATTTCACCCGCAATTTTTCCCAACTCGATCTCGCCAAGCCGCGACAGCTGCGGTACCAGCCCGAGTGACGAAGAAAATTTGCGTGAAATGAATCACAACGTTTCGCGTCTAGCTTACGTAGGTGTTGGTTAGAGTCTCGGTCGGCTGAAAACGACGAACAGTCGTCTTCGTTGGCGGAGACGAGTTCACTCTCCCCTTCGGCTCAGACGTGTCTGCTCGCATGACACACACGGTCCTCGAGGATGGCCCAACGAATTACTACAGCCGAGAAAAAAATACGAGGCCACCGTCGCGGTCTCTCGCATTGCGTAATTCTTGTATTTTTTCACGCCGACAGACCGGTCTGTCGCGTCTTGCGAGAGCGAACGGGCGAGCTTCGTGTCCGCGGCTGCACGCGGACACGTGTGCGATTGGTTGCGCGAGAGCGGGTCACCCTGCACGGACGTATGACCTTGATTCGACCTTCGGCAATATGACCCGCAAACCCCTCTGCTCGCTGATCGTTGCCGCGCGGATGATCGATACCGCCGATTGATGCGAGATCGTATCATCTCGTCCAAGGAACAACGAGGATCGTTCCCCGATTTTCCACCCTCCCGTTCCCGTGTCCCGCTTCCATCGCCGTTGGATGTTCTAGTCGGCGTATTTTCTTACCAATAGTCTCGCCATTTCTCGAGCGATGAACCGCCACTCGATTCTTTATCGTAGCCGCATCGTCAGGCTCGGTACACATCGGGTAGCGCGGCGCTCCGACGAGGTTCGCGATCTTTTGAAAGTAGCCTCGAGAGACGGGGGAGAAATTAATTTAGCCAACGTATCGGTTCCTTTGGTAACGCGGCGGACGATGGTGCTTTGTTATTCCGTCCCTCCTCGGCTTTTCTCTCCACTTCTTCGCCGCCTCGCGTCTCATTCGCGCGATCTTCAACGACGTTACGACTCATCGATCCTCGAGTGGCCCTCGATGAGAAAAGCTTCACCCTCTTCGCCGCAATTGCGGGTAAACAGGTGCTGCTTATCGGCGATGGCTGCCGAGAGGAGTCTTCTCGGGTACGTTTGGCGGCCGATGAAAGACTCGTCGGCGAGATTCGAGATCGTGAACTTGATCTGTTCCTCTATCCTCTTTAAAAACAATGACGCCCTCGCGCGGGAAAGAAGAAGACAACCGGAGTGGCACAGCCAGGAGTTTCTAATTTGGTGCGGTGGCAAAAATCGACACTCCGTCTAGACTACCGCCACTCCTCTGACGGTACCGACTCTATTTATATATTCCACCTCGTTCATGTTCTCTCCCTCTCCGACTTCGTTCTACCTCCCTTCCTCTCTTGCTCCGTCTCGCCGCATTTTCTTTTCATCTTGTTACGTCTCCGAAGTCAGCTACACTCGACTCGACTACACGCCTCCGAGTCATCGAAAACTTTCCGGATCTTCCCATTCGCGTTGGCCTTTTCATTCGGGTACATCCGAATCGGACTGCTGAGTATACGCGCAACCACCCCGGCGAGGTACACGCGTGATACTATCGGCAATACGTACAACGATTACGCTTCGCACAAATGCCGTCAATTCCACCCCATCGCCTGCTCTCTCTCTCTCTCTCTCTCTCTCTCTCTCTCTCTCTCTCTCTCTCTCTCTCTCTCTCTCTCTCTCTCTCTCTCTCTCTCTCTCTCTCTATCTCTCCTCTCTCCAACGTCGATTGTTTCGGAAATATTTGCCACTCTTCGACGTATTTTTATTCGACGATTCACGGCAACGCGCGACGTTATCAGCGAGACTGCTACACATCGGTATTCGATGCCGAACGAGGGTGCGACGAAACTAGCAGCGAGTGGTGAAGAGTCTGTGTGATATTTTGCAGGCGATCCAACGATCCAACCGTATTTCTACGGTGTCGCGAAAGATTATATCTTCGAGCACTTCGCTCGAGGGATAACAGTTTTTCAAAAATATATAGCGATGAGAACTCAATTTCATCGGTACGATGAAAGGAGGAGTCTCGATCCTCCTTCAAAATAACGTACATCGAACATATTTTTACCTATTACTTGGTTTATATTCGATAGAAGGAAAGAAGAGAAAAAAGCTTACCTTCTATAACATCGTTTGAAGTTCTACACCAAGAATTCATACCGTGAACTTTTCAAATAGTCTACATATTTTTCATCCGAAGCGGATTTTAAATTTGCTTCACGTTTCTCAGATTCGCAGCTTGTTACATGGAACCTTTGAAGATGGACTCGTTTCACTGCTCGCCCCGACCAGATTTTTGATCCAGAATGAATTTTTCATACCCACGTTTTCGAATATAGAAAATCTAATTTATAGTGTTTCATTTGTGAATAAAACGAAGAAGCGAAAAATCGGAGTTGTTGCAGAATGAGATAAATTCTGGGTTGTAGATTATTTTTCTGTACTCTTACGTCGGCTGGGGAGGTTATTTTCGGGATGATCGATCGTTTATCACCCTTGGAGATTCGGCGTATTTTTTTTTGATTTCAAAGAATTGGCGGAGATGCGGAGATGTTCTCGAAAATGGTTCGCGACGATGCGAATGATACCTACCGCGACGTAACAAGACCTCGAATTAAATTCAAACGCTCGAGCGAAGATCGATCGAAAGTTTTTCGCGACACTGATAACCCATCGGATTTATTATGCAAATAAGATGCTTGAAAGCAATGATAGTCCCGAAACGATATAACGCGGCTTTCACCTCGTTACCGGGACGAGCGACACTTTCGAGGGATTTTTGAGGGAAACGTTATCGATGCTGGAAAATTGACGACGCGATAGCACGAGAGATAGGTTTGACTTGTCGACGCTAAAGCCGTCGTGAGAAAGTGTTCCGGAGGAACGTGTTGCGTGAAAATATGTACCATAGCTGAGGGATGTTCCGGAGGGTCGTAATAAAATTTATTCGATTCCATTAGAATTTTTCTCCTCGCCCCGCATCATCCGACCGTGGAAATAGTTTCGTAGGGATTCCGTTTCGGGAAATACCTCGAGGCGTATCGAAACGGCGTCGACCCGCGAGCAACCGGACACGCTGGATGGGTTACGAGTCCTTTGAAAGCTCGGTAAGACTGTCTTTTTTCGGAAGAGAACTAACGGCGAGACGGTCAACTTGGATGGAAAGGTCATCCCGACTCTCCGACACGGCTAGTCGCGGTAAAACCTGAATCGCCCGGTGGAGAATTTGTGTTATGAATTATATAGTGCCACTTCAACTCGAGTAGTTTAGGGTTAAGTCCCGGCCCCTCGCTTTGCCCCGGTATCTGACCTAGCTTTGGTCGTTTCGCCATCTCGTCGGCCGTCCTTCCGCTCGTTCGACAACGGCGTCCCTCGTTGATCATATCCGTGTCGGCGGAAAGTTATTGGAAAATACGGGCGACCGAGGCTGGCGAAATCGAGTACAATTTCGAAAGAAAATAAATTGCCAATTTCGATGATAAGAGTAATGTTTCTTCGCGGGGCAGCTTTTTTGCCGAAATACCTCCTAAATTCCATTTTGCATCTCGAGGAGCGCTGAAATTCGCGTATAAACCGCCGTCGAGCTACGCAGCTCGCGGCTGTCGGCGAGAATAATCGATCCTGACAAAAATTCAAGTTCTCGAGAAAATTCAACAGCTTTGAAATTTCCTTCGAGAAATACTTCGATAGTCAACTGCGATTCATTTCAGGTTCCGTGAACGGAATTTTCGAAACTTTACTCCAAAGCCATGAAAATTGTTCAAAATCTCAATCATTTTATCCCACCAATGAATTTATTTAGGCAGACGATTTTTCGGTTGCTCAGTTCATTTTTGAGATTCGATGGTTTCTCTCCAGTTTGAGAAACGAGCAAATATCTATATGAAATACGTACACGTATTTGCGGTATTTCGTCTGAAATTTAGATTTTCTCGAAGCTGCTTATTTTATTCGTAGCGGTTATTTTGACGCTCGTTCGCCGTGGTCGGAGAATATTATACGCTTTTTCCACAAACAGCCTCCTTTTCGCGATGATGTATTACTCCAGGCTTGAAAATTCGAGATTGTAACAACGCGAGATAGATTATCCTGCCTCTCAGTTACGAAAGACGGTCCGAGAAATTGACTGAATTTTTCTGGAAACAAAAGAGAAGCGAGGATTTCAACGTGAAGAGTCGTAACTTTGATTTTCTGCTTCCCTTTCTATGCTCTCGTTCGTTGGGATTACTCGAAGATCCGTAAATTATCTTAGAAATGTTCCGCAGGTAAAGGAAAGTGGGGGGAAAAAATTCCGGGAAATCGAGTTAATCTTGGGAGAAACGTTGCTGGCTCGTAAAGGACGATAATCGATTTAAATTATCTGCGTCGTTGCGTAGGATCATTTCAAACGATTCGTTTGATGCTTTTTTCCTCGATATTTATATATTTCCTCGCGCTTTCATTTCTTGGAGCCAATTTTTCTTTCACGTCTCCGCCGAACTCCGATTTATTGGAACTAATATTACGAATACGTGGAAGAGTTCGAATGTGCGTATCGACAAAATCATCAAAGATTTCAAATCTCCCGTTGGATCCCAACGCCAGGAAAGATTCGATCGAATTGTATGGGAAATACGAACGAGAAACTGCGCATCGATCGAGCTTTTGAGCTTCCGAAAGCTCGGCGGGTATCGTCGATGAGAAAAGTAATATTTTCGAAGTACATTCAGGCTAATCCCTTTTCCATGATGTTTGTCTGGTTTGCGTACGCGGATAGAGGCGAAGCGTATCTTGTATATTTTCGTATTAGTACCTACAAAGCGACGCGTCGTAGCTGTCGGGGATTTGCGAGCAGTATAAAAAAAGCGTAGTGAAAAGAGAGGAATTCGCGAGAGGGAAAATGTAGGGAAGAAAAGAAAACGACAAACATTTCAAGCTTGAAAATATCACAAAGAAGGGAAAATTCGATTCGTCCACGCTGTAAACGTCGAGGTTTCACAAAGCAGAGAAATCCTAGGCACTTACCGAACGGTTAAATCCCTCCCGCACGGCGAGATTACTTTCCGCCAGCTTTTTTCCAACGCGTAAATTTTATTTCGATGATAAGTGGTATTACTTTCCGAAGACGAGTGGCTGCCGATAGGGCGCGGCGAGAGCAGAGCTTTTTTCTCACCGAAAATCTACCGACCATGCGAAACAGGAAGAAACAAACGAGGGTCGAGGAAAGACTAATTATAAAGGTTATTTTTCATCCGAAACGCAGACGTGCTTCCGACTGGTTTGCTTTTCTTCACGAAAATTCAATCCCCATTAGCTTTCGCCGCAGCAACGCGCGGTCCTTCTCCCATCGACTCCCAACGGCGCGGGAAAAAAACGCTACAACTCCCACGCGTTTCTCCGATAAAAACAATCAATTCAGCTCACTGTCTACTCGTCAGTGATCGGACATCGCCCGCGATTATTCTCTCATCGATCTTCGTACACCCATAAATGTTACTTCCATCGATATCACGCGTGGACAGAATAATTAATAATATTTTCAATCTCTACTCTTATTACAAGCACCAGATTTCCCTTGGATTCTCAGCGAATTTCGGAAAAAAACATCCCTTCCAAATCACTCAGGCTTATGAGCCCGAGCTGGTCGCAAAGTTATCAGTCAGTCACATAGTTATAATTAGTCGCAGCGAGTTGATAGCAAAAAAATTCACGCTGTTCGGTAATAACGACGCGAACGAGGTGAAAACCTGGA
The DNA here is from genome assembly GCA_963969455.1 of Arge pagana. NCBI lineage: Eukaryota > Metazoa > Arthropoda > Insecta > Hymenoptera > Argidae > Arge > Arge pagana. The sequence continues at coordinate 11,626,583 of OZ018311.1, read as the reverse complement.
GAACGCTACGACCGAGTAGTTCGATGTAGTAGCGGTGGAACAATCACTTCGATGAGCAGTCCGGTCTCTGTTGTTATCTAACGTAGCCATAGAAATCCGTAGCCGCGAGCGGCGTTTGATGTTTGATATCGCATTAATTGGCATGGCCCGGTAATAACCATCTTCGGTGCTGACGTATAATTCCTAATTTTTTCTCCCTCTGTTGATTCCAGACGGAGATCGAAAGTGGTGATAGCCTCGGCACGGGTCGAGGACAGCGGGGAATACAAATGCGTCGCGGAGAGTTTCTCCGGGAATCGGGCCGCCCTGGCCGCCGAACTTCTAGTCACACACGCTCCAGAAACGAGTAAGTAGCCGAGAGATAAAATTCGTCGAGGCATGGCAAATTGCTGCGGTCATCTTCATCTTGACTGCGGCTTTTCATATTTATTTCGAGATTCGCCGTAGAATACGCAACTCGACGCGACACCCCGAATCGTTACGGAACGTAGGACCACCGTGACGCCGCGTTACACCGACGTAACTTCCCGCTATTAGCCTCTAATCGAGTCGAAACCTTTAATATGCCCGGCATAAACACCGGCTTGGCCCTGGAATTACACCGGACGTTTTATTCCGTCACGCCACAAAAATTCGCGCGGAAAAATCATTTTTCCAATATATTATCTGTATTCGCGTGAGAAAATCCTCAGACACGTCGCGTACACCGTTCCGCGTCGAATCTTGAGAGAGAAGTATTATTCGGCCGACTGCTCGCAGATTAACGCGAAAATAAATCACATCCATCGTGTGTTTACGTTCTCGTAGGTCGAGGAGAGAAAAAATGAGCCGCGATTTTGTTCTATTCGCGGCGTGGCGCAATCTTCAATTTTCACGCCGCCAATTATTACATCCGCTACACTCGAATCACGGATGATTTATCTATCCGAGTCGATTCACGCGACCGAGAGATATTTTCGCGTGATGCCGATTTCCCGAGTGAAAACGATCGAGACGCGTGGCAATGAGCGTCGTTTTCGCGGAGAATGACCAGGGACTTCGTGATTTAGGATGGAGAAATCGGTGAAAAAAGGAGTCCAGATCGCGCGCGAAGTGGTGAAAAGGTTTGAGAAAGACTCCGGAATAAATCTGGGCTCTTTCAAACTGAAAGGAATTCGAGGGGAAAATCGCGAGACAAATCTGAGGGTGAGACGTCGGTCGGTTTTGCGTGGAATGCACCGTATGACAGGAAAATAGTCGGTTCGCCATCTCGTTGGAGACAACCCAGTTTGTCTTTTCACGAGATACAGACCTCGCTCGAGATGTATCGGCAGGTCGATCGACCCGAGTGCGCACATTTGTTAGCCGACACTTCGGAAAATCGTCGTACCATCGATGCGAAATCGAGAGACGGCGCGCCGCGGCGAAAAGTACCACGACGCGGCGTCGAATATCTCCAAAATCAACTTTACTCTCCATCCATCGCGTCGAGCCCGCAACGTTATTCCTGTAATATTCGAACGTACATCGCTAACCTATTTCGCGCGAATTTTCATCCAACCCAATTTACCGGTACGAGAAGCAGAATGGTCGCGTCGCGCTCCCACCGCAGCTCGACCGTAACTTGATAATAAAAAGTGAGACCAGTTTGAAATGAGAATTTTTCAAGGGAAAACCCCGTTGATATTCGACTTTCCATCGTTCATGATAAAACTGAAATATTTTTATACCTTCGTCGATCACTTCCGCTATTCATCAATTGTCATCGCGTTGACAAGGAAAGTGCAAAGTTCAATGATATCCATCAAATTGTAACGATAACAATAAAATGTGAGGTTCGTAAATTGAAATTGATCGTCGAACAGAAGGTTTCGTATTCGTGCCAGTGAGATTAATAGACGTCCACAAATGCGGCGGACCATCATCAGCTTCTCCGATTGTCCCCAGCGAAGTATGGATAATCGTCCGAGTATACGTTGATCTGATTATTTCTGTATTAACTTCGGCATGAATTAGCCGTGGCAACCAGCGTATACCCGACGAATGGAATTAATTAGAGACCGTTGTCGATGAGACGTCTGGCATTCTAGACGCGATCCTGTGGGTCGCTTTAACCGTCACGTATCTACATCAACGTGGTGTCGGTGACTCTCTAGATTTTCATAGGTAACCGGGGTATATCGTACCCCGGACAAAATCCACGAATATCGGAGGCCTACACCCTCGCAAACTAGTCACCCGTACACGTAGGACCGAACGAACAATCGTACCGTCATCCCAAAGACGCAACCTCTCGCGCTCAGACACGCTGATTATTCCAAGGCTAAAGCTTCGCGGTAATAAACCATTAGAGAACGGTCACCCATCCTACCAAATAGCACCGACTGCATAATATACGTAGTTCTCTCACTTTCCCCCACAACGAGCATTACTCGCTCTATTTCGCTACTCCTCTCTGCCATCCCTTCTTTTGTCTTCGTCCGTGTGGCTCGCATTAAATTGACAATGACCGCCACGGATCCGTGCCGAGCGTCGATCAAAATGAATTCATCTCGCCAATTATTCACACCCATTTTGTTATAATTACCGCGTCGGATAAAATCAGCGGTATTACGACGAATTCGGTCTTTTCGACGGACGAAAATAGTCAGAAGCTTGTGACGCGTTGACAAGTCGGAGCACCGGAGAAGGTGGGCGATGGCTAATTTTTTGCGGCCAATATGATGCTGACGCCTAGGTGAGAAAATAGTGCTCGCACGTGCGCGGATTAATAGGTATGGAAAATGTTTCGAGCGGCGAGACGAGAGAAGAGCAGTGGAGATGAAGAAACGAGAGAGTACGTCGAGATGGCGCCCTGGCTGTTAGCTAAACAAACATGACTGGGAACTCTTGGCTGAGTATGCGTCGGTTGTACTACTTGCTGCCGCTACGAATACGAGAGTATCGCACTCGCTGTCTAGTGCCAGCCACGTTTCTCCGAGCGTACGCGCGACCCGCGCCGTACACCGTGATTTCAGGCGTCTGTGTGCGTGCTGTGCGTATACGTATGCTCGGGGGAGCGAGTATTATCTGACGCGTGTAAGCTCCGAGAGAAAAGTGTGGTAAGACTATAGCAGACGTGACACCCCGCAGGGCGTGAAACTGTTGGATCCTCGTAGACTTTACACATGGCCGCGACCCCACGCGTTCGGCTCTTTTAAACACAAACGAAACCTCTTCTTACTTATTATTTTACTTCGTATTTTTATTACGCGAATGATTTTCGTAATAGAAAAATAAAGCTCGTCGACGCTCATTTTCACCGCGTACATTTTCAGCGTGAGAAATGGTATCGAATCGGAAATAGCCGCGCTGAAACGTCTTTTTCTTCGAAGACGTACAAATCAGGTCGGAAGAAAAACAATTCGCTATACACTTATTGCGAGAACTTTGTCTGGCTTCGTTGAAGATTTTTTTATTCCGAAAGTTCATATTTGTTCGCGAATGTCACGGCTCTGACCGCTTGGGAGAAATAATTTGACGCGATCGTTCGATTTTTCACGTTCGTACCGACGAACTGTCTCAGTCTCGAGCTTTTACCTGATTTAGTGACTACAATTAGCTTTCGCCATTTTTGCAGTCGAGCTCGGGGAACTAATCTCGCGAGTTGGACGATCGTCGATCGCGTAAATCGCCGAAGATTCTGGAACGTCACGCGACTCGATGACAATTCTGACAGTATGATTAATTTTTCGTCGCTGAGACGCGACTTTCGGTTGAACATCGATTTTCAATTGAGGATTATTTCTAAGTTCGGGGATTTGTTATATCGCGAGGTGGGCTATCAATCAAGATCGTCGCGCGACAGGAGGGTGGGTTTCGCTCGCGAGTCCGTGACGTGTGACTCTTGTGCCGTACATCTTGCTCAGATCCCATTCTCGTACCGAAAGACCCGGATGTCTAGGATCCGGAAACGTTCTGCGTAGAATTACCAACAAAGTTTCGTGCTTGCTGCACGTTCAACTCGCAGCAGCGCGTTCTCCGCGAACATCTGCCGCGAACGCTACGTCTCGGCGAGCATTATACGAGAACCTGTGAAAGACGGACAATATGTTTTCAAATCCGGAAGCCCTATAAGAAACTCGAGCAGATCTACGAGCTACGGTCCGATTATCCGCCCCGATACCTGAGCTACCATCACGCTCTGCGTCCAACCTCCGTAACATGCCACCCTAGAAAATTGCCACGTGAAATGACGTAACGACAGCAGAGACACGTGTGTGGATTAAGCTCTCTTCAACGACGCTGATAATGGTGACCAAGCTTTTGCCACCAACGCTAAATCGAATCTCACGTTACGGCAGTGAAAAATTTAGCAAGGCGTATTCGGAGTCAAGTTTTCGGCTTATAGCCGAAGCCGAGCCAGAAAAATCGACCAGAGGCCGAGAAGTGTCATCCCAAAGGCAAACAAGCTACCGTAACATTCAGAGAAAAATGACGTGGAGAGAGAAAGAGAGAGAAGTTTTCATAGATGGAATTCTATTCCGTTTGAAAAAACGTGGATTCACAAAAAGACAGCATATTCACTAGAGTGGTCCGAAAAAAAGTTTTTCCTATTAGCTGAAAATCTTCTCCAAGGTATAACAAAAAAGTCTCCCCAATAGCCAGCTTGGTATTTCAATTCCACGAGACGCTCAATCATTTTTTGTTTTTCTATATAAATAGCATGCGAAACACATGCATATGACATATTTGTTCTCCCCAGTTATAGCTGAGATTTTTTTTTCTATTTTAATGCACTTAATTCTATAGGAAATTGAATTTTTTTTCGTTTCGTTTCTCGTAGGAAAAACAAAAACTGATCGAGCGTCTCGTAAAATTGAAACATCAAGCTGGCCTTTGGGGAGAAATTTTCTTATACCTCGGGGAAACTTTTGAGATGTTAGGAATTAAAGCAAAAGATTTTTTTAGCACTCTAATATTTGCACAGAGGCTGCGCTTTATTGGCGAATCACCGAATGAAAGGATCAATAAATCGAGGTGATCCTGACGAACAGCTTGAGAAAGGATCTCGAAGAACAGTAGGCCAGAGCGTGCGAGGAATAATCGAATCGAACGTTTTAAGAAGCTTCTCACGATTTCCCTAAGATGAGAATTATTCATAATCGATTCCCCGCGATCGATTGCGATCTCATCCTCGAACAGTACGGTTCCGAAGTGGATATTGGAGACCCATCGATATCAGGGAACCTCCCGGGTCACGGTAAGGGATTTCGCGCTTTCCGAAATCACGACAATGCACGCGTCCTACGGTTGTTGAATAGATCCACCGGTCTGTTCATGGCACGAGCGTTCGTTGACGTTTATGCGGCGTGCGGGGGTATAATCCACAACCGCGAGCCTGTAACGCCGACACACGAGCGTCTTGTGGTCTATCGGCGAGCCAAAACCTCGCCCAAAGTGCCTTCCTTTTCAATCTCGTCGCCGTATCTCAAATGATAAGTCTCTTCAACTTCCATTACTCCTCGCCGAGGCAATGCAGCTTTCAGCCAACTCGCCAATGCCGTTTTACGATCGACCAGTTTTCGGAATAAAATATCGCGCCTGAACCTCCCGTACAAGTTTCCGTCCGTTCGCGAGACCGAGTCACGCTTGTGCAAATTTCATCTCCCGATTACGCGAAATTAAACGTCCAATAATCCCGCGAAACACAAACTTCGCTGCCATCAAAATGCTACGATAAAAATCGTACGATTCTGCTGCAGACGTTGCGAATTTCGCGCCGAATAAAACGTGTCGGGCGTAACGAAGTGACGGTCAAACGCGTTCGGATGTATTTCGATGAAGCATTCGCAACGGACGCTAATAGAGTCCTGCGTATGGCAGTTGCCCGTTACGTTATGCTTTCAATGAAATCGGCGAAGTCATCTCTCTCCGACGCGGGTATACGTTCGGCTGTCACCGTGAATTAACTGAAACTCGATCGGTCAACGCACCCCACGCAGACAAGGAAATTTAATTAAAGCTAATTATTTGTCGATCAAACGTAAACGCGATCGAACAGCCAAACGTTTGATTACGCCGTTAGTCGGTTGTCCACCAAAAGTTGGCGAGAGACTCGACAAATTCATGTTAATCTCGTATTCACCGCTCGATTAGCTCTCCTACATCGTTTTACCCAAATCAAATTCATTCCAGATATTACTCTTGGCTATACAGAGAAGAGAGTACAATTTTTCAACAAATTCTAAACGACTTTTCGTTTGCTCCCAGAATTCCCAGGCGACCGAGTGTCAAACCGACGGTAATTTTTCTCTCGTTGTTTTTTTAACGAAAAGGGGTGAAAAAAACAATTCACACCATTCAACCACGTAGCACGAGGTCTCCCGCAGCTGCTGTATTTTTACCATATTTAATATTAATTTTCATTCACGTCGCATCACATGGCGTAATGAAAAGTACGTTTAAAAGAGAAGTCTCAAGTCGCACCGGTACTTGTCGCGGAATAAAATCGCTAATTAAGTCTGCAAGTTTGAATAAATACACGTGTAGGTAAATATAAAATAAAATAATCTGCCTTCTGCGAGGATGAGGCTAATGAACCACCTGGCAAAATTTCTCTCCATTCCCTTCGTTTTACCCTCTGCTCATCGGTCCGCGCGCGCAACACTTTCGTTCGTCTATTTAATTTACCGGTTTCTTTCTTTTTCTCATTTTTTAATTTTCTTGTCGTTTTTTTTTGCCGCATGAAAATTCGACGAAATATTTCTGCGGCGGTAATGCTTTTTTAATTTCGCAGACAACTCGACCGCGGACACGCGACTCGACGCCGCGTATAATTATGAGCGCCATGTTGTTCTATTCAAGCTATTTCTAGGGTAGGGTAGTCGGGGGTTCGTTGGTCGTAGATTAGAGGTGCTTAGCGCTCGTGGACACGCTATGCTGACCCTGTGACGTTACGTAATTCTTCCCTGCCGCATTCCATGCGCTCGAGGTCCGTGAAAATGAGGCAATAAATACGGTAGACAATGCATAGCCAGCGGAGTTCGCGTCAGGTGCATCTGTTCAAGAAAATTAAATGCCCTCGCTACCTCTCCTCGCGCGATGTACACGACGCGTGGAATGAACACGAGGAAGCCTCGAACGATCCTTCCACCCCTGGCCCTGTACCCATCGACGAACGGCGATCATTTTTTTTGCTCTCTCCGCCTCCACGTCTACTCTTCTATCTTTTATTATCGGACGGCCGAAGGCGGTACGTGCCATCGCGATGCTAAGATGCGCTAAGTCTTCTAGGTAATTCTCTACTCGTGTTCATACAGTCACGTATAAAACCTCGATGTGGGCAGATAGCTATAGCTCGAACGGAGTAGTCTGGGTGTCTCTACGACACCTGGGGGCACAATCCTCTGCCTCTGGTTTAAACGGGAGAGAACTGCGCTATGCTCTCGCCCTCTCTCTCTCTCTCTCTCTCTCTCTCTCTCTCGCTCTATCTACCTACCTATCTCTCTCTCTTTCCTCTACGTACGTACCGGAAAACTCCTATTCCTCCGCGGGGGTGGTTATAACGATTGGAAAGATCGGTATACGGAGGTGATACCGGCTAGCGGAGAACCGGGATAGGTGTAAGTAGGAAAGCATAGCCGAGGAAAGGAAAGCACGATCGTGGATGGCGTGCCAAGGAAACGTATGCCCGTCCCAGCACCTATGAGGAACCGTGTGGAGGAGGGAGAGAAAACGGAACGGAGCGAAGGAACCGTGGAAGGAATCGTGCAACCAGAACTGCACTCACCTCGTTACAACGTCACGCTATACCCCTAGGGCTCCTGGATCGCGAGTCCTAGATGCTGCGGAAACGAAGGCCATTTGCTGCTCGCGAATCCCTGCGGTATCGTCATATCGATGCTGCGAACTTGGTAAGAGCATCTCGGCGAACGTTCGCCGAGAAACTTGGCTGGAATTATCACCCGGAGAAAAACGGGTATCGAATTTACGAGTCTTCGAGTCTTCGATCAAAACAGAAGACATTCGCCTGGCTGAGAACTGAGACGTACGCTAACCAGTGCTACGCAAATGGGTAACGACCATTCACGCAGCTATTGGAGCAAACAGAAAAGTAGTCGTTTCCGCGAATTGTCCAACTTCCGCGCGAAGAATACGTTCAGTTAACTCTTCGCAGTTGGAAAAGTTACAAACGTCGGGCGTTAAATCCCACGGTCATTAAAACGGTACCATATTTTCTTAAGCATAGCTCATTCCCTGGCACATCAACCGTCCCAAAAAATTGTTCTTCCCGAATTCGAGTTTCACGACTTCGAATGTATGACAACAAGATGACCATACAATTCTGAACGAAAATGACGCATTTCGCACCTATATTCCTTTTACACTGATTTCTGATACTTCGAGGTCGATCTTTAGGCCACGCGCGAGTCAAGAAGTGTTTTTCGATGATTTCTCCGTCAAAGATAAGCATTTTTTTCACGTCGCGCGCGTCATTAGAAAGAAATTTGTTTTATGATTCTCAGCATCTTACGTTGGTACGATTATTCCATCTCCGTTGTTCTTATTATGACTGTGAGTTCACCTGCCTTGTATTTTCTATACTGAATTCAGTCGCTGAAACGATATGGAGAAAATAACATGAAAATTCCAAAGTTCATAAATTGATGAGAAGCCAGCATGGCTGCCTGTACAACGTATGATTTTTATCGTCATGACGAAATCTCGTGGATGCTTATATACATTTCTCATCTCACGTGACACTATGTGGATCTGTAGATTGATGACATCACATTCCAGTCATCTTTCTCAAGTTTTATAACCTGCCTCGAAATCATCCTGACACGGTAACCAGTTAGCCGTAGAGATCGATGTTGCGAGACAGCAAATTTGTTAGTTGCATTAGTCATTTTCTTCATCACCGACGTACTTCTCGCATATCGCACAAGGGAGGATCATTTCCAAACTGGGTGAAGAAAGATGACCTCAAATATTTGTCTTGGTAAACATTCCCGAAAGCCAATCCATCTCTGTCCGTCTGAGGGAAATTGCCATCCCCATTTGGCTCGAGTCATCGGCGAGGGAACTCTAATTTGTTTCACGTTTACCATACCCATGTCGTTACGTCGGAACATAATCGGTCGATCTCCCCGTAAAATTTCAAATACCGCGCGATGCTCGGGTCGGATCGCGATACACGTGCATTCGATGCGCGACATCTTTCGTGCATTTTTCAACATGCTCTCGGTGTGCAAGCTCATCGGAAGCCAATGCGACTACGAGACGGGAAATAGGAGTCTGTTGTATTACTCGAAAGAGAAAGAGAGAGAGAGAGAGAGAGAAAGAGAGTAAAAAAGAGAGAGCAGACGCGAAGCCCAAAGAAACAGTCGTGGCAAGAAAAGTATTGTTCGAGGCTGCCTGTTAGTAGAATAAAATCAAGGACACCTCTCATTCGCGTCGTCTCGTGCTAGTAGGACAGATCAGTTTTTATAACCGAGAAATAGCGCGGCAACCGAACACTAACACCAACCTCTCTCGGCCTCACTTTATTCCAACCCCTATTGTCCGTCACACTTTTCTCCGCTGCTTTCATCTACCGCATTCTTCGCAGGAATATTTCCGCGAGGGGAAAAAGTATCACGTCTGATGTCTACTGGGCTTGAAAAGGGAGCGAAAACTGGATACGATGAATAAACTCGACGTCGTTGTGCGAGTCTCTCCGACCGATCGCAACGAGTACAGATATGCGGGCGCCACGAAAAAAAGAAAAAATGAAAGAAAATGCCTCGTTCAGTTTTTGAGACGGATTTACCTAGTTTCGCGTCGTCTCTGAATAACAACACCAACGACCGGACGATTCTGGGATCGTTAAACGAAGAAAGTTATTCATCCGCGCGAGTTTCTCGGATGTTTTATCCCGACGTAAAATTACGTTGCATCAGAGATGAAATATATCTCTGTAGTCCTTCCAGTCTAAGCAGATTTCGCGTTTTTTCGCATTTCTGTTCGTCGGTAACGCGAGTACATGCACGTAATATATTGCCTTTATTACTCCGGCGATACGGCGGTGGGTCTGGTCATTTGCTGCGCACCGGTATAAAATTAGCAGGGATTCTCGGTGGCAGCCGAGTTTGATAGTTTTAAATTTGAAACGCATCACTTTTCCCTCCCGTCCAATTTTTCGTATTTTTCTTCGCGCACTTCGCGTTTTCTTTGTCGCTTTTTCTTTCCCTTTTTTCCTGCCTGCTCGTGCCATTCTTTTTGTCATTTCTATTTTTTTCCCTTTACCTCTGTTCCTCGCTCTTCGCCTGTTTTTGTTTCGTTCCGAAGCCGAGTGGCACGAGAATATCCGACTGGTTCGAAAAATTTCTTTATTTTTTTATGCCCGAGTGGTACTTTCGATTTTTTAACCAGATTCCAGTCTCGGTTTTCTGCCTCGTGGCAGGTGTTCGTTGCGCAGCGATGCAACGGAATTATTTTTGGATCAGTACCGACCGACGCTGAGCAGTCGCACTGCTCATCCCCTCGCTTCTCGATACGAAGCCGATAGGCGTTGCGGAGCGAAAGAACATTGCGAAAGCATACCAAACGAGGACGCGGCTCCATTTCACGATGACATTCTCTCGCCTCTACGTTTCCAAATTCCTCTCCCGATATCTCGATCCGAGCCTCCCTTCGAATTCATAGTCATGATATCTCGAAGTTTCGCGAGCTACGGAAGCACACGATTACGGAGAGTATTCTTCCAGCCCTAATGGACAGTCGTCGCGCGTGGTTAGAACTCTTCAACGGTCTTCGTTAACACCACCTACAATCGTATTCTCTGATGCGAACACTCGAGATTTTCGTCTCATACGAAATGCTCGCACACCCTCGGCATATCAGACCTTCGAAACCTCCGTTCAAATTCCAGTCTCGCCCCAGGATCTTCTCCCGACTCGTTACGCCCGAGGTTCGACCCTTCACCTTCCGCCACCACTGCGCATCGATGGTCGTGAGTTAGTCCGCTGTCACGAGAGCTTTTGACCTCTCAGTACGAGCACCGCGTCGACTGGACTAGTGATGACGCTATTATTCGATTAGTTATGTCTTGGCTCTCTGCAAGATTAGGAACTGAGATGATTAACACTCGAATATGTCGCGAACGAGCATTTTTCGTCGAGTGTTTCGGAGCTTCGGAGTTTCAACGTAAATCTGTAACCTTTCGTAATTTGAGAAATCCAACTCACAATCGTTGTCTGAAATATCTTTTCATTCAACTGTCCCTCTCTTTCTCAAGGACATCGTCACCTGTTCTTCCTTGATGCCAATCATAGAAAGACAATAACATTTTGGCTCTCTACTGCATAACATTCGACATGCCTACTGATGTATGACATTTTAATCACTATATCCATTTAATTAGATATGACAAAAGAACAGCTGAAGCAACATCGATCGACCTCCAAGCTTCTGCTACCGATACGCAATTTGCGCTGATTCGCAATGACTCTTACGATCAGCCTTCCTCCGATCTCGACGTTGCATCCATTCATTCGGGAATACATCACCATATTTACCAAGATCTTGACGCTGAGTTTTGTATCGGCGTCGATGTCCTCTACAGCTAATACCCTCCAGCGCAACCGCGCATCAAGCTACTGCCGCGAACCTCAAACCGCTGTCTCTTTCAAGTAGCCATTTAATATTCATAGATCGCTTACCGCATATTTCGCGCCTGGTCTAGTATCTCGCCTCTTCCGCAGCTCAGAACTCGAATTGCGAGGCTGCTAATAGCCTTTGCGACACAGTTGCAATATACTGCAAGTTAACGGATCTTACGAGTTTCGAACGAGGACACAAAGAATAATCGAGGGTGCAAATTTAGCTGGGTTCGTAGTCGAACTCGCTGCGGTAGTTTCGCGAGCTGTTGACATTTTACATCTCTGATATGAGCAATGAAACGGTAAAGCACCACTCTGTAATCGAGTTACCATGAAAGTGATGGGAGGTTCGAGTTGGCAGCTAGATGGGCGAGATAAAGACGGCGAACCATGAAACAATAGAAGCTCGAGATACAGCGGAGAAGTTGCGAGTGGGATCACGTTACGGGTAGCCTCGATCGAGGGTCACGAATATCAACCTAGAACTAATATTTAGCATCGACATCACGCGTCCGTTCACCCTTGATAGCGGCCACTTATTGATACTGATAGACATACTCGGCGAATTTTCAAAACAGTCGTCGAGGAAAGATTGGACGTTGAGGAGTCATCGAAGATGGCTGCGGGGCGGCCGCGTGGTAGTGCTGAGGTGATGGAATCGAGAGGGACCGAAAATTCGACTGGCTATTTTACGGCGCGCCGAAATTCTCGGGCGCTACCAAAGTCCAAGATAGATCAGATAGTCGAAAGATTTTGCTAGAGAGAGAAACGCGGAGGGAGAGAGAAATAGACGCGAAGTATAACTAAACGCTGTCATTTTTATGCGACGGCGACACGCAAGATCATAAAATTCTAACCCGCCCGCGAAATTACGCGAATAAAAAAATAACAGACAGTTACAGGTTAAGTACCGTAACAATCCGAGGCAAGGTTCTGGCATCTTGAAATATTACAGCAGCGTCGATTATACGAGCGGAAAAGTTAGCGGGCACGTTAAACGACTGTTTTTCAATTCTCAAGCATTTTTTTCGAGATAATCTCGACTCAGCTTTGCTAATTATTGTTCTTAAATTTTCCCCATGACGATTCGATCGACGATCATCGCGCGAATTTCGTCGTCTGTAATCCGCGGACGAACGAGATCGCGCACCATCCGAGTGGTCGATAATATCGTGCGGAACTTATGATTATTCGAGTTATAAGTTTAGCCAAGACGAACTCGCAGCGTCGAGGAGATAAAACTCTTCGCCCCGCACAGTGTTCCTCCGCTGCTCGTTTCTTTTCAGAAAATAATACTAACGAGCACAACTACCGGAGCTGCGAAGTAACTCGCGTTAATTACAACCTGGTACATTTCGCCGTTGAATTTCGAGTCGCAACTTGCTCTACGTTCGAAAATAATACCAAAAAAAATGTCTCTTTCAGTCTGGCCTCTTCGACTCGTGTTGTCTGTGAGCGCGCGATCCTCTCTCATCGTTACAGTACGAACAAAACTACCGCGGTACATTGACCTCTACGGTCCCATGCATCGAAATATACATTTCCAAACGCGTGGTACAAGCATTTCTCGAGATCCGGAGACCAATGAAGTGATATTTGTGAAATATGGGGGAAACTTTTCTGGGAGTAGGAATCAAAGTTTCGCGATTCGATTCGCCTGGAACCGATCGACATCCCGTGGAATGACGAAATATCCGACAATCGTCCACCAAATATCGATACTAGATGCTTCGGATACTAGTTTTCTACCAATTACGCGAAATCATTCCTCAACACGTTGCAATACATCCGGAGAAATTGAAGTATCGAAATTTGACATCTCATTCGAAATGATCGAAAAAAAACGAAAAATCTGGCGAACACATCGAATACCCAGCGTCACTCGTGTCAAATACCTTTTCCCGTATTGCGAGAGGATTTTTCATATCTTTCTTGTATATTCTACGTAAACGTCGAATATACGACTTTATCCCGCGAGGAAAATTGTCTCTCGCGAAGTAAGCGGCGGTAAAATTGTAGAACTTTTTACTTGTCACGTGCAACGAATATCAAAATATAATCCTCACCGCATCCCGTGCTGTTTTCTACCGAACGTCACACATTTTCTAATCGATTCGCGAAGACAATCACATTTGGGTCCAATACTCGTTACGATGATCGTTCAACGCGTGCCTATATATTTACAACAGTGTAACCCAATTGATAATTGAGTGTTACGTCGATGAATAATAATCGTTATAATCGTTATTCGTGGCTGATAATGGAAATTGGCCTCGTTCCAAATTTATACGGGAACTATAACGGTAAAGAACGTAACGAACGATGAATACTGTGACGCTGATAATAAGTTCGATTGACGTCCGTATCGTGGAAAATCTAACCGCGAGCCTACACGCTGGCAATAACGAATCCAGTCTCGTTTCTTGGATCGAAAATTTGTTCGCGGTGCGTGACGTTAACGTTTAAGTGGCTATGCAATGCGCGGAATATCGCGGATACTACGCGACTAGATTGTTTCCCCGATAACGAGAGATTTGCACCTTCGCATTCCTTAATTACTGAAATAAGCCCGCGAGCATACGCGGAGGGCTATTCAAGTAACTGAGATTAAATAAGCTATGCATAGGCGTGGCCGTAGCATTAAGGTAATTATATCTCGGTTAATTATGCTGCGGCTTCCATGGCATGCTTTTAATTATGAATAATTTAAACTTACCTTCGCGTTACCCGTCGCCTCGCTTTCTTTTTCTCGTTTCGAAACTACAAGTACCGCGAATTCTACGCTTGTCTCGCTTCGTTTTCTATCTCTCTGGCAACTTTTTATTTCATCGTACAACGGAGAGAGGCTCTTCGAGCGAAATGGACGTACGTTAGCTTAACAATGCCAGATCGACGCGTGCGAGTGTCTGGAAGTGATATTCGCTCTCTTCCTCTCTCACTGCTTTCATTTCGTTTTCTACTCGCCCAATTTTTTTCGCCCTCCTCGCAGCACGCCACTCGGGGAATATTGAAATTTTTATTCGACGTTTCATGGCTGGAGTCAATGACGTGACCGCAAATTACAGTCAACCACTCGAAACGTTGTTACACGCGAACTTCGGGAAATCGATGATACGTAAAAGTAATTAAAAAGTCGATTATCACGAGTCGGACGAATTTCCCAAGATCGTGCGACGAGCATAAAATTTCATTGCCTTACGCCACTTTATTTCCTCGGAGTGCTGGAATCGGCGAGCATTATTTTTCGTTATTTTAACGCAACGCCGCGAGGAAATGAGACCGCTAGCTCTCGATATTCCGAAAGGTGCGTTCTTTTTCGTTACGAACATTTATTTTCAAATCTGCCCGTGGACATCTTTACGAGCGTTCTATATTCTAATTAATTGCCGGAGGAAAACGTTATCGAGGCGTAACCAACGCTAGGGTAGCAGTAATATGACCCAATCGAAGCCTAATTGGGACACTTGGTTTATCAACAATGGTAATCAAATGTTCGCTCGCCTGATTTCAACCCGTGTAGGGGCGAACCAGAGTTCAATTGGTATCCTGCAACTGTTTACATCACGTTTCCTTGCCAGACCCATCCGAAGCTGCGCTTAAACTCGACTCTCGTAGCAAAGGGAAATTCGTCATTTCTCTATCCATTCGAACGTATGATAATTTTTGGACAAAAGTGCAGAGAAACACGACGACAACGAAATCGACAACGTAGAAATGGATAACGAAAACGGTGATGATAAAAAAATGCAATGATATTTTTTGAACAACGCGGACCAATCTCACCTCGCTTTTTTCCGCATATTTGTTGAAACAAAGCCTCTTTAAAATTGACTCACGGTTCCAAATAACCCGCGACTGTTTGGAATTGTAACAAAGTATGAACGTGGATTATCGGAATATACGATCACGCCGCCACGTTAACGCCGAGATATTTTTGCCGCGAGAAAAAACAGATGCGGAGAGAAAATACGAAAACAGTTTACAATCGTATACATTGGTTGTTTTTTTTCGCTCCCCCGTGGCGAGAATCACGACGGCGAGTTGAAATGGCGTGCGAATGTGGAAAATGTTGGTCGGCTAATTTCGAGACTTTTCAATCGACGAGGTGTTCACGGGACGTCGTAATACTGTGACTCCCTTTAGTCTGCCCGACGCGGGCACCATTCTCTGGAAATTTATACGCCTTCGAAACGACCTGGTTCCCCAAGGGAGTTCCAACTTCCACTCTGGTTTTTCCCGTTAATCTTTATCCGAGGATATAGAAGCGAATGGTGTACCGAGATTTTCATAAATTTTGCCCGCCGCATTACCATGTCAAAGCTGAATTCTGGCCCAGCGATTAAAATTGAAATTTCCCGACTTACACGCGTTATGAATATCAATGGCGATCGCGCGTCGCGCATAATGCAGAGATTTTCACGGTTATCCCCCCGTCGTCTTCTACGGCGATTGAATTTCGGAACCTTAAACTTTTCTTGTTTATACGAAGGACGCGCGGCGTGCGAGAGAGTGGGATGAACGCTTCATCTAATTTCGACACTCCGACACCTTGTATGCGCTACCTCGATGTGCAATTTTCTTCGCGCTCCACTTCGCAACGCGGAGCTGTCGAGAAAATTCGAATTTAACGGAAACATCTCCGTCTCTCCTCTACACCTACTCGAAGCAATAACATTGCCACGTTTTCTTTTTATTTCAGCAACGGCGACGTGGCCTCGTCAGGAAGCGCCTTGTCCGATTAAGGACGATTTCTGTATGAACGGCGGGACCTGTTTGTTCTTTGAAACCGTCGGTGAACCAGCCTGCAGGTACGTGATCGAATAGTCAATATAGAACAACACTTTCCTCGGCATTTCCACGATTTTTCAGGTTACTCGAGAATCAGAAACGAGCTTCGTGGAATATTTGAAACAAACTTTTCCACTTCTTTTGTAACAAAAAACCAGAAGCACATTATAGTCCTCGGTTATGAGTGAAAAAAAGCAAGGCTAGCTAGCTAGAGAAATGTTACGATGATTCACTTTTGAGAATCGTAGAAACTCTTCAATTATTTTTTTCCAAAATTATAGCTCGAGTCGTACGACAACGTGAAACATGGTTTCGAATATTTTGTAGGAAATTGTGCCGATTATCGTGAAATCTCCGAGGGAAGGATTGTTATTAGAAAGTTGCGGAACCATTCTTCGGTAGCTCTCACCGTTTCTGTGCCAAATTCAACTCTCGCGAACGTTTGTAAGACTGGAAATCGAATCGAACAGGCGAGACAAGTGGATATTTTCTCTCGAGCTATTCAGATCCGGATATCTTCTCAGTTTCCTGACGAATCAATCGAGTAGGCGATATATTTCGAAGCGCTTTCGAATAGATATCTTTTGGGAACGCGTCGATACAATTCAATCTGTAGCGGAGACGACGATGGAAGAGGCGTTGATTGCGTATGATTCTAGAATAGAGTGAACCCAGGAATTTGAAGAAAAAATAAAGAGAAACCCGCGTCATCCAGTGTCTCGGATCCATTCGAGACACGTTAGGCTTCGGGAGACAAAGAAAACCGAGAGATATAACGTAAAGCAGAGGAGAATGATAAAAATAGAAGAACGGAGGAAAAATAGCGTAGAGACGTGATGATGAGACGAGGGGATTTTAAACCCGGAGAGAAGGTGCGAAGAGACGAGAGAGTTCGAAAAGGTCGGGAGAATCGTAGTGATTCCGGAGAAACGAGGGGAAAATGAATAACAAAACGACACCGGGGATTCGCGCGCTACGCGCACCCGGTCGATGTTCTTCCTCTGATCTTCTACGATCAGCCAGCTGAGCCGTCCGCTGTTTACGGAATGTTTTCCCCAATTTTCCCGAAATCTCGAATCGGCTGATTTACCTGCAGAAAAAATTTAACCGCAAACGAAACAATGCGAAAAACAAATTTGGCATTCTCTTCGCATATTGCTTTCCCTTTTAAATTCGTCCCCTCCTTTTCTCGTGCCTCGCCGCTATCTATCTACCCCGATCCAACTCCGGCTCTTCAATCAAACCATTCGGTCGAGGCTATGCCAACCGCAGGAACCGGGAATATGTACCGATACGACACTCGCTCCCAATACACTACCCGTTTGAAACGAGGCGAATTCCCTATCTCCACTTCTTTACCACTACCGAAACATTCGCTCGCGTTCCCATCCGCGAGATTCGAATTCTCTTTGAATTTCATCCCCGCATCTACGCCCACCTCTCCGATCGCGACACGCGCCTCTTCCCCATTCTCATTCCCGCAGCGTTGTCCCGTGTTTTTATTTTTACCCTCTTCTCCTTTTTTCTCGCTTCCCTCTATTTTTCACGTCCTTTTTTCTCGCGCACCAGTCATCCGGCAGTTCGCAGGGGTCCCCAGTTCATCCCCTTTACTCTTCCACACCTGCTGCTCTATCCACCTGCCAGTTTGTTCAGGACTCGCGATTGAATTTATCTTCTGTTTTTGTTCCCCAGTTGTTTCATTTCCTATTTCGCGTCCTCGCTTCACACTACTCGTACAATTTTTAACCTGCGTTATTAAAATTACGCTATCCTAACATTTTCCATTTCATAGCGTCGTTGTCGCTAAACAATTCTACCACCTGGCGTGGCGTAATCAACGGTATGCCAATTAAAATGAATCCTCGCAAAATCTCAACTGGAAACGACCATCTATCCTAACTGCAACTCGAAACTGGTGATGATCCTGAACTGTAAACTGGTCACTCCGGATACAATGTATTTGACCGTTTTATTTTCCAATAAGACACGAAAGTGCTATCAACCTCGAAAATATGCATGTTTTGCCCACATTTCATCGTACGGAAATTTAAGTACGGAATAATTTCTCAACGGACACGAGGAAGACAAATTCTCATCCTAACTCGTTAAAAAAATATTGATTTTTCATAAAATGGCAGCGACTTTGACACGAAAACGCAATTTTTATCGAAAACAAACGTGGTACTTTTATTGGAAAGACGAACGAAGTATAATTTTTGGAATGGAAATACCGGGACCAAAATTTGCTGCTTCCATGTATGTTCAGGCAATATAAAGAATAACGCTAGGAGATGGCGCTGTTACCGCGAAAGCTCTCGCTTCAAGTCAGACTGTTGGAAGAAAGAGCTTCCGCGAGGTACAGTCACGTAGATTCGTCGATGAAGTTTACACGGAACATGCTTAGCACGATATACTCTCAAGTGCAATGGAAAGGTACATCGACGGAGAGTCTTTGAATTAGATCAAAAATTTTCCGAAGGTACGCTCCTTGTCAGGACGCTAGGGAACTTGATAACGTGAAATTTCTTCGATTCCGTCGATTCGCGAACTTCAAACGATCGAGGCCCCCGATTTTTGGGTGGGGTGAGCTTTCGCGTTCGGACGATTCGTTGGAAATTAGATTTCCGAAATCGTTGCGTCGCCCGACCACGTTGAGTTAGAGAATCGGTTAATGAAAAAAGTTTACAGCAAATTTCCATTTACTAGTTCAGCCGCGTCGATTGACAAGCCCGTTCATTTTCCCAGGACCAATATATGTGCCAGCCAATCGGTGCGGCGGCCGGGTAGCCTCAGCCAATCCGAAACGGCGGCCGAACCTCGGCTACCTCTTCCGCCGTGCAGCCTTGATTTATGCTCGAGGGAGGCTCCCAGCTGTCGAGTCTCTAACTGATCGCTCGCGATTGCTGCCCTCCGAGTTCCTAGCCGCGTCCCGTTGCCATGCGCGCGACCGTTTCGCTATTTCTTAACCGTCAAACAATCATCGTCCTCATCCACTTTCGCCGTTCGACAAAATCTTTTCCGAGGCACCCTCGCGCTTCCCCCATCCCCGCGCCTCGAATGGCCCGGATCGGTGTTGAACGTAGATCGAACGAAAGCTCCATTTCCACCGTCTGCACTTCATCTACACGCGACGTCACGGGTGAGCGATTCGGCAAACTTAATCGTCCCGCTACTTTTGCGTCTCTCATCTCGCAGCGAGCAGTTAGAGATCGAGGTTCGCCGTCGTACCAATTGCAGTTCAAACAATGTTCTTGCGATTACCGCGCGTTTAATCCACCCCAGAAATTCTCTCCCAGCCAAGGGAGAAAGAGAGCGAGGAACATATATATACATATCAACGCCGAGATTTCCAAAGGGATGAAAGGTATGCGACGAAGAAGACCATCGCGCTCGTTCCCTCGTACACGGCGTTGTTCAACTTCTCTTTTTTTCCCCGGAATTCGCTCTCTACTCGCGCGAGTAGTCCCACTCACTTTGTAGGAAAAGCGATGAAATGATATTTACACTCTCCGAACGAGCTGGTGCCTCGAATCTGATGAAAAAGCTCGTACGATAGCCCGGATTATTCGCGAGCAAGGAATCTGATAAATTTTTCACTCTGCCATGGCACTAGAAAGCTCGATCGCTTTGCTTTAAAGAGATCGACATTTTTTTTCGCACCCGGAGCACCTGAGGGATATACGCGCTAATGCTTAGCGGTGCTGATGCTTCAAACAGTAGTACTACATTTGGCACCGAGCACAGTTGTGCGTCAACATTTTTTCAACATCGTGTCCATACCTTACGATTGAAGATAGTTTTGAATTTGTAAAATTATTTTTACAAATCCTCAAATCTCTGAGCTCAATAGTGTTGCTGTTTTGTCAAGGTGGAATAAAATCCAATGGGTAAATGGATTCAATAATTGTTAGACGCTTTGCTAGGGTAAATTCTTATTTATTTTCCTATGATTTCACGGTGAGAGAGATCTTCTGTTCCGTTGAGGAACGATTCGGAGAATGCGATTGTATCGTTACTCACTACTCGCACAGTGAAAAAAAATTACGACAAATTGAACACAAAAATTTGGGTCAGCTACTTTTTTCACTTAAAGTGAGTGTTATTTTAACACACAAAGCAACGTTATAATAACACTTAAAAAGTGTTATTTTCACATTTTTTGTGTGGTAAAAAATGGACTGTGAGAACGACCCCAGCGATCACACTGAAATGTTAAATATTGTACACAACATTTTGTACATCTTACGCAAGGACGAAAATTTGTTTACTGTACGTAAGGCGAAAGGAATTTTTGTCCACGAATCGCCACGTTATCACTGCTATGCCATAAAATCTCCATCGAATTTTGCCTCGGCTAATATTTGTTCCCCGGGAGTTTGGATTAAAATGAAATTATTAACTGAATTTCATCATAAAACTTGAAACGTCGGGTTACTTTTTCGAGTTATGGCGATAATTTTTCGAGTTCGCTTCATCTGTCTCGTGGGTAGCGGAAAAATGTCAAGGATTTTCGGGAAGCGAGTCATAAATCGAGCTTAAACCACGTTCGTCTGGGAATCTCCGGCGTCGAGGACTCGTTACAGGCAAATTTAGCAGACGGGGGTTAGATTGACGGAGATAGAATCGCGGGTGACGGCGTAACTGGTCTCGAATCTGGGGATAAAAATAAAAGTTCCCTCGGGACAAACATCACGCTTTAGGACCGACACGGGGAAACCTGGGGGAGGTTACCGACGCACACCAGCCGAGTGGACCGTGGTGACCGATGACGAGGGTTTATTGGCTTTATCGGGGAATCAGGTCACGCGAGAAGGGCTGTCGCATTTTTCGTTCCTCGTATTAGCAAACAAACGAGCATTCTCTCTTTAAATTTCTCAACGCTCTGAAAAAAGGGGTTTGATATCGCCTTCGATGCGCTGTGTTCTCCCCTGCGAAATTCAACCCGGAGAGAAATCTCGTTTGCCCAGCCGAACGTACCGAGGCTAGAGCTTCGTCGCGCGATAAATCTTGTTGTTGCTCATCGGTAGAAAAAAAAACTTAAGCGGTTCCCTCGGAAAGGAAATTTTGTTTTGTCCGCCTACGACGAACTCGTAGTGTTCACCGGACTCGTTCGTGATTTTCGATTTTTCCAATTCAGCCTGCAACCCAGATTCGTGGAATGGAAAAACGATTATCATTCTCGCGGCTCGCGGAAACGATGAACGGGATCCGGCTCGTGCAATTTACACGAGCTACGATGCGGGCCGAACCACAAATCCGCAAAGTTTCCGGTTAAATATTTCACAAACTAAAATCGATGGTAATTTGCGGTCGGACCGATCGTAATTCGTCGAAAAACACCGCTTACAATTTCTATCACCTCTCTGAACATGAACGTAACAAACGCACACGAAGCTAATAGCATTCGCTGCGTTTTGAGAAGGCTCAACCGCTTTATCTCCACTTTCACCAGGTCCAGCTGGAACCTCAACAAAATTATCATCGTACTAGCCTGAAATTTAATCAACCTGGTTCATATTACGCATGAGAAATAATGACTCGAGGGTTGAAAAAAATATAGGAATTAATTACCGGACAGTAGAGTTACATTACAGCACTCCTCCCCCCCTGTTTCCCATTGGTGGTCACTCTCTCTCTCTCTCTTGCTCTCTTGCTCATCCCTCTCCCGATTTCTCCAACGCTCACAAAAACTTTCATATTCTCTTGCAAAACGTTTTCGAATTGCTATTGGCATTTTGCTTTATCCACCACTACATCCCCACCTCGAAGCACAGTAATTCCATGTCATTTCCAGCTGTATTCTTTCAATCTCTTCCAACCAAATTTCGTTCTTTCTAGATAACGTCTGCTTTTAGTGTAATTAGACTCACTCTGCCATTCGTTCCTCGCGAAATGAACGGAATTTGATTCTCATTCGTGCCCCACGTCGTTGACTGTCGTAATACGTAGTCAGCTCCGACTCACAATCGGTCAAAATTTTACACGAAAACTTTACTCGACCACGAACTAAAAAATACAGACGTGAAAAAGGTTAGAAATATATTTATTGAGAGAATCGAGGAAAAAAGTTTCGGCATTCTGACCTACGCAAATGCAATAGTTCGTCGGCTATACGAGGTTACAAATGACTTTCAAAGTGTACTTCGTCGTATCGGTTCGAGGAAAAGATTCGTTCTAGTACCTGCATTTTTCTCACGTCCTTGATCGTGACAGATGTTGAGAGCGAATACGTTTCAAAATTTTCTATTCGTTTTTTCGAGAAACCAACAGTTTTAGTCAGTTTTCAGACGAAATTACGAAAATGTTGGACGGAAAACATGATAAAATGTGATTTTATTAGTTACCGATTTTCATAAAATAATGTTTATGCCAACGATAACGAAGGGATGTCACGTTTATGCAAAGGTGCGCACTCAAGAGCTAATCACTAGACAATGTTGCTTCAATTACGCGTCGTAAAATTAAAGGGATCAACTCCATCCTCGCGGATTATACTCGCCTTCGCAGTATTATTCAGGATTAATCAATCCGAACTCCACCTCGTCACGTAACACAATGCGTCACAAAAACAACGCTGCGCTCGATAAAGGCAAAACACCGATGACGATCATTCGTCTAAGCATTTGAAATGTTGGTGTAGGGAAATGGGCACGGACAACAGTGTTGACGAATGATCTCGTTAGCTTTTGCCTCGAAAAGCGAAGATCGAAAATCGTTATTGTTCGAACGGGAGAGTAAGTCCGAGGTTCTGGAGAACAAGCGACCAGGATTGTGGAAATAACGGAAAAATTGGAAATTCCGCAGATAAATGGTTCGGAAATATGAACAACCGTGAGCTGTAATTAATCTCTTGCTGGTTTCATTGCTCACGGAAAACTATGCTTCGTTGGGTTGTGAATCACCTTTAAAATAACCTTCCATAACGTGGAAGAAGCTCTACCTTCGGTCTGTCGAGTTCGCGATTTATTCACCTGTGCAAACACCCACACACGCTCGCGCACGTATACATTTATAAAAGGAGACCATTCGTTTTCGAAACTATACCGTTCCAAGCTCTGATTAAATACTATGCTATATCGTATCACGTAGCCATGTTCTCTCGTGATTTACGACAACGTGTGATTCTTTGTCTGACGATATCGTGAGAAAAATGAACATTGAAATGAAAATTGAACTGAAATGTGCGTGTCTCGAGAAAGCTCTACTTGAGAAAAATTCGATTGCAAACGGGACGTTTGTTTGACGTGAAAGTTCACAGATAACGCTGTATAATCGCGTGATTTCGATGCAATTTCACAGTTTGACGATGCATCGGAGGTGGGGAGAATCATGTCGCGGAATAACGAGTCAATACGACGAGTTAGTTAGCGGTTCGAGGACCCGATAATTTCATTCTAAACGAATCGGTCGGATTCAACCCACGTTGGTCGACATTACCGTCAGGTTTGTCGGGAATTGTCGAGATAATAATCTAAATTGAATGGGGTGAGGTCGAACGAGATATTTCAGTGCCCTGAGCAGTGAGAGTAACCGCTAACATATTTGATAAAGTCGAGACTTCCATTTGAACGCATTGGCGCTGCCGAGAATAGAAATAAAATTGGAAATAAAATTGGAAATAAACGTGAATATTCTCGTTCTACTTGAACGAGAAAAAACCTGCAGCTTTATCAATTGTGCGACGTTACGTCAAAACGTTGTAGACCAAGATTTTTAGATCCAGGGCATTTTGAGATGGAAAATCTAGATGATTCTATTACGTCAACGTACACCTCGACTTCAAACTCGACTATGACGATCAGCATAAAAAGCATATTTCTGCACGTTTTTTGCGACGAGTAAAATTCTAGTGAAAATTAATAGTGAAACCAGAAGTATCCAGTTTCGGTAAGTTCTGTGCATTCACCAGCGAAAAGGGCGCCATGTCTTCCGTTTTTTGACAACACGATACTACGACCTCAGGTACTAAAAAATATTTCGGTGCAAAATATTGAAAATTCTCAGTCTAATTCTCACGCGATCGTTCAAACTCACACTTTTTACATGTATACGCGGAGCTTGTGGACGGCGCGATGAAGTTTCATCATTTTCAACTCAGTTCTTGCATGATATTACCGCATTTATACGTCTCGTTAAATACGACCGATGATTTCATTCGTTGGCACGCGTATAGGCATCAATTTGAACCATCTGCCAAGAAATTCGGCTAGCGAGCTTTTTCAAAATCAAATCACTTGTCAGGCGTTTTTACAAATGAGGCGCGAATACGAACCGTGCGATGTAACATAGTATATTAGCCGTTTGCGAATCCGGCTAAAAACCGCGCGTAATGTTCCAGGGAAACTCGTGGTAAATTGTTACTCGATGCACGACGAGTTTCCAAGGCGGTACAAAATCTATTCGAAGCTAATTATCACGGACGATAGGCAACCCAACGCCGTTTTCGCGTTAGTGAGAAAGTAGCACATTTTCAAAATGTTATTTCCATTTGTCGATGGAAAAATGTCACATCAAGATTTTCGAAAAAAAAAAATAATGCGCTGCGTATTCAGAGCTTTCGCTGTGATATTTCCTAAGCAGAAAATGTGACGAGAACGATGCTGATTTTGCGTTTCGAATTGAGCGTACCGATACCTCGTGGGAATCGTGTCACTGGCGAGGAAAGATTTCCAGGATATTGGGAGAATATATGAAAATCTACACGAGGACAAGAATTTCGGTTGCTGAAAATCTTATTTCCGAATCGATCAGCTCATCGCAACGATATTCCAGGTGCACGTATTATCATCATAAGAGGCAAAATTTCGATGGAGTTATTTGAATTTTCCAGCGACGCGGTTCGTCTGAATCGAAATCTGTTCGCCACGAGAATCGTCGGGAATAATTTTTTTATCAATTTCCGCGCATGTCACTCGAGTCCCCGTACACTTATTACCGTTCGCCCGCCCGATGACGCGTCCTTCGCATAGAGCTTCTGCGAATAAAAAATAGCCCAATCTTTTTGGCCACAGGTCTTGGCGGTCGAATACATTCTCAACAAGAATTTATTACAAAGCCAGAGATCAAAGCTTGGCGCAACGAGCTGTCGGCCCGTCCATCAGTTCATCCTGACCGATGACGCAGGCAGACGTCCGTGGCGTTACGTCTCGGTATGTCGGAATGGACCGAAATTATGGCGAAAATCAACGATGTCAATTTCGATCCGAGTAGTAAGATTTGTTCATCAATCCATCGTCATCGGTCGCTATTATTACAAAACTCACACTCGCGATACTCGCCGAGGAGCTTCGATAAATATCGGAGCTTCGGACGAGATTCGAACAAGAATAGATCGGCGAAGAAATATTCGCCTACTCGTGGGATATGTCGATAAAAAAATGCGCGACTGAATGATGGTTATAATCCTGAGAGCAAACAACTTAACAGACGTATTTATTTGAAGAAGTCGTCGTTACGTCTCTCGATAAACTTCGTCCAGCTGTCCATATATTTTCACCGGCTCGATATTTATTTATATTCCGATGAAAATACGTTTCCTCGAGCCGATCTACCGACGAACAATTATTCGCGATGAGAAATACGTCGACGACTTCAAAGGAGATTCCATTCCGCGAAACACCGATCTGCTATCGTTCGCTGTTCTCCGCTTCCGTTACATCGCGATCGCCGAGTGACGGAGAAATAACGCGAGTGTCCACCAGAATAATCGAATTATCGTTTATCTGCCGGCAGATTTTCGCGCCGTCACGCACCGGGCAGACACGGCGGTACCTTCTCTCGTTTTCTTTCGAAAACACTCGTAATTTTGAACCGGAGCCAAAAATCTGCGCCGAAGAGAATCCACCTGGCCGATGCGGACGAAAATCCACGGATCGAAAATAAAGAAAATTTATTATTTTTCACGAAATTACTCGCGACTACCGAGAAGAAACCGGACGATGACCATTCCGACGTTTCTCGGCGGAGCCGTGTCTTATTTATTCGCATGTTTCTACCGCTTATATCACCGTGATTCAGAAGGCTGAAATCCGCGGGGGCAGCTCGCCAATCTTGGATCATTGACGGACGTTCTCGCGCGCTTGACAAACCCGGAGATCGACGCGTTTTGCGTCTAGTTAATTTTATTAACGCGATTCACTTCATTTTCATTCTTTTATCTCGCGCGATTCCTCGCCTAGCCGAGTCGCCGAGTAGCTTCGCGCGTTCTTCTTACCAGCAAACTCGTAGCCGAAACTTGCAGAGATAATTTACTAGTTCCGCGTTGACTTTTACACTGATCTTCCTCGCGTAATACCCAACTCAACTTCGAATGACGACGAAACTTTGACAATCGAATCCCGGGGAGTTGTTTGCTTTTTCTCAGCTCTTCTCCTTCATGCTTCGCGTTGTAGCTCTTTTTTATCACCCTTTCGTCTCGACTCCGAGTCACGATTTTACGATCCTAACGAGCCGACCCTCGGATATACGTCGGCTGTTATACTCTTACTATACGTCTCGGACTTCGAAGCGTTGGATTCAATCTGGAAAGCAAGTTTTTCGATCAAAATGCTCATCCTCTCGTCTAGATTCGAGACGCTGGGAAACTGATGTACCAGTTATCATGCGATTCTCAAACTTCAACTTCTTCTTCAACAACTCAGCACTCCTCCCACGAAACACGCATCCCTGTAGGTATAACAGAAAATCATCGATCGGGCGCGGAACAATTTTTCTGCGAAACGACACGAGAGGACGTAAACTCATCGAACGCAAATTCAAAATGGAATTCGAATTCAATACCGTATTGGCATTATATTACTGTTAATTTGCGGGCCATTCGTAATTGTTCCAAGCCCACACTTGCGACGATACGGAAATGTCAGCATAACCCATTATGTAATAACGAATAACGTTTGAATACGATGAAACGGAATCACATTTCAGACGCGGTGACGTTGCGGAAGGAAAACGAAGCACATTAAACGATAATATCGAGAGTTCAGAGTTCTTATCGTTGTATCAGTATTGAATAACCAGTATCAAAAATATCCTATGAATTGGGCTGTTCAGGCGGTAAATAGAGAATTGGATTGTATTATTCTACGTAAGTCGAGAGAAACAGAGCACTTCGGTGAGCCATAGGCAATATTACGAAGACGAGTCTACTGTCAACGCCCAGAACCTGCGAACTTTGATTGTAACGTTTTTCGCACCCGTTATATGCCAAAAAAACTTTATTAAGATACGTAGCCACGTGAAAGGCTAATATAGAGGCAAAGTCCGTTTATCGCGAGTTAGATGGAGGAATGGAACGAAATTTCAATTTAATTGGAGAGATTGACGCCGCGGGGGTTGTCCTGTCCTAATCCAAGTCTGGTACCCGACTGTAGCACGATGTTGACCTTTTTCGCCGGTATTTCTCGACAACACGTCCGTTTCGAACTGTTAATAGGGTTTTTGGCTGGTAACTTATCCGGTCGATAAACAAGAATCCTGTCAAGCTGGGTCTAGGAGTGATTGATATAGGTACCACCTACGAGGCATACCCAAACTTATTCGGGTCAGTCGACACGTTTCTATCCCGTGTGAACGATTAGGTACTTGATCATTAAATTTGTATACTCCGCGAAGGATTCCGTAATAAACGAAGCTCGTTACCGCGAGGAGTAGTCACGGGTTACAAGGAGACTAACTACCTTTCCTGGTCGACGATGTTTGACGCGATGTTCCAGCGATTATCTGTCCGAGCCAAAAGTTAACTTTGCCCCCACCTCGCAGGCAGGTTTCCCACGATTTTCCATTATTCTCGGTAAGTTTCATCTCGCGAGGCGTCGAATAATTACGGATCCCTCGATCCTCTTCGGCAACGTTCGTTGGACGACCCGGCCGAAGTTCATCAGACTTTACTATCATCATACGCGTGATCTTTCATGTAGATCTAACGAGGAGCCTCTCAACGCCTACGGATGAACAGTATTATTATCCTAGATTCTCTGAGGGAATATGAAAATTGTGTAGGTACTCTATGATGCAACGAGGATTTTCAGGCCGAATGGAATATCGAAGACTCGCTCGCGGCAATGCCGCCGAACAAACGTGGATAATATTCGTACGAACGTAAATCACTCCCGAAGACGCGATCATCCAAGATAATACCCAGATTAACTGTTCAGCCAGAAATTCTCGATCCCCTGACATTTACGAGTGCTCAACATATTCATCGGCTTTATCTCGCGAACGTGACTGGTCTATTTGAAAAGAATTTTCACGAGTCCAAGACCGTCGCGGGCGCCTATCAGTCTGGGCACATACATTCTCCGCGCGAAGTATTTTAACCGACTAACAAAGCCTACGTCACGCAAAACGATTTTACAACAACTGCCAAACAAGTTGACCTACATTTTATTCTGCGATAAACGAATTGAACGAACACAAATGAGCACAAATTAATCACAATTATCCCGCTTCCAGACTAACTTTTCGTATCATTTTTCAAGGATGTTCCATGAAAATTAATGCACGATCATAAAAATCCACTTCACTTCACTCCGAGGAGCGAGAAAATTTTAACGATTCACGCGTCAGGAAAGATGAGGAATATGTTTTCCATGAAATCTGAGTGTTCATTTTTTTCGATAAGGTCAACAAATACGGTTATGACTTATGAGAACACCTGATATGATCTACGAATTTTCCTGAATCGAATGAAATGATTCTCAGCATCACTCTACACTCTACAATAGCCGCTGACATTCGTCTCATCCCGTTCGGCGCCAGCAGGTGCTGCACCAGTAACGTGTATCCGGTGGATCGTATGAAAATAGATCTAACACGGTCATTCTGAATTTCCGTTCATTTCTGAGACTATCGAGTTGAGAATCTATTCATTCCAGAATAGTCCCCCCCCCCCTCCCCCCCCCCCTAATCTACGATTCAGCCACGAAGTTGCTCATTTCATCTATGAGAAGCGAATCGCCAAGGTAACGTGTGTTAGGCTTTTCCGTTTCGAAGCCACGAATCACGCGAAGCGGTCTTCATCGACGACTTTCACGAACCGGTACAAGTGAATTGTCTCGTGTATTTTTTTTTACATGGGCGTCGATGAATGCAATACCGAACGTACGTCTGAGCGACTTGTCGCCTGAGGAGCAGTGGACGCAGCGGATCGTAATAGCGACAGGTGTAAACCACGGTCTTTGATGCATTAAATGAAGTGATATCTGAGCATTAGCTGTTGTTGGTATTTGATGATGGATCGTACAACTATTAACCTCACGTGGCTTTGGGGAAATATCGCTCGGCTCGGCGCAACGTTGCGCTGGCATCGTATGGATGAGATTCGAGGCGAATGTTTTTTGTTTTCCGAATTCATTTCTCTGTCGTCGTCCGGATGAATGTTTAATGGCTTGTTATGGACTGCGCGAGAAATGGAATGATTAATAAACAAGAAAGTCGCGAACGTTGAATAATAAACACAGGTAGGAAGCAATGGAGAACGCGCTGTATTCTACTACCCTTGAGATTTCGTCGTCATCCTCCGCGTGTCGCGTCGAATATACGTACCAGAAACGACCAACCTTTTTTTTCACTGCTCGACGACCTTGAATTATTGCTTTGAATAACACCGGAATATCGGAGTACGTGATAGTCCATCCGGCCGGTCGAAGTTCGCCGATCGATTTCCACATCCGCTGGACGATTTCTTATTCCGTAAGATCGAAAATCGTTGATCCGTCTTGCGACTTATCGAGCGCTAATTTGTTTTTGAGCCATCGGCTTTCATCTTCCCACGAATCATCCGTCTTTCTCCGAAGCGAACGAAGATAATTCATTGCCGAACAACAAGCTATTACAAAAGCCGTCCCCACACGGACGCCTCTTGCGAGACACCATATGGAACCCACTGACACCAAAAGATCTTCAGACCACACTCAGAAAACCACTTCCGGCGCCATGCTATTTCCGTATCGCACCGTCATATCACCGATCACCACTTGTCCGTGTTTTCTCCGACTGTCTGCAAGCCGTAGTTTTTCACTTTCCCAGCTACCGTCTCCCGTGTTATTTTTCTTCAATTTCACCCCTCACCAAATCCTTATTCAATTTGTTTTTCTTCGATTCTACTCCTCGCTCGATCCTTATTCCCAATCCGTTCTCATTCGACTCCCATTTTTGCTTTTCTTCAATTTCATCCATTCATTTCCCATTTTTCCGCGACAGTTTTATTCTCAACCAGCCTTCAGCGAACGCCACGCAGTTCTGGTCACCGAGAAGAGAAAATTATCTCCTCAGATGGAATTCTATTACGCCCGATCACGTTTAGCTCAGGAACGGAACGGCGATTCAGGCTGACGCGAAATATGGTCGAACTACTTCGTCGGCAGTCCCTGTCTTCTTCGCGCCTGAAAAAGCTGTGGATTTCTGATACTTGGAGGTCCGTTGGTCTTTCGGGTGGAAAAATAACGAATATTCGCTGAACGACGAGAAAGAGTTGAAATTAAAGACGCTTCCCAGGCATTCTTTCTCGATCCAGCCGCCCATTTTTTTTTCGATGTGGCTGAAAATTCTGAAATAATTCTATACTTCTCTACGCGTTGCGCAGACTTTGTATGAATTTTTTCGCATTTTTTGGAACTTCGACGCCGAGGTTCGCAATTTTTTCAGGATAGTTTGACAGGGAAATTTTTGACGGTGATATTCGAGCGCGAATGTATGGACTTTCTTCGCACGGTGCTTGAAAATTTAACGGAGATGCGCATTGTTCCGAACCCTCGACGACTTCTGGGACAGGGAGCGGTCTCGAAACGCGACTGTAATGAAATTTAACGGGAGCACTCGCGCGATGGATCCAACGATCGAGATCCGGCCCGAGAATGTGAAAACGCGCGACTCGAGGAGGGTGATTCTTGCGAGAAAAATTTCCTCAGCCCCGCCGATGTTTTCGCCAATCGGATCAGAGTGCTTTTCATCGTAGCTTCTAATCAACGCTCGTTCTGTCTACTTAAAATCTCGTGAAAAGCAACCAGCAGACGCTCGGCGCCCGATTAATCACCCCGGCCGACCTTCGATCTCCTAGAGTAGGTAAAGATAATCCGATATTTCAGCTCCTCCGTTCGCCCGTCTCCCGCAAGGAACACGGAGAAAACGTGGCATATTTTTGTAATATCCCCCCTCCAAGGGTACGCGGATCGACGTGACCGTATGACCAGAATAAGAGGGATATAAAATACGCCGTGAATCGACGCGCAGCGAATCAGCCGTCGTCGTCCCATCGGGAAATAATATGTGACCGGACTTCGCCGAATCCGCTTACATGCGCGAGCGTAATTCTCCGTACCGCGCGTGACATCAGTTTGTTTTATTGTAATAATGATAATAAATAACCAACCAGCCGGACAAAAATATAACTACCTTCTACTCGCCTCCTCGCATCCGGGCACCGGCAACTTGCCGAGAACTGCCAACTTCGTCGTCCTCCTCCTTTCCAACAACCGTCTCTCCGTCCGCTTCTCTCTACCTACTCGTCCCATCGAACGACTAGCCACGGTAGTTCCAATTTTCCAGACAGCCGCCTGTCTATCCAGATGGTACCGTTCGATAGTTCCGATTCAGCGACTCGACGTAACTGTATAGCGAAAGATTACAGCGAAGCGTAAATCCGAAGCAGCGTGAAACTCCGTTAAACGGAAAGTAGGTACACCGACCCGTCTGCATCCCCCGTAGCGCCAAGCAGCCTTCGTTCTCGGACGAAGAAAAAAGCACCGAAGTTCCGAGAGCTTGGATTCTCACGGATCGAACGCGCTTCAAAGGCGAAGAAGGTGAAGAAGGTCGAACGACGAAGCCTGGAGAGTTTCCTAGGATCGCGAGACAATGGCAGGGAGATTAAAATTAAGAGGGCGATACAACTCGGGAATCCATTTCAGCGACGCTCCGTGGTTACACTTTGTATCAATTAACGAACAATTCAACGCAATAATAGCGGCAATCCGAGACGCGGCAGGAACGGAAGTGAGATGGAACGAAGACCGCTGTGACGCTAAGAGTTATAACGATGATTCCGAAACAAAATTGCTCTTGTTTTACCCAGCAATATCTCACTCCGTATCTCCCTCTCATATTTATACAACCTCGCCGGTAGTTTCGCTCACTCCCCGACGACTTCTCGTCGTCTCTCGAGGACGATAGACGTCTTCTGGTTACTTTCGCGTGAACATACATAATACATGCGAGTGCAGTTCATGTAAAGTAGCCAACTTTTATCTCGAAAATAAACCACCGAATTCCTATATATTCGGAGATCTCTCTATTCCGAATATTATTTCATTTCAAACCATCCTCTCCCCTCCCGTAGTCCTCGCCAGCTGTTGAATATATCTACCGGCTTGCGATTACTTTTCACTTCAACGTTCCGTGCGACTCTCGATCTTCATCGTTCCGAGCATGTCTTTCTTTCCAAAATTTGGTCCGCCGAGTTTCTCGTAAGATTCTGATCCCGTGTCGAGCATTTTTGTGAAACACTGAGAAATCGAAAAATCACCACGCATTGCCATTTCTAAACAGAGGTCTTTTCAATTCCAGGAAAACTTTCATAAGCCTCGTTGGAAACTTAATATTACCGCGATTGGTTGCAACGGTTAGTCCAATTATAACCGTGTAAGAATCCGTTTTTCAGTAATGGATTAAGCATTAAACTGATGTGAGCATCGAAGCGATTACGGGTTTATCGTTTACATGCACGTTACAAAATTCAACTCTCCCTCTGCTCGCAGCTCGTAACTCAAGAATCACTTATCGCGTTGTCGTGTTCGCGTTACGACCGCAATATACCCGCCGTATGATAGTCGTTATTTGCCTATTCTACCACCGGCAACATTTCAAGATAACGAAATTGCAAGTATGAAAAGTTGTGATTCTAATTCGGAGGACAACGTCTAAGATTCAAGTTTCAGTAAACTTTACCTGCTTTCGCACCGTGCGAAAGTTGTATCGCAACAATGAAAAAAATCAGACAAGTGCACTGTATTTCTTCGGCAAACGAACGGGTGTGGAGTAAAGATACGTTTGTGCTTTCACTGATCGACAGTTTTTACGTGTATCCGATCCGATAACTCGGATCGCCGATCGGCGCGATAACAAAAGCACGGCTCCGCTATGGTAAACGTATCGATGCAATTATACGTTTATAGATCCGAAATCAACAGAGTCTAGACGCTAGACTCGTTCGATGGTTTCGTTCGTTTGGTCTGAGAAGCAGAGCTCCTCAACCGCATCTACCAGACGGGGTGGGTGTTCCCGTGACTCGTGCTTCCGGGTGACTTGAATTTCACGCAAGCTCGTCGATTTTATCGCGACACGATCTATCGGCGTATCCACGTGGCTGACCGAGCTTGCGAGTCAACGACATCGATGAGCCGTGTGCGAGATCGGTGACGAGGAAACTGCCGGCTGGTGCGAGGCTCTGGCTTCAACGCCCTCCATCGAAGGAGCAAGGCCACACGAGTGATCCACGTGTCTCCGCACTCTCTCGAGTGTCTATATCTCAACTTACGCAAGATTGAGCACCCCTGGTCTGAAGCAATAAAGTATATTTTTACACGCGCCGTACGGCGTCACCGAGCAACACATTATATCGAGCGTCTTACGTTAAAACTCTCATCAGCCATTGTATAATTTCGTCAGCTGTTCCGTAACGCGTAATTGACTCGCATTTTAGTTCTTACCACCTCGAGCCTCGCTGCCAACGGCCCTCGAGTACTCGCAGTAGTACTCATCCAGACAACTCAATTACTCCGAACGTTTTTCTCTTATCCTCTCAAGTTTCCACGAATCCGTACGATTTTTTCCATTTCTCTCGAGCTCCTCGTACGTTCTCAGTTATTCCGCTGATTGTTGTCTCGTTACATAATTTTATTTGCCGATATCTTCCTTCCCCGACTCCCGCGTCTCCGCTATCGTTTATCTTCTCGCGGAAACGCTCCTTCTCTCGTTTGGGGAGCGACCGTGGTCCTTCTAAATTATACCCCAAGGCAGACGTACCGAAAAACCCGAGCTTCGGGACAAGGGAAGAGGATAAAAAATCCGGTTGAAAATGAACATGATAACGCGAACTACCACGCGCCATTAAATCAACGTGTTCTACTCGTAAAAGTTCGACCGAACAGATTGTCCCTACATTTTGGTTTACGCTTCAACTACGCCCCTCGACCGATCTAACATACTGTCAAACTCTACCACGAAACTCTCAACTTCGCACCCTGAATCGGTCATTCCCTCTCGCGAGTTTTTCTCCCTTTTTTTCCCCACGCAGTCGCAAACATTCCATCCGTTTTCGGTGTGCGGAACTGAATCACGCGTGATGCGTGAAATACACCCGTGTCTAACGATAAATCGCAGTGAGTTGTCGTCTGAGAGGTAAAAGGAATCAAGCTATTGGGACACTTTTTTCCATTGTATTTCCGAAAATTCCGCGAGAAATAGACGAAAAAATGCGAATATCCTCCGATTGGTAACTCGATGGTGCGGTCTGACGCATTGTACGATTTGCGGGGCCGAAATCACGTTTTATTCAAACTTGAAATTAACATGCGTTTGATGGAGGGGACAAAATCATTGGCTGCTTGCAGTTTTCAACATATTTTACCTACGCCCGGCGAGAGAGTACCGAAAATCAGATTAATTTGCCACAATAAAATACCACTGTAAGAGAAAGACGGTAGACTCCTCACATTCTTATGACGACATTCCTTCGTGCGTGCGTAACTATTTCTTTGACGAAAGATGCTTCAATAACGACCTGCAATATTGAAACTGCGACTGAGGAATTCCTGGGAAAATATCGCAAATACGTATTGTTGAGAAAAATCTCATCCAAATGATATTTGATTCGACTCAAGGTGGTCGGAATTTCGCCTAATTTTTTTTATATTTGCAAACGACTGAGCAGTCCAATGATCAAGGCAACTCTCCCTCGTGCCAGGAGTCACTCTCACGCCCGTATTTCCCTTTTCGTTCTCATCCCCCCGCCCCCTTTGTTCGATGATCAAAGGGAACGCACGAGTTCGTAGTAAATTCTTCGTTTCGAGAGACTCGTCAACAATGTTGGAACCGGCAAAGCGGCACTAATGGTTACAAAATTAGCGAACTCGTTGAGTAAATAGAGCTTTTTTCTTTAAATTAATTGTGACATGCTGTACGTGCCTACTATTTTGAGGAAAAAAAATGTATCGTACCGGTTTTACTTCGCAAGTTTTTCCTCGATCGTGCCTTTTTTGTAGCAACCCCAAATATCGGGTTCGTCTGTGAACGTAGGTGTATTGTTAAACTCGCGATTCGAGCACCTTCTGCTAATTGATAGACGTTTGATAAATAAAACGTCTCTAGTTTCCACTAATGAGGAATGAAAAATTGAATCATCCCATCACTCGGGTGAAAAACAGACTGGAGATAAATGGATCGAAAGCTTACGATCGCGATGATGTTTTAATCGGTGTCCTTTTGTTTCAGATGCGCGGAGGGCTTCACGGGTCTCAGGTGCGAGACCAAGGACGTAATCAGCACCGGAAGTGTGTACAACCGCCACAGAGCGCCATTTTCCTGCAAGCTCGGCCTCTCCACCTCGTACTACTGCTAGCGATAAGTCACGGGAGCCAATAAATCGAATAATGGTGTCCCTCGATCTTAATTCACTCGAAACGCGACGACGATAAACCAGTCACGACGATAATTGTTCGTCATTATCGTCAAGGCTCTTTACTCTCGATGCGACGTGAAACGTAGAAAAAGTATTCTAGCAATCAAATATCGTTCGACCAAACGTTTACAGGCTACGGGATGCCTCAAAGTTTGCCAAACGTAACTAGCAAAGTGTACATTTATATACGTATGTACTCGCGCATACATATATATTTATATATTTATATCTAGCAAAGCACGAGACGAGCCGAATATCCGAAAATCGCGGCGTCGCAGCTGCGTCCGAGCAAAAAAATACGATTCCCAATGCGAATCGAGTTTCGCCGTAGTACAACAGAATCACGATCCGTTGTAATGCGGCCGCGCGGAAATGCCCTCGGCGAGGCAAACACCGCGGCCCAACCGAGAATGGGCCTTAATTTTAATATTTCTACGGAAAACATACCAAAGAGCTCCCCTTCGTCGAGTGAACTACTCGAATTTCTAGCATTTCGAAAACGACGAGACGTACTCGATTCAGTCCCCCACCATCATCGACGTCTCATCGTAGTAACGTCAGTCGCGTTTCATCGATTTCTCCTCTGTGTCTGTGAAAAACGTTGCTGACGCCTCGAACGAGACTTCGATGCCGTCAGGGAAATTTCCTTCGTGGATAGCTTCGGTATAACGTTTAAGAAGGAAAAAACCGAAATCTCTCCGCACCGCGCGACTCTCTCGGCGGCGATGATTCGTATCGTTGGATATATCCAGACGACGCTTCCAGCTCTCTAGGACTGCCGAGCATTCGTCTCTCGTCACTTTTCCCCCGTATTTCCGACACCCGATATAATTCGAGGCTCGAAATATCTACGAACGAAACGACCAAAGCGCCCCCGTGTCTGCGAACTCGTCGAGTGTCCTCGACGCAACGACAACGAGGAAATTCGATATCGTCGCGTCATTTTTTCGCGAATAGTCGATTCCTTTCCCAAAGATCGAGAGACGCGAGCTTCGAAGCTTCGGTGCGCTCGATACAACGATGATCGCGCGGACGCGTATCCCGCGCAGCGTGGTTTTCCCCTTCAATTATTACTTGTTTCTTTTTTTTCTTTCCTTCCACGTAACCGGAGTATGAGAGGGAAGATATCCGAATGCTGCGAGAGAAACGGGCAACAAGAAATTTAAATGTAAAATAAATCTAAAATAATGTAAGGCTAGGTAAAGCAGAGGTTAAGATAGTTGAGAAGAATGGATATGGATATATGTATATCTATATATATATATGTATGTATGTATGTATGTACGTATGTATGTATATATATATATATATATATATATGCATGGCCAATATACGAGGCAAGGCGATCGTTTGAGAGGTGTCTGAGGGCAAATTTAGTCCTTCGCGGTATGTGTATAGGATGTATTTATATTATATTCAAACGGAAAGCAAGAATCTCTGTGAACGTATGCGAAATCCGTGGCTGTCGAAAGCTCATTGGAAGAAAAAAAGGAATCAAGGATGATGTAGCTTCCCGTTTCGAGACCCTCTCGACGATCGTATGAAAATACGAAGGGATAAGCGCTGTGCTCCGCCAGTCTCGGGACCCTCTTTTATGTTTTATATCACATCATATATATTTATATAAATATAAATAGTATATATTTATATATATAGATATGTGTATACAAATTTTAATTTATTTATTTAATTCATTATTTTATTGATTATTGATTAAACGTCATCTTCACCTCGGCAATCAATTTTTTCATCTTGTCTTCTCCTTGTCACTCGTACGAATTCATGATTAATTATGTTTTTGTTCCTGTCTCTTTTCTTTGTTTCTATTTTTTTCTCTCCAGTGATAAGATTCGTCGTCTGAAATGATCGGGGTATCTGCGAACGCTATCGTTCGTTTTTCGTTCACTTTTCACGAGTCCACGAGTTAAGTATACGTATAGACACAGAAAACACAATGAATCACAACAAATGAAGGATTTTCGGTGGGTAATATTTTCGCAATTGTTTTCGCAATTGTTTTCGCTTGGAATTATAGTTGTTGTTACCTACTCTACTGGTGTTTGGATCGTTTACTTTATTATTTCGTACGACTCGGAAGGTAGGTAATTTCGTTATTTTATTTACTTATCCTCGTTTAATATCTCCGACGATTAACTTCTCCGTTCTACTATCGATACTAATGAAAATTAATATTGTTCCCTCATCGATGATCACTACTCGTGTTTATCTATCAACGACTGACGAATCGACATCGACTCAACGAGGCCTAATTCTTACGAACCAACGTACGCGCGTTCGTCGACACGATCGTTTCCGCCGCGGCGGGCAACTCTCACGTTTGGCTTTTCGCGCTGGGAAACCGGATATCAGCTTCGCCCGATTCCAAACCCCCGTCCCCCCCTGTTTTCCATACCTGCAGGTGCCTACTTGTATGTTTTATTGTTTTCTTAACGAAAGTTTCTCGGTGAGCCGAAACTTTTCGAGAATTGGAAAGCGAAATATCACCGTTGCGAAGTTCAAAGCTAACGGATTACGGCGCGAGGGGGGTGAAAAAAGGTAAACTTTGCCGAAACTCCGTTCCCTCGAAGGAAAGTCAAAGCGATATTAATATGAATGTTAAGGTGCGACAAGTTTTCGCGTCCCCGAAAGACTCGGGGAACTTTTGATAAATAAAAAGTGAAATTTCACACTCGAATGGCAGAAGTCATGAATGTTTGATAGGACGGATGGTAAAGATGTGATTTCGAGGAACGAGGAATCGATGCGTACCACGACACGATACGTTTTCCAATTTTATACGCAAAGGAAAGGTGTCGGGAGGACGAAAGTTCGCGTTGTCTGTCGCGGTTGAAATTGGCAAACTTGTCAGGGATAAAGTCGAACGTAATTAACAATCGAACGTCCGGGCTAATAAATACTCGGCAAACTTTATTCCCGTCTCTCGTCGATTAATTGATCCTGGAATCGAGTGTTAATTATCGGGTGTCAAAGCGTAACGCGGAGGTTAAGGGGCGTCGAATTTCGTACAATACGCGACGAAAAAAAAAGTCGATTCGTTCCCGATCGATAAGAGGATAAAGAAAATATAATCAAACGCAACGATCATCCGCGCGAATTGCCTCGTTGTTTGTTACATTTCGCTCGAGGAAATTCGTTTATTTTTCAACCGGGAGAGAGAACGATTAATCACACGCGATCGTAATTATCGGGAGGAAATCAATCGCGGACGGCGCGAGGGGAGGAAAAAAACAAAGACGGCGCGGAGGGACAAGCCATTAAAGGAGAAGGAAACAGCCGCGGCGACCGATCGTACGAATCGACCGAAACAGGGCGAAACGCTCGACACAGCTGAACCGTCCTCTCTACCTTGGTTCAGCCTCGTAAGTTGCGGTCATCAACCGTCAGCCGTCCTTTGGCCAACCCTTGACGTAGCGTCCGTGGCAGAGGGACATTTACGTCGAGAATCGAGGATGAATCAAGCCGATGAAATTAGTGTTCCCTGCCACATACCAACCGTGCCGTTACTAAATCTACGCCACGATTCGAGGGAAACGCTGACTCTCGAGCAACCAATTAACCACGCGGTCTCCCCCCCGCCTCTCTCTTAGTCTGTCTCTACCCCCGATAATCCGTTTCGTGGATTTAAAAACTATCGATCTCTTCTCCTTTTTATCCTCTCTCTCTCTCTCTCTCGCTGGCTCTCTCTATCTCTAGCTCCCTTTTCTGCCCGCGTTTTACCCGCTAATAATTCCCCATCTCCGACGAGCGTTTATTTCCCTCTCGTAAAAAGTTCGACGCTATCTCGCCCCGTTCGTTATTATCTCGAGGTTGTCAAGCAAGAAAGTTGAGGCGGGAAAATAAAACGGGGAAGGAGGTCGCGCGGGGATGGGGGGAAAAGCATGGGACAAGGTGATTACCTCGCGTAAGAATTTGCTCGAAAGAAATCTAACGATAATCATTTTTCCCTTATCAACGGGAGCGTCGCTGCTTCGGCCAGGCATCGTCGTAGGAGAGGAACGGATAGACTTATCGTTTTATTACACGCTACTATTTTCATCCGGGATAGAAGTTTCAAAGAGCTATATCATTTTAGGAGTTATCCGTTTGCTTCGACCGTACCTACCACTGCACCATCGTACACCATCCCTCGCGCTACCTGCCCGCCAAGAAAACTTTAGACTGTCCGACCCGAATCCTCGACTCGTTCCTCGGTACGCTTCTCTGATAACGGTCAACGGGAAAGATTGGCAAAACCTCGCGATACTTCTTCTCTCATCGAACATTGGAAAGCCGAAGGTCATTCCTGCTCGCTGCCAATCTTAATCGTACGCCCAGACTAACTGACCTCGGGAGCCTCGTTTCCACTGGAAACAAACTTTTTGTTTTCTTCCGATTTCGACCCCGGCGACGTTTTATTTCCGCTCGAAATTACCATCGCAGCATTCAAATTTTCCCGGAAACTATTCCCCAGCGTCGTTCGCGAACGACCACAGCACTTGGCAGGAGAGTCGAACGCACCACGCACGATGAATGGCGGACCGTTGAGTGGATCGAGGTTTTTATTGGTTCAAAGAAAATCAACTTGTTCCTTCGGTCGATGATTCTGAGCCATGGAATGCGAAGAGATTTAATTGGTACTCGACTAATTTCAATGGGAATAACCAAGATCGATCCGGTTGCCGTAGATAAATCACGAAACGGACATCATGCTCGGCTATGCAAATGGAATCGATAAAACAGAGGAAAAAAGCACGTCCGACTTCCACCGGGAATTCTAAATCTGGAGTGTCACGCGAAAGGAACGTATAATTTTCGTACAACTTTCGGTT
Source organism: Arge pagana (assembly GCA_963969455.1). NCBI lineage: Eukaryota > Metazoa > Arthropoda > Insecta > Hymenoptera > Argidae > Arge > Arge pagana. Next base: position 11,585,694 of record OZ018311.1, on the reverse strand, counting down.
ATTCTCGTTGTTGTCTCCAATCCGCCCTCTCCAATCCCTCTGAACATTTTCACGTTCCGAGACCAGGGACGATTCGTCGTACGAGTTTCGCTCGCGATTCGCTTGTCAATCGTAACGGTAATTTATCCATCAACGAGACTGACGACAACGACGACGACGGAGAAAATATTTGGCTGCACAGCCAAAACGCAACGTATCATTTTACATTTTACATTTTACATTATACATCTCACGTCACACGGATGAACGCATTAACAGCATGGTGGAAGAATTTAACACACGTTGCCAGAACACTGTTCGTCGTCGATTGGAATTAACTCTGAAATAAATACGATCGACACGTTCGTTATCAACTGCGTATAAATGTTTGTAACAAATCCTACATTTGTTGTGAGAATGCGTAATCATTGTTGTTCAAGTGCCTAATTCGACTCTTTAAGTTGGCTGCAACAACCAATTTCTCATTTCTTCGTTACGTTTCTTCGAGATTCTCGTTTTATCATTTAATATATTCCTTGCCAGTTCAAATTAATATAGATCACGAAACGTTTACATTGGGTACCGAGCATGTCTAAGGAGCATGGCGATCAAGTTCTAACAATGCATTGTAATAACAAAAACATGTCGCGTCGAGAAAGACGAAAGCGTTCTAGTCATGTAGTCATGTAATAATTAGATTTACCATAGATGTATACCCGAGTGATCCTCGTTCAGGACGTTTCAAAGATCTTCGCAATGAATGAAAAAATCTGTGCCAAAGAATTTTCATCGAGCTCCCGAATCCGCACTCCGCTCCCGTAACATTTAGCCCTCGTCGAGTCAATTTCAAATGAATTTTTAATGATTTTAATGCATTTTACTCGTAACTTTCAAATTCGTCGTTGTTTTGTGAAACCACGAGTAAAAACCACCTCGCATCCTTTTCCTTACTTTCTTTCAATATCACCATAAAGATCCAAAAACGCAGAATGGTAGTAGTTCTAGAGAGCATAGAAATAAATGAGCACTGGGGAATTATAAAAAAATTCTTTGGCACAGAATTTCTTAGCTGGAAATATTTCCAAGCAGGCGCAACTTAAGCTGCGCGAATACTCGACACGAGGGTCACCCTGAGGTATGCAGCGCGAAAAAGCCAAGCGCAAGCTTCCATGCGGTCGCGATGTAGAAGCGAAACGAAATGGTCGCGATGCGAATTGTAAAACGACGGCAATGATGTGACGAATGGATGAGTCGCGTAATCGTCTCGCATCGAATATCACGATCGGATGGTATTTGTAAATTTCTAAGACGAGGCGAGTGGAGGGAGCGATGCGAAAAAAAAACGGAACGCGGTTATCAACGCGTTTGCCAAACAAGAAGCGCGAGCCGTGTCCTCGGCTTACCTTGACGAACAGATAAGTTCTTACCAGAGCGTCGACCAATCAAGAACCCCGGGTGCGTCGTTCGGTCAACGAGATAGAAACTTGAGGGTAAAGTTCGCGAACCCCGTGAGGTAACTCGAAGTTTCACTAACGACAAGTTCGGTAAGGTTTTGCAAAAGGTTCGGCGGGTCACGGCGATAGTTGGCGAAGCGGTGGTATGGCGTGAAAAAAGGGGAAAGAAATAGCGCGCAACGTTTGACTTCCCGTCGCCGAAGAAACGAAGATGAAAAACAAAGTGGGAAAGCAAAAGAGAAAGAAACACGGCAGCGTCGAGTAGTGCATCGAAACTTTGTTGCCGAGCACTGATTGCGAGCTCGACTATGTTTGATTTAATTCTTTAATTAGCCGCTTCCGTTCTCTCTATTTCGCCGCGATCTTCTTTTTTTTTCTCTAATCCCTCCCGCTGATTACCTCCGATCCGATTTTTCGAGACGTTCGTCTCGCTCGAGGGAAACGCCGATCGGAATCCCGATCGCCAGAGGCTCGCCTCGTCGTCGAGGAGGCGACCATTCCATGGGATTGTAAAACCAGGGAATTCAGTGGTACGTCCAGACGATTGCATCCGACAACTTTATCACCGTCGCTCGCTGTGATGTGTACGCGACGAGCGCGTGCCTTCCATTCGCGTGTCCCCGTGTTATATCCATGTGTCGTCGAGTCGGGAAATTATGCCGTATCAGACACCGTGACGCATCGGACGTTGGCATAATCAAATGAACGGACGGACGCGAGGCGAAGCGCGCGCCCCGACGGTTCGAATGCAAATTTTCTCCATTTTGCATTTTGTCGTTTCGCAGCGGTTCGCGTGGCTGTCTACGTTCCCAACCTCGGTCTCCGATTATGCATCGCCGACGCAGTTGTCTACATTTTACTGCCCACTCATGAATACGTAGCAAATGCAACGATATCGCGATTCTGGGATACAACTCGAGCTTGTCGAAATCACTTTTCGAGTCTAAAAATCTCCCTTCTTGCGCGAAACGAAAGTTAAAAAAGAGAAAATCGTTCCTCATTATTATTTTCCCACGCCATGGAGTGAAAATCATAGGATTCGACCGGAAAGTTGAATTATTTATTTGTCCATTTTGAATAAATCCATCAATTCATAATTTGAAGCAAGTTAAGAGGTTATGAATTTCGCGAAACAAGGAAAACAATTCGCTTTTACTCAACTTAATTTCAAAACTCGTTGCTCGTGGCGATGAGTAGGCACGAGAAGTTCGTTTTCAATTATTTGTTACCAAAACAGTGCGAACTGACGCTGTTTTTGTACGCGACAACCTATTATTATAGAAGTTCGTTTTTCAGCTTTATTTGAGCTTAGTTTTTACGGACGATCAAAAAGTGGCGGGACTACGCGGAAATATAATTTGTTACGAGTATTCGAGGAGGAATAAATGACCACGATTGTTCGAAAATTGAGCAGCCGGTAGATTGTCTGACCAATCGACTCGTATTATATTCACGAGACGTACCCGTGTCGATCGCGAACCGGGATTATCGACGGGATTGAAGTTCGAATCAGGGAAGATCCTCGTCGAGAAGTTTGTTAGATTCGACAAACTTATCCCATTTTCTCTATAATTTTCCTAACGCCGACTTTGTTAACATCCGCGCGGATTTACCCAACGAAGGAATTATCCGCGAGCGAAATCGCAATTGCAATCGCAATCGCAATCGCTTCGGCGTAGACGAGGATCTTGTCTATTTTAATCGAAATGTAAATACTCGCTTTATACGAGTCGAACGACGTTTATTCGCGATGTAAATTGTGTTTACAATGTCCTGGGCATTCGTTCACGCCAGGCGACCCGACAACTAGTTACCGGTACGTTTAACCGTTTGTGATTTTCGACTGGTAATATTTGCAAACGGACCGGGACGTTTGATCGGTGTAGTAAACACCGGACACGTCCGTTCAACGCGACGAACGCCCGAGGAAATCATTTTACCAACGCTGACAGACTTCCTGTAACGTGGAACGTACCGTTCCCGCCATTTCCTGCCACTGGAAAACTCGCGTTCCGACATTTATTCGCGGAACGTAGCTCGCCCAGTCCGTTTTCTTTCGCCGGTAAATCTCGAAGAGCATCGCGAATCGTGCTTCAATGCTATATACCCGAAACGTATCTTCGGCTCATATCTTCCTGCAGCTTTTTTTACTACCTAGAAATGACCCCCTTTTTTACAAATCCAAAATAGTTCCATCCCCGTTCAATTTCGCGAAAGCTTCCGATCTTAAAAATCTCAAGTGAGGCGAAGAACGAAAGAAAAAGGAGCCTGAAATCTGCCGCGAGAATCTGTATGGGGCTGAGAACCCATGGAGAAATGTCGAGTCACGACGAACGAGTGGTTGATGCGGCAACGATCCAGGATTCGAGTGTCTCATAATTTTTTAAGAAGGTTCGTTACGTCGCGTATTAATATGCGGACAGCGCAAAGGGATCCGGGTCTCGTAATACGTATCAGACTACATTTCACGGCTGATCGAGGCGAATAGACAATTTCCCAAAGGGTTTTGGATATAATAGCGTTCGGAAGGTTCTATAGTCTATCGCATTAGAGTCACACGTCTGTAGCCCGCGTTGGGGTAGGTTCGTTAGCGGTGCACACGACGGCCCTCGAAGCTCTCCGCGTTCCGACGATACTGAAATTCGCCCGATATGTTATACGCCTATGGCCAAAATCTACGATCCGCCCGTATAATATACATTCGTCGAGTTAACCTCCCCCCCGTTAAGCTGCCGGCAATTGTCACCCAGTCATCCCGAGTGACCTATAAGCAGCCGGCCTATGTCGCTGCGTTATTAGTACCTACTACACGCCGTCGACCTTAGCTCAGTTCCACTCGGAGAACTCCGTTCGCGAGGGTTTTGCACGCAACGAAGATGGACGACCGAAACACCCTCTCAGCTTTCTTAATTACGCGAAACGACATTTCTCCCTCGTATAAATCTTTCGGCTCTCATTTTTCTCATCGCTGTTTACACTTTGAGATATGTTTATCATCTTCGGATGAACGTAGCCGCGCATCGTAAAAAAAATTATCTTTCCACTCCTTCCCCTCAACCTAACGGTTTTAGTCTTCGTCAAGAAAGAAAAAAACCGCGGCCCCTTCGCTTCTCCGTCGCTCTCTGTTTTATTTGCCGAAAAATCAGCATTATTTTCTTCCATACAATAAATCTCCCCTTCTTTACTTTTATTCTTTCTTATATTTCTTCATTTTGTTTCGGTAAATCAACATGATTTACCTTTAAACAACAGACTTCCCGACGACTTCTATAAACAACCTAATTTCTTTCCAAGAAATCAACGATATTTACCTTTATACAATAAACTCGTTCTCTCTTCATTTCTGCTCCTGTATTTCACCACTTTCCTTCGTCAAATCGATACTGTTTGCTTTTATACAACAAGTCTCTGACAGTCACTTTCCCTCCGATCCGTATAAAAAAGCACTACGCCTCACTGAATTTACAATGAAAGATTTTCCATAACCCTCTTTAGGTTTACAATTTTCCAAATTCTTTTTCCAAAAATATTTATATCTTGCTTATCATTTTTATCTCTTATCGTGTATTCCATCTTCCTTCCAAACCCGATCCTCCGTTCTCTTTCACCGCCTGAGAATATGGTTATTTTGTTATTACATGCAATTTTTTCGCTAAATCAGTTCATCATTCAAATAATGCGTCGATAGAAATCGATTCGGCGGTGCGTAGCATGAGAAAGCAAGTAGTAGGAATCGTTAGGAGGAGTAGTAACCGTTCGGAGTCCGGCCGACGCGCGGACGCGGAGTAGTGGTAGCCGCTTGGTCGGACGCGACGCGTGTCCGTCGCGGCGCGAGACAACGTAGTGTACCTACTTGGAAGACACCGATGTGACGCGTCGAGAAAGGCGCCATCATTCGATAGAATAGAAATAGGTAGCTAAAATTATTCGATGTCGATGGACGCATCGTCGATTCTTCGATTGATATCCGGTGTTTCGTGATAACTCGCGGGGCATTCGGTACGCGAATCGACCCACGTCGATTATACGTCGTTGTTAATTGGCAGTTGAATAACAAATGCAAAGCAAACTTCGTTCGCCGTTGATTCGGAGAATTATGAATACGGTCGACGGGTTATAAATTCAGATACAGCCGCTGCGCCCGCGATTCGTATCGACCCGCGTCCTCTTCGACCTTTCGGCTCTCAATCTCTTCCAAATATTTACGATCTACTCGGGCTTAATATATTTTTAGCGATAAATTCAACGGAATGTACGGTTATAACGGCAGCGAAGAAATAAACCGAGGACACGGCTTCCCCCGACGTCTCAGAGACTAATGGCAAACGAGTCGTTTTATTTGTCAACTGGTGAAACTTTGGCAACTCGAAAAAGACGACGAGGCTGACGAGCAAAAACTGTACCACCAATCATTCCGACCCAAACGACGCCGCGTACGAAAACGATACGCGGCAGGCCGCTCGAATGGTTACTGAAATTCAACCCTGTTGCGAACCCGGCCCGAAAACCGCCCGGCTACTCGCCGTTTTCTCGTCACTCGATTACAAGGATTTCCAGAAACGTCGAACCGATTCCTTTTCGCGTGCATGCGGAAGTGTAGAATTTACATGTAAACGCAGCGGTAGTACGAGCGCGAGATATCGAAGTATGAAATTGAAGTAACATCCAACCAATGCCATTGGCGATTGATTGATTGATATACTTTCGATGTTTTTATTCAAGATATGGATAAATACTCTTCGTTCGCCGAGGACATCTCCCTCGCCCGCTTCTAGCGCATCTAGCGGCACTGTCAAGGTAAATAGATGGAATCGGGACAGCGACGTATCAACGAAAAACATCGAACTGCTTTTCGGAGCGACTGCGAACGATCGGACGTGAATTTGCAAGAGAACACGAGTTTCGAGGACGGTGATCCGTCGACTGGCGTCGATTGCGAAATTAGTTTTGAAACGTATCCGAACGAATACTGATCCTTGATCGATTCCTTGCCTATTTGACAAGTGTTTTTTTTTTCTTTTTAAAATCCTACACCGGTGGCCGACGGTCGAGGAAAAATTATAATTCATCGACGCTACGAAACGCTCTGGTAAAAAACAATTAAAGAATGCGCGCGATATGAAACAAATGGCATTGAATCGTTTGGGCATGTTTAGGAATAGTGGCAGCGAGTGCAAGTTCACGAGAGTGATTTTAAAAGTACGCAGAGTAATGAAATAATTGTCGAAGACGATGTTACAATTCGTGTCGTTTCGGATAGAATGACAGATTGGCCGAAAGTAAATTCAACTGCGAAGAACAAGAAATTAAAATACATACGAATCAAAGGGAAATACATTTTTGGATTGCGTATGGAAAAGCCTTGACAGCTGATCAAGGATCAACGCGGATAAACCGAATTTCGTCAATCGACTCCCGTCACTCCTGTTCACTTCCACGGAATGTTTTGATGCCGTTCATGAATTCCTCGTTGATCGTCGTTCGGGGATTGCCAATTGGCTCGAGAGAATTGGAGTATTTTTGAAAGGGGTCGAACGCGAATGGGGTCCCGTTTCGCGCGAGGGGAATTGCAGATTACCAGGAGTTATTTATCAGCCCAATGTCGATTCGGAAGTCGGGTATTGCGGTAAACGCGCGAGACAACTGGTAGTTCGCGATGTAGAACGTGACAGACGTACGTACGTGCGCGCGTTGTACGAAACGCTGACGTAAGCAACGAAGCCGCGTTATTTAATTTTTATTTTTTACTTCAGTTTTTTTTTCTCCGAATGAAACGGAGCAGCGCCGACGTGATGAAAGCACAAACGAACGAAGCTGTGAATATAAAGGAGCTGTTGGAGTTTTTTTTTTTACAAATACGAGAAGTTCTTTACGTATGCAGTAATAGTCTCGCGCCTGTATGCTTCACGTATGTTGTTAAAATCTCCCGCGGAGCTCTCGTCGTCGGTGACGTTTTAATTACGACAGAAATTTCACACCACTGCTCGGACAGGTTTTTTCTCATTGTTTTCGTTTCTTGCCGTATTCGTTTCTTGCCGCATTTACCGCAGTTTTAACACTGATATTCTTCAAAAATCACGCAAAGCTAATCGCGTGATTTTTTATCCGTTGGATGCGAACTTAGAAATTATGGAATGCAGAAATCGTGGAACTGTACGATGTTAAATGTGATGGAAATAATTTCTTCGTATCTCGGGCGACAGCTAGATTCATCGAATGATTATTCCAGGAATTGCGGCATTGATATGCCTTAGGGCAGCGCGTCTCTACCGAGCTAATCAAGCTGGTCCCACACCGCGTGATGAATACGTAAATCCGTTTTGAACCCGCGAGTGAAAAATATTCTTAGTTATTCGCATGACGGCGAACCCATTTTCGACCTGCGATGAATGTGATGCCCGACGATGAAAAGAAATTTGCAAATGCAAGCGAGCACGAAAGACAAAAAACAAGCGAACGTCGTCAACTATCGACGCTAAAACTAACTCACCCATCATTTTTCTTGCGATTCGTATTACTAACCGAAAACTAACAATATATCTCTGTTTTTCTTATTCTTCCAGCTTGCACAACGGGACATACATCGTGTTTTGTTTTATTGTAGCCTTACCTGTCACCCCAACTACGCTACGAAATCCTTTCGATTCTCATCCACGATACTCATCTTTTTACCCATTGGATCTCGTCTCGCCCTCGTTTCGTCTCGATTTTTTTCTCTCTTTCTGTTACTTTGCTCTTTACCCGTTCTCATTTGTTCCTGTTTTCAGCATTTACTTCTCTCCTCATTATTTTTACGCTTTTATTTTCCTTTATCCGTTCCTTTTTCATTTCATCTCGCTGCGCGTTGCCGCTGGCGCTGCTGTTTCACAGAGGTAAGTTTATATTTTCACATTTCATGCCATCCAACACGACGCGAACCTTCTCACATCCAGATATATCCTATGTATACACATACCACATTTCGAACGCAACAGCTTTGCTGAATTGCGTCTCAGATAGAGTATTGACAACCTATGCAAGGAACGCGAGAGACATTGACGTTCCTGTCGCTCTATCGCTTCGAAAAGCTTTATCATGCTTGTTTTCGTACGATATTCTGTATTTTTTTAAGCGGTACAGTCGAAAGACGTATTAATTTATCGGACACCGTTACGTTATCCTGCAACGGAATGAAAGTAGACTTTCGAAGCATTCCAAAAAAAAATTCCAATCCAATTCACAATCTTGATAAGAGGTATAATGCTGTTCGGTTGAGAAGTAGTACCGGGTGGACTTACAGCTAGATGTAATGCTATTTGGGCGATGTCTGCAGCGGATTTCCCTTCGAGAGAAATTCAACGGAACAATGGTTCGGATGGTTTTGTTGAGCGATGGATCAAGCATGAGAATTATACAGGACCAAAATATTCGCGTTTCCATAGAACTGGCATTTACGGAGAACGTAATAGAATTCTTGTTCGTAACAACGATATCTCGCCTCGGAAAATATAGGCTTGAGTCAAATACCCTTGGAATTGGTGCTTTTGCCAACATAGAAAATATACAGATTACAGAGAGAGTTTTCCTCTACCCACGAAGCTCGAGGCAATATTCAGATACCAACAATTTGGGAACGTGTGATTATTAACTCATAAATATCGTAAGCGTGCAATCTACTCGCATCTACATTCCCGCGCAGAAAACGACTTTCGGCTAACTTTCATTATTTTGGCATACACGTTCAAAGATTTTCATACGTAAGTTTGATACACCCCGTAAATGTGCCTGCTTACACGATGCTGCAGCAAAAATGAAAATTTCACAATTTTTGGTTCTGTCGCATGCGAATCGATTGTCACATTTATCCGAATTCGTTTTTTTTTATATATTCACCGGACACGTGAGAATGTTTATTTTTGGTCAGTTTTACAGTGGTGATCGATTATACGAAAGGTTTCAAAACTCGGTTTCATACAACCATGTACAATATTGATATTTCTCGTTCAACCCCGATCCAATTTCGATCAAAATTGCGCTAAAATGACGTATCACTTTATAGCTATTATAACTTTACGATCGAACTCTCGGATGATCGGTTTAACGATAGAACTGGTCACAATAGTGTCTCACTCGCAACAGATTTACTCGATCAAAGTTCGCTAAGCTCTCTACCGATGAGTGGCTATCACTCGACTCGCACCGCTTACAAATACTAGTGGCACGGCCTATGATTCCAATAGTTACTACCGTACATCGATCATGGCAGCACGCGAGCAGCATCGGCAACTAAGCGGAAAGTTCTACGAACTATCAACAACGTACTTCGAAGAACTTGAGATACTTGATCTACACGAGCGAAGCGAATAGTTCTATACAGCTGATTCGATATAGTTACATAATAGTGATGGTAGAACGATAGGGATCGTTTGAGAATAAAGTTATCGAGTAGTAAGTTTGGTTCAGAAAATTTCCCTTCAAGCCGCGAGCTATCAACATCCTGTACTTCTAATTTTCCTACGAATAGCCGTAAAATTCCATCCTTTTATCACCGTAGCAGTAAGACCAACCAATGCCATTCGTATCCATTCGAAAGACTCGCGAGCCACGCCGGGCTAGTAAAATTACCGCTAGAGCTTACGAAACGCTACGTTGATACTTGGTAACCAATCGATGGAAAAAAAAGATTGTTACGAGGTGAAAGACTTCAAATATTCAGTCGCGTTTGAAGGCTTTGGAATCAATACTATTTTACATTTTATAACTGACAAACGCTTGGCTCTCGATAGTATGTAGAGCGCGCAACGTATACGTGTTGTACGGGTACATAGAGCCTTGACTCGGCACTCTTTTAAATTGGCAGGGTAGCAGATTGGCTTTTGATATTTATTAAAAAGTAAGCCGCAAAAGCGGACCGAAACCACCGGCTTATCGGTCTTTGAATAAATTTCAAGTTAATCATAGGAAATAAAATGGAAACCACGCACAGCCGCTAGGGATTATAATATTAAAAGTTACAAGTCCGTCGTGAGAGCGATTGTAAAAGTTTACCGTAACAACCGAATGAAAAATAGTTACTCGATACTTTTCATTCGATGGGGAAACTTTTCCTTCCTCGTAATTCAACAGCGACCCTTTGATTTATAGAAAATTTTACCCCTAGATTTTTTCGAGGAAACATCCGATACGTTTGTATTTCTTTTCGAAAAATGAATAATTTCACCCGCAATAACGTCGATATTTTTTCGCAGTTACGAGTTTATTCCGAATTTACCGATATTCTACTATTGAAGAATTTTAGATATTCGTGATCAAAGAACTGGAAATGCGTTTGCCAATAAGCATCCGGTAAACAGCGTTGTCAAAGGACTTTCGACGTGGACGAATCGTACAATCAGATGTAATGAAAGGTGCAATCGTGTAATCGAACGGTCAGAACTCGATAAATGGAAATGGCAATGTACGCGTAATTACAAAAAATTCTGGGGAACGTTTAAACGTCAAATTTGGCTCGTTGGAAAATAAACGGAGCGTCACTACGAATTATCTCGTTTCGCGTGCCGATCCTAATTGTGTGCTTCGTCGGTCGTACTGCAACTTTGTTCGAGCGTGACGTGCGACACGAATGAAAATTAGATGATCGCGCGAACTTTAGTGGGCGTATTACGCGAGGAAAACAAACGGAAACGTTGAGAATGAAAAGTTTGGGGAAAAGTTTGGCACGAGATGTATGAGTTTGCACGAAAATGAAATTAGCCGAGAATTTATCGGCTCTACGCGCACGTATCTTTGCGACGTCGCAACATCCACGACTCCTTGATTAATCTCTCCCTCGATTTAACCGAAACCCTTCGTTCTGATTAAAACTATTCTCTTCCCCGATGTTGCTCTAACCGCAACTCTGCCACCTCACGCTACATCGCCCCGTGTATATAATTCATGTTTTTCTCATTTCGCAGAGTTCACGAAAGTCGAGTCGATAACCCGGAAGTGTTCCCAGCAGCCAGGATGCTGCGCGAGCCACGTTATACCTACCATCAACCGCAACCTTCGCCTACTTCGCGATACTCCAAGAGGAAACATTTTTCCACTCGATGAACAATTTGCCTCCATATTTTTTCAACGAAGGATCAGACATTTCATCTCGAGTGGTATGTATCGGCTCCCAGGAAAAAAACGATACCCATCTGTTTTTCCAAGCTTCCCTGTCGCAAAATTAAATTAATCGCGGTAATTGCGACAACGAGCCAGGCAGCATCATTTACGTCGTGAATCTATGAAATCGACCGCTATTTTCCTTGTTCTGTCATTGTTCTATTTTCATGCTTGCGACTTGTGACCCCGCGTCAGACTTGCAATCAGCTCTAGTGGTTTTACATCTTACGGTCCACGTAAAATCCGATTTCCGCTACTTTATAATGGATTAACTGCCGTTGGATATATTCTCAACGAGAGATACTACCGTCAAGATATTTCCATTTTATTAACTACCAACGGTCTTACGGACTCCCGTTGTCGTTCAATTTTCAAAATGATGCTTCGGAAATTGCGATTCTCCTTATGCAAATGGAACTCCGGCGAAGTCAACAACCGGAGATTATAGGACGTTTTATAGCTTACAGCACATCAAATAGAAATATCCACTTATTCACAATGCGTTACCATCATGAACATTTCATGTCTCGATACAACCTGCATAAAATACTCTAATGTGTCTCGCTCCATTCTCACGTGTGTCTGGATTTGCGACACACGCTGCTGCGTTCTCCAAAAACAGTCGCCTCTGAACGATCCGTGCGCGTAAAATGCTCCATCGTGTTCCGTTCACCGTCCTTGCTTCTTTCTCGACGATGTCCAAAAATGTCGTTCAATCTCGCGGCGTCCGATCGATCGATCGATCGATCAATCAATGCCGCGGAAGTCTTTTCCGAGACGTTGTTATATCGAATAATAAGCTCGGGTAAGCATTCCCGAGGCATCCGCAATAGGGACAACTCGAATATGATCCGTTACGAGATTCATTGGGGTTGCAGACTCGTCGGCCTGGACGAAATTTAATTCAACGTGGTCTCGCCCGATTCGACCAACAACGTAGCCCTCGCTGCGGCTTCGATTCTTTATCACAACAATTTATCGCTACATTGCCGGAACTAAGCCTATTTAAGGATAAGCTCGGTTGCAACTTTGGACTATCGGGCGAAAGTTTGTTAAGCTCTCGATGTTAGGAGCATAATTGTTCCCAAGCGATTCCGACGAATTTGAGGATCTCATTTTATTACGTCGAAAGAAATGATATCGAAATTTCGAACTTGTTTCCTGTTTTCGTACCCTCGGAACTACGAATGCTACTCACTATAAGGATTGAATTATTTCGCTTCAAGGAATATGAGAAACGGAGCGAAAATCATTCGTTCGCTCAGAATGGTTAACTGCGATCGAACTACGTCGAGTTAAACGCGGATCTCAACGTTTCGCTAATACGGATTCTACGACGTATCAAATGAATTCAATTCGCGTGAATATTTCACCGAATTCCCGAACGGCAATTCGCCCTCACGTTCAAGATCAATTATTCGACTGATTACCCTCTTAGTTATCCTGCATGAGTTGGAATCTCTCCGAACGGTCTCGAATTCGTGGAAACAAAGGAGCGCTACAGTCGCGAACTTTTCGCAAATATCTACGTTAATTGCTGCATTTTTATTTTTTCTTTGATCCAACAAAAGCAGAAACCGAGTGATCTCCCTTCGACATGCATTCATTTAAATCTACAACGATGTACATATATTTCCTCAAATAGTAAAAAATTATTATCTACACCTATCACACATTCGAGCTAAAATAACACCATTAAAATTTTACAGACATTTCTGATATAAACACACTTTTAAGCATACGGTTGCATAAACGTTACAATATCACAAAAAAGAGTAATACCTATTAATAAAAAAAGCTCGGTATGATAAAATCAATGGAATTATACTTGAATTCAAATTAGGTTGTTTTTTCATTTTTGCAATTTTTATACCTTTCAGATTCTATTCTGATCTAGTTCGAAGTATATTTTTATGTATATTTTCTCTTTGTACTTGGAAACTTGGCTAAAATTTATCTGGTTTCGTTTTTTGTTTCACTGGTGCGATATAAATTTATTATTTTTATGTGCTTGTTGACTCGACCTAAAGCGTATTTCTAAGAAAGATCTCCATTTCATATAATATTTCATAGACAACGTTCGAAAATTGTTTGTTATTTATCCAGTGATTCTCTTTTATTTTCCATTCTTATCTCCCAGGGATTCCTTATGCTTGCCAATTTCTTTCACCTTGTCTATCAAGAATCCACTGATATTATTGTACCTTTCGTGTTTGTACTTCTTGTATACCGAAAGGATATTCAAATCATTGTTTGCCGAATATAAGACTCCTTGAAGTATCAATATTCGAGTCTCGTTCATTTCCGTTTCCGTGAATCTATTCAAAGATGGTGAATATATTAAAACACGTAACAAATATGTGAGAAAAATACTGACGGCCGCGGGTTTGAAATTTTGGTAATTGTGTAGTTTGAGTAGTTTTCCGAAAAACGACGGAAAAAATTTCTTCTCAGTATGGGCTGCTTTAATTGGTGACTCCTAATGACATTCCGTCGAGGGAGGCTGATACGTTTTATTATATATTATTATAATAAAATCAACGACTTTGTGAAGAAGCAAACATTGTTTCATCGTTTTCCGCAAAAGTACTCAAACTATATAATCACCAACATTTTTACATGAAATAAGGTTTTCAGTGATGTAAGATTGGAAATTTCGCCCCCAATTAATCTTGGTGTCTCTAGTCAATATACTATAATTCATTCGTGCCCAATTGGGTAATATATTAAGTCACGATAGAAACCTGTTCATCTCATCCGTCTTCCAATGCGACCAGTCGAATTTCCCACATGTTGCCTCCAACACAATGCACAAAGCCGTTTGCGTGGCGGTGGCCGCCAATAAAGCACCAGACGTCCGAACGAGCGATTCCTCGAGCAATGCGACGTCGAGCTTTGCAAAGAAAAAAAAACGTAATTCGAGCCAATACTCGATAGCCAATATATTCCATCGAATCATACGCATCGCTTCATTGATAAGAGTCCTGCAGGCGTTTGGTTACTTTCGGATGACACCATAAAGATACTCGCGAATCATTTGAACATCCGTTATCTGAAGGTATATTTCTCGGGCTATAGTTTTCAAAAATGCACCAAAAATCGAGCCGCGATATCTCTTCCAATGTTGCGCGACGCAGGCGTTCGATTCGTTGGAAACTTGTTCGTTTTACCATATAATTGACGCAGCGATAGACCCGCTGGATCGCAGCATCATTCACGGTGCATCTCAAGGACCACAGATAGTACGCGGTGAAATAATACGGATTCGGAAATATCAATCTGTACTCCAAGATTTTCAGTATTTTACTCTCGCATTTACAGAGCAGCGCTACGTTGTGCGAATACAAATCCTTCGCGAAGGAGATCATTTCTTGCGCCTGAAAGCAACGTAAGGTTGGTTTTGTTTTCTTTCATCGAAGCAAACCACTTCGGGTCGAGTCATCCGATTCAAGGGTCGTACTTACGGTGGGAACTTTCGTTTCGTTGTGCTTGATTGCGATCCATAAAGTACCCAAGGCAACGAGTTGCACGTCGTAGATGGAAATGTCTCTGCACAGGTCCAATACAGCATCGAACATTTTCGTAGCTTGATATAAGCTACACGAGCTGGCACGAAGATATTCCTAGAGGCGAGAAATACATGCGATTGGAGTAACTCGGAGCAGATAAACATGTATAATTTCGAACTCACGCCGACGCTGATCAAGAAATTGATCACAATTTTCCTCTGTAATTCACTGATCGTTGTACCCTTCAGAAACATCGTCGACACCTTGTGGCAATTGTTCTCCCTTGCATATTCTACCTCGATTATTTCCTCTATGTATGCCGTAGTATATTGAACAGCGAGTGGTATGACCTCCTCGATCTGACGATTATAATTGGCTGGTTTTTGCTTAGAGGCTTGCAGAGCTTCTTTCACCTATTTTACGGACGGAAAAAACGGGAACAATTCAAGAGCAATGTCCAACGTGAAAATTGTCCACGTACATGTACATAATCCATTTCAGTGTAATGTGGAAGCTAGAAAAATATTGGAAGCTATAACAAAATTTTGTCCTTGAGAATTAGCCTTTGTAAAATCAATTTACACGAATGTCGCGGAAGAGCGTCAACTTTTTTTTTTAACGAACAATTAACCGTGTTGAGAGAAAAGTATAAGATATAAGTAAACAATTTCTAATACAGTAATAAAAATCGTTGGGATTCTCACATTCTTACATATTGTCAGACGTGTGATCCGTTTGTTCGTATTTGTAGCTAGAACATTATTATTCGTTGAAATTCGAGACAGACATACCAGATCCGACCCGTAAATTAATTTACCTTTGGAATGACCGGAAGCGGTGCTGAAATTCTTGGTGTTATCGTTGTTACGACTGCTCGAGAAGTGCAGAGTGATTCGCGCCGTAAGCTCTCATCGCGATTCTCGTGTCCCGCATGGTTCAAAAGCAAAGTCTGCTCAGCAGCATCGAAGCGTCGCGCGAAGTTTTTCGCGCGATTCAATCGTTTGCGGATCGATTTGACAAATTTCGGACGTTCGTCAGGCGTCGGTGGAATTTCTTCGGTGCTGGAGGAAATATCTACAGCCGATTTGTCCGATATTGCCAATAATTTGTCAGACGCGCGTGATGAAACGACGTTCGGTTTGACAAAGTCGACACCGTTCGACGTTTTGTCATCGATGGACTCTTTCGAGGTTTCGCCACTCGACTTCTTAAGGACGATTGTTGGAACCGAATTCACGTAAGCCTCGGTGTTGTTGCTCTTTGGGCGTGGATCGATTGAATTCCGATCGTCGACTTCTCCGCTATTCAATATTCCTAATTTATTGTCCACCAGCGAATCTTGGAGATGTATAGACGCATTTTTGTTCTCCTCGTGACCAGTAAGCAATCGCGGTTCATTTTTCATCTTCTCGGTGTTTTTCTGGACTTCTATGTCGCCGATCTCGCACGATTCAGTATTGTTATCGTCAACTTCGTCGCCGTTTTTCAATAGTTTTCTTCGTTTCTTCGCCACGCCGTCGACAGTGTCGTGGAAAATCGAAAAGTGCGCGACGGATTCGCATTGTTTGACATTTTCACGATTGCTTTTTGACGCAGGAATCGATTGTTTGGACTCCTCGTGAAGCTTATCGTCAAAGTCAGCCGATAAGCGTCGCTTCGTGCCGTTGTTTTCGAAGCAGAACGAATCCGCTGTCGGGACGTAAGGCTTACTTCTTTGTCGCGTACTTCGGACGGAGTTCGATTTTCGGAAATTGATCGGCTCGTTTTCTTTCCCTGGATGTGTTTGATATCCGTTGAACGCTCGAGGCTGAGACATCGGTCTGCTCCAGATTTGACGCGTCGCGAGTACCCGTCTATCATTCAAATGCGGCGTATTGCTTATCGTGCCCACCTGCCACGGGAAATATCTCATTGTCAATGAAATTTGTAACCGGTACAGCGAGATGCATTCTCAGCTCTATACTCAGCCCGGGAAAAAATTGGTTCGCACCATGGAGAAAAATCGCTCGTTGTGCTACCTTCGTACGTATCTTTTACCGAACCAAATGAAAGTGTAGAACGCAGAAAACCTTCTTTCAGGCAAAGTTCAGCTTATTTTAAACTTACCTGCTTATTTCCTCCTCGCTTTTCACTATCCATTATTCGCTCTCGCGAGAATCGATTCACTTTTTATTTATATTATCGTATTTTCTACGCTAATACAATTTGTTTCTTGTGTGAAGAGAAATCGTCTGAAAAGTAGACAGAAATCAGAACTGCGATGTCCGACCGGCACGCGTGTGATCTGACGCCTCGTTTAATCCAGAATTGTTAGACTGGATTACCATAAGTGGTCAAAACCATAATAAGGCAGCTACGAAGATACTCGCAGAGAAGATAAGCGCTTAGTTGTTGTCTGCCAGTTCTTGTTTAACCTCTGTCATATAATTTCGCGTTGACGCGAGAAACAACGCTTCCAGCGTACCTCGAAGCGTTTACTTCTCAATGTTTACTGATTACTCAGCCATCGACGAGTCAATCTCGCGGAGAAATATCGAAATTGCGAAAGATACGATATTAATTGTACATGTACGTTATAACGTAAAAAGGAAATAAATTGGGGTTGCAGCAAAATGCTCCGAGAGGATTATCGGAAAATCACTAACACGTGTAATAAATCTGACTCGAGGGAAATTAATTGGAAACCGAATGTTTATTGAAAAATGAACATTTCGAGTCATACCGTTTGACCGAAAATCAAGTGAATACACACATCTTTTTATTTACTCATTTTTTCCATTTTTTCATGACTTCTTCGATGTTTTTTGTCTGTCTAGAGCCTTTTTTCAGTTTTGAATGTATGTACGTTTTTCAAAGATACGAGTATATCACGATTGGCAATCGCTTAAAACAAGCTTATCGGTGATATACGTCTGTTATTTCATTTCTGTTTTAATTAGAGGTATACCCTGTTTCCTCGGATCGTCTCAATTTCACGGCGTCAATGTTGTAGGCAGCTCGCCACGCCGTCAACATATACATATTATGTACTCGAACTTGCTGATTCATATTCCGACGCGAACTCAAAAGCGTTATAAATCGAGTTATACCGTTATTCCGCCCGTCCCTTCAATTGTTGTTCGATATTTCTTGTCTCGTATTGTATCTCGTATCATTCCCGAGGATATTCGATACGAATCCATATTTAATCGGTTAAAATACATGTATGAAGCGAACGTTGGCAAGTGGCCGAAAGCCTTTCACGGATTTTCTCCAATAGGTGAATAGAACCTCTGTGCAAAATTTCACCTCGATCAAAAGAAGAATGAACCGAACTGCTTTTGAGTTATTGGCTTTTTGCCTGACAAACTTCCATTCATCAATGTACGCCTGATGCGAGGCTGCCCGCTTCCCCGACGTGTATCGCAGTCGAGGTGGTCGTCTAATAATAAGTATATAGATTCGAAATCAAAACTATTCGCTCGCGTGGGGTGAATTCGATGAAAGTTGGCAGGGCACGTCAAACATCGGAGAAAATAGAAATTTATCATTGAACCGGAACTAAAACGCAAAGAATACCTACCGAATCGGAGCAAACGTCTGCCGAATCGCAGACATCCACTTATCGAGGACGAGTAAATAAAAGTCGTCCGTACTGAAAAGAGGCAGCGAAGCGAAATACTCGCGGGCTGCTTACGAAAATATATAGTAATACGAATGGTGAGGGACCGATCGATGCCTCGTAAACGCTGACACAAGTGTACACGTCAACTCTTCGAACCTATCCCATACGTGTATGTATATATATATATCAATCCTCAACCACATATATATGCACACGGAGTACTTTTACCGGAGGCTATACTCTGACAAATACCTTTTTGATCAAAACGAGTCATCCGATAGTCTGAGACATAAAATAAAATTCATTCGGACCTGAAAGTATTCTTTGAGCTAAGCTCACCGATATTAATCGTGCGTGGTCCATTTGGCCATGAGTTTTGGAAAATATCGCCCGCGTCGATCTGCTCTCTTTCCTCTTCGATCGAATCCCTTTCGAACCTTAGTACCTTTAATACGATGGTTTAAATCTGCGAACTCTTCATATTTTTCAGATCACCAGTCAGCGTCGCGCATGGCAATGTACGAAGAGGATCCACGACTTGGAATTCGAGTACATGGACCGTGAATAGGCGAAAATCTTCGTACCTTCGCACACCGAAGAAACATTTTTTGTTGCATACGCTTAATCGTCGAAACCATTTTCTTTTCCTTTTTCTCGAACTCGATTCGACTGCTGCATCCTAGTTCAAAGTGGTCGTACTTGATTGCTCGGCAAATCGTTGTAACATATTTGACAAGGTCGTAATCATTCCGATGATCAAGGTAGAGATTTCCCGATCCGCGGTAGCGAAGCGCGTTCTGATTTTCGAGAACCATCGAACGATGTATAAATTACGGATTGTCGGATACCTTATCGGTTTCCGCCGTTTCGTATTTGCATAAGGTCGTCAGTCACTGTCGAGGATCGCATGTCCGGATTCCCCGTCGTTTTCCGGGAAAAGTTCTGGTTGGAAAACCGTGAAAAACATACGTTTACCGACAGTATAAAAAAAAACTATGCTAACTCGCGTATCTTTCGTTGTATTCCATTTTCGTGCATAGATATTTCATCGTGATGTTCAGATTTCCTACCAACCGCGAGAGTTATTATCTGAGAACGAGTATCGCAACGAACTTTGCGTTCGAATGAGAATAAAACGTTCCGGACAAATTTATTGGTATTTGGTCAAATAGATTCAAGGGAATCACGAGACTCTCCGGCATCGAGCACGCATCCCGAATAATATATGACAACTTTACGACTCTGTTCAACGATTTGTCGAGAGCTTTGATCGTCGGATCAGCAGCCCTTAGCACCGGGAGACCCTTCGACGGGGTGGTTTGCGCATACACAAGTGAAAAAATCGTGAAATCCTTAAATCACGGATGAACCGAAGCTCGAGCCTGTGAGGCAAAGAGTTTCGAGTTTTACGCGAGTCGTACCTGGGTAAGAAATCCAGATAATTTCCTTCTCGACCCGTCAAGTACACTCGATCAAGCAGATTGTCACCGCGTCACAGGATCACCACAGCTGAAAGCTCGTAACAGGCCATAGCTCGACGTGGTAAGAGATATACAGCGAAAAATGTCTACGATTCGAGTGCGAACGTCAAGGGTCTTCTGGTGCTGTACAGCGATCTTCTCATTTCTTCGGCGAACTAAGAACGTGATTTTTTTACGATCAGGACAAGGGTGAAAGAAACGGTTTGGTACATTCACAGTTCGTTAACATCATCGAATATGCATTGCCGTAGCAACTGTTTGGAAACATCCGTGACTTATAGATCGCAACGAAAATTGCATACAGTTTTGTAGCCAGTGCAGGTCAGAAACCACGTTACCGCAGCAATGAAGACAACTGTGCCGGTAGACGCGTCATCGTTATTTATTCGACAAAATTTACGGGAAGAGGGTCCGCGTAGAAAACGTGATGTATTATGACGATGAAAATGTCAGGAGACAACTGTGAATGTACCTCGCGTCAGCCCGAAACCGTGCGAAGGTATCGAACTCTCGGTGGAAAAATGAGAATTATAAGATCTTGTTTTGAACTTTCGTTAACGTTTGCGAGACGATCCCTTGAAATTGTACCCAAGTTTCACAGCTAGATTGTTTACTACTTGCAACAAACTCAACAGAAAGAAAAGTCAAATTATACGTGTTTAGGCAAAAATACCTATATCTATTTTCCAATTTTCTGTAACTCTATACCAAAGAATATACGACAGCGTATATAATGTCCGTGCAAGCTTACTAGTGTCGCAGTTTTTTATGACGTATTGTATATTGTAGCTATATTCAACGATAGGCATAGGTATATAATATTTATCGAACCATTGGTAACAGCTGAAAGTCGTAGAACGCGAATTCCGCGCTTTTCCAGACTGTAAACGAGATACAGACAAATGCAATCGTCACGCGTGATATAAATATGAAAGATGTGTCAATTCTTTGCTTTCCGTTATTTGTAATTACGAGGAGGATAAGAAGAAAAATTAGACGCGGTCGGAAAAATATTTTATATGATATATTGTATCTAATAAGAATATAGTAGATAGTTACTCGTGTCACTGGGTAAGACAAAATTCTTACTACTATAGATACGACTCCTAAAGCGTGATGTGACAGAGCAGATCATCGCGTTCAGATCATTGTAGGTGGAAGCGGAAATGTCGATTGAAGAGTTGGTCGATTCATACCTATGAATGGATCGAGACTGGCGACACGATGAAAATAAATAACGCAAACAATTGAATAGTAAATATATATATATATATATATATTATACGATACGATATACGTGTATGTAGTAAGTTCAGACGAGCATTTCTATGGTCAAATTGCGTTTAAACTTGTCAATTTATGCATCTCATCGGTAAGTTGTGGAAATTGGGATGGAAAAGGAAGGAGCGCGTAGACGAGGAGCGGTGGTTATAGTTAGGTAGTGGATAAATTCACGAACCTCGTTACAGAGAAATTACCATCTACGCTCGGCTACTGCCTTGCGAAAGTTGAGCTTCGCAAACTGTATTATATGCAGATATGATACGCTAACGTACAACAGCAACGTCGTCGAAGTGGATAAATTCTATCCCGAATGCGGAACGGAAGAACAAACGTGCATCTCCATGGAATTGTATATAATACGTATGTATAGATATAGTTCGCGTCTCTTTTGAGACAATAGAACTGCTTGTCCGATACTACGACATTGATCTGCCTAGTTATTGATAAAAGCTGTGTAAAATATTGTATATTGTTTCTCGTTATTTATTATTCAATGTTTCTACTAGACGCGCGTTCGTTCGCAATGCGCTAAATCAATTGTACGAGTTATTAGGAAAATGATGAGACATTTGTCGATTTATAGTTTAATATTTCATAATATCATCGAGTATATGATCTAGCTTTATTATTATTATTATTATTATTATTATTATTATTATTATTATTATTTGTTATACGAGGTTGAAATTACACCGCCGTTTCCACGTTCTCCGGAGACCGCGACATACTTCGCGCGATCTGTGAGAAGATTAATTGGTTATTATTATCATTCGTACGTACATGTTGTACATGAATCCTCAGTACGTATGGGAGAAGAAACGATTAAGTGGTGAATACGTTAAATTATACAGCTTTAAATACGGATGAATTAACCGAAATCTCAACGTATATAGATAATATTTAACGCGAGTGTTACATTTTCTTTATCAATATCCCCGTTGCGTTGTTTCAATACAAGTGAAGCGCCTTATAACGTATCTCTTTGAAGATTTTATCGCGTGCTTGGTGATAAAATGACAAATGAAAGAAAAAAGTATTTTTCAACGAGCTACGCTACTGATGATAGTGGTAATTGTCATTGTTATTATTAAAGTATAAAGAACTCTATAATATATCGAGAAAATACGAGACGACAGGTTCTTAATGACGGTTCGAATAATTATCATAAGTGGTCCGCGATGACCAATTCCGTTGCGACGGACTTTCCTATACTAGGCCAATTTCAACGCTATTTGTTGTAATACGCGTTACGAATTACGAACGTTTCTGAGTTTCTCGTGTTCTTTGCATGTTACGAAAAAAAGGACCAGTTTATTTTCAAGCAACTGGCGTGTTCCGTATACGTTGTGTTGTAGAGTATGGTTTGAAATTAGATGAAAAACGTCTAGTCCTTTCGTTGTGTTACAAATTATTCAAAAACGAGTTCTGTTCGATTTCTACGAACAACTGACGATATTTCAAGATCGCGGTAAAAAAATGTAGAGCCAGTTTTTTTTTGGCGAAAATCGAAAGAAAGCCGGAGTTTCCACGACACGTGAACATTTTGTTTCGTCAGACTGAAATTCAACAGAAGTGAACCCCGAATTATTTGCTATCAAACGGATAAGGAGATCACGAGACCATTTTTGTTCGTTGTTCGAATGTTCAACGACATTTCGAACTGTGCGTGCAACATAGACGTTTGCTACGTGAAATTCGATGCAAGTTTCAAACTGTGGCGAGAGATCTACCTACTTGACGAATGCTGGGGAAGCATTGAACCTCTCGCGTGTATATTTTTGACGACGTGCACATACGACTTGTTAGCAAAGCTATGCTAGCCGCACTAAGTTGCTGATACCGATACTATGATACTATAAATATTCGTGAAATAATCGAAAACGTATGATAATATAGCATATAGCGTATCGATGTTTCCTAATGATCTCTGTATTGATAAGGTGACGTGGATAAATATAGTTATGAAATGGAATAATCATCATTAACAATAAATATAAGCTGCCGGCTTCATAGAATATACGTCAATGATTACCACTTACAATTAGTACGAAGATCAGAGCAACTACGGGATAATCCTACGAACCAAGTGCTAAGTCATAATATACTACTGTAACGATAGCGGTTGGATTATTTGTAACGACGATTAGATTCGATTTTAATTTTCTCCTATTTGTTATTGTATAGATGAACTTTATACCTACCTTACGCCCCTCCGTCCGAGGATACATAAATCAAATCGAACGCTCGCTGCATTTATTTCCAATGTTCGTTGTTGTATTCTAAGCTTACGATTAGTAGAGAAATTCGATCGAATTAGGCTGTAATAAATGCTTACAACGAAACGTTGCTGATACAGTTTTACATTTTAGTCAAATATGTTATATTTATTATTTATTCTAGTCCTACCTGCTTAAATATAATGTAAAATACCCAATTCCTGTGTCAACTGTAACAATTATCAAGTTGTAATAAAAATCAGGTAAAACCTGCGCGCTTGTTTACGCAACATTTCCTTCTCGTCATTCGATGTAACCATCCCTCGTCGTCTCTCAATTTGAACCGAGATTCAGATCCGCTAATAAATAACACGAATCTATTTGTAGTATAAAAGATTTATTTAAAAAAATCACACTTGTACCTAGTAGATGCATTATAATAATTACAATCGATGCTCCAGCATCGACAACGATTTCCATCGTTCGCGAAAGCCTAATCATTTTTGTAGCTCACAACTGTCTCCATCTTGTGAATAGAGGTGGAAAAAGATCTGAGCTGCACCTCTTGACTGTTCGCTATGAAAACCGGCTGAGTCTCGTCCCATTCCGTGGGAATATTACAATCGGGAACGGTATATGTCAAGATATCGAATGAACAAAGGCAATCCAGTAAGGGCAGAAAGCTGACAGTGCCAGTTATTTGACGAATCACTTCACGAATCTCTTTTTGTATGGTTTTCAGATCTTTTGTACCAACTTCGGGTAGTTTGCCATTCGTATTATCACCGTTGGTTCCATTTTGAACGGAATTCTCGTAATCGACTTTGAAGTCCCATTTCTCCAATACTTCTTTGGTATTTACATTGGTTATAACCAAGGTTAATTTTCGTACTTTTTTCAAAAGTAGCCATTCTTGGATCTGTCCAAGAACAGCGTTCAAGAATGTTTTTATTTTCTCATCAGTCGAAACTAGAATCGATAGGCCAAAGTGTTCGGCTGGCTCGAACGTTTCCGGGGGATATATCCCTCTCTGATATAGTATGCTGTTGATGCCATAATCTGCAATGCAAGAAATCAGTTGAGAACAATGATAAACAACAAACACTTGGCAACAATGACAACATACTCACGAAGATATTCGGCGACTAGTTCGGCGGAACCTTTTAACGTGATACACTTAGCTTTCTGTTGCGTTTCCGACATAACGAATGTAAACGAATCACTATGACAAAGAAAGTCGACGACTGACGTATAATTTGGGGATGGACCACCTCGACGTTGTTTAGAGGTTAGGTCGAGATCGTCTGGCGGCCGGTATCTATTTAAAATAAGCCAATGAGCGTAGAGAATATTTTCAACGCGGCCGTTCCACTGAATTTCAAACAGACGTTCCAAAAAAAATTGTTTCTACCCTACGGAAACATGATTGGCGAATCTCTTATCTTCCTGTTGGACATGAAGAATTGTCATTGGTTGTTCATTCTAACTGTATCGGATCGAGGAGATCTTTATAAACGAACTTTTCGAATAAAGGTGACTTTTCATGTGCAGCAAGCAGCAGCAGCAAAATGAGCACGTGATCATTTTTAGGATTATTTACTGCTCATGACCAGAGATTAAACTTCATAGAGCCTTTATCAGTTATTATGACTAGAGTAGGTGAACTATAGATGGCCAGAACGTGGACCGCGCGCGTACCACGTCAATCGAACAGCGGCATGTCAGCGTAGCGTAGAGCGTTCGGATCGCCACGGAATGTTTCGGAAGACCAAACTAACCCGAAACATCGTCAGGTTCGTTCCCCACCCAATGAGGCTGCGCGATTGATAAGCTTGAACGTTGCCGAACGATGCATCGAGTTCGTTCGGTCCTCCGCAGCATTCCAAAGCAAGCCGAACGCTCTGTGCCAGACCGCCATCCCGCTGATCGATTGTAGTGGTACGCAGTCGGTCCACGTTCTGCCTGCACAGCTACTAGCACCCTGAATTCCATCAAAACTTCCATTCAGCAAGTCGGCGAATTTCACGTAACGTTAATGGGTGGTGTATGAAGAGAAAACATTGTCAAAGAATTTCTAAATATGGGACGAACCGTGTACGCTGAAGACAGCGTGTTGACGTATTTAACTTCTTTAATGAGAACGGATGGATACACAATAGGATTGATTTTGGGACAGGTGCGATATTTGACTGTATCCAAAAAATGACATTCCCCTCCTGACAACGGTATCCTCATCAACGTGCCATATGTCATTCCGCAGACTCAGCAATACTATTAAAGATTTATTTTCAATTGAACCGTGTCAGTTTCTCGAAATTTTTCATTTGCCTAAAATTGGCCTTTTATTATGAACAGCAAACGGTATTTGACGTGGCAGGTTATGATGAACAACATAACCAATAGTCATCACCTATCAATCTCCACTTGAAAATAGCATAATAGTATCACTAATACATTGCATTAGTGATTTCTCATGGATGTTTGTTCCAACATTTCCATTTACTTGGTATCTGCAAAACAATTTGATGTCAGTATTATTGCCAATGAGTAAAAGACCAAACGGCGATTGGATTGGATATTCTGTTTATTCTCTCCAAAAAGAACGTTTGGATGGATATGGATTATTACTTGAAATCAAATGACCGCTCTGCTTTCAATCTTTTCGGACTTTAGAGCACAGCTCAGAAAGACTTTGTCGTTCATCTTGCCAGAACACCACCCCCCGCAGCTAAGGATGTGATAGAAGAATCTATGATTTCTACGAATAACAAAGCTCAAACAGAGAGCGATGAAAAATATATTAAGTCCATCAACGATATACCAGAGGCTTGGGTTGCAGATCATGCAAAACATGTATGCCGACAAATATTACATTAATGCATATCGGACGATAATCTGAATATTATAACCACTTTTATTTATGCTTTTATCAGGTTACTAGGATGTTACCAGGCGGTATGTGGACATTGGGCATCTTCGTTGTAGGTCCAACAGATGTATTAAATGATGCAAATTCCGTTAACAGATTACGATCGGTATTACTCACGATATATAAGTACTTAGCATCGAATCAATTTCTTTACGGAAACAATAATCAAGAAAATCTTATTCTACATTTCAATAGTATTACACAAAAGTAAGAAACTCTTTAACAGTTACGCATTGTATCAAAAGTTACACAGATTTGTTTTAATGTTTGTTTTATTCTTTGTCAGGTCTACCTGCAAATCCGTAGACGTTAGCACAGGTGGCATTTTGCGACCAGCAGATTGGAAGTTTCAAGCAAAAGCAACAAAATGGCATCAACTTGAAACTAGAGTGGAATTCGATAGATTATTTCCAATCGCGGATACAGATGTGCCTGCGACGTTGAAGAAGCAGTTGCAGGTATCTTGATTTGGCTGCCTTATGATTTATGATGCGTAGTACGTTGCTTGAAAGTCATCGAACAGCTAATTCTGTGTGTATTCTCTATAGAGCATTCTCACAAGCATATCGAAAACCATAGACTCAGCTTTAGTTGTGATCGAAGGTGAACCTAGATCATCGGAGGATGCTGTTGAATTTATTGGGAAAAAGAAAAAAGATAGAAAAGAAGTAAAAGGTAATAATGATGCAGCAGCTAAAGACAAAACACTTCAAGTCAGCATGTACGT
Organism: Arge pagana; assembly: GCA_963969455.1. Classification (NCBI taxonomy): domain Eukaryota; kingdom Metazoa; phylum Arthropoda; class Insecta; order Hymenoptera; family Argidae; genus Arge; species Arge pagana. Next base: position 11,558,380 of record OZ018311.1, on the reverse strand, counting down.
TCCTTGCGTAAGTATTAAAAATAAAATTAACAATGCGATCGAATATTATGATGAATGCTTCTAATTGTGATCAGTCGAATCAAAGAGTCCATGTCTCATATTTTCAGCCCAAAAATCCTAGTTTGGATATAACGACAACATCCTGTAGCGCTACAATACGACTAGTCGGTCAGTTAGTCAGTAGGACTTTTGTACATCAAAAAGCAAACATTGAAGAGGCAACTGATGCCATAAAACAAGATATCATGAGGTCATTGGCGAGTCGGTTAGAAATGCATTGGGATAGTTTAATTGAAGAAGAAAACGGATCACCGGAGGGTACGAGCAATACAAGTTAATGCAGACGATAGATATTTTTAGGTAAATCCATTACTATGATCTTTTTTACCAACTTTAGAGAATGTCACGCTGCACGAGCCTCCTCGAAGAGTACTGGTTGCGTTACCTCAGAGCAGAGTCACGTTGTCAGACTATCTATTTCCAGGAGAAGGGCCTCAAGAGGCGCTTGTTTCCTTGCAGGAGTTATTGGATCTTGAAATGCAAGAAAGCAGTGTACAAAAAGAACTGGAACTTCAGGCTGGTGAGCTAGTTAATCAATCATATGCTATTTCATTGGGACATAATCATGTTCTTTGGGCATAAATATATATGTCGAGGAGTAAAAATGTATGCAAATGATAGATTTTACTCACCAGATCCAGCCGAATTTTACTGTCGAACCATGGCCGATACAGCAACAAATAATGATTCTAAAGTATCACCGCCAAATCAACAGTTTATTTTGTATGCGACAGCACTGAGCGTCGCCATCGTGGTCGTTGTTGTGGCGATTGTTGTACAACTGTACTGAATTCATATCATGAAAGATATCTGGATATTGCTCGGAATTTCATTGTAATTTATTTGTGATACGATTAAATAATAATTGAAGGTGTTTTTATAGAGATATGAAAAGGTATATTTTGAATGTGGATCCTGTCACCTTGTAACAGATATTGCAAAAATAATACATTCGTCAAACGATATAATTGAAGTATTACAAATACTTGGTTTTCGAAGATATTGTATTATGGATATGTATATTAGGCATTGAAATACGATTCCCTGGCAGTTTTTAATTGGTAATGATATCTAAAATAAGATGAAATATATCTCATTTGCTATATTCGAATATGTACAATACCCCTGCACTTAAGTCCCTGGACAACAGTATCAGATATATTCAACTTACATACATATGTATAGGAAAAGTATTTTTACAACCGACGGTATGACTGTAATGGACGAAAAATAAATATTCAACTAGAACTGACCTCACCCAAAATACAAACATCGCGGTAGATCACAAATGGTTCTTAAAACAAATTGAGAAAAAGTTTACATGATATTTTTGTCAATTAAAGAACGTTTCATTATGCTTGTACACTAATTAAATAAAATTTCAACACTTAACATTCAGTATATTTTTATTGTCTCATGAGTATAATATAATAGATTCGTACGCATCATAATTTACAATGACAAATGACAATTTCATTTCATCATACTGTTTAAACTATTTTTTACGGGCTGGGAATAATATTGTTTCTCAAGTATTTATACACTAAACATTTTCATACTATTTATAAATAAATTACTTAATACAAGTTGATCACATGATCTAGAATTTTAAACTACTGATACAATAGAAACTAAGAAAATTACAAAACAAATACTACAAAAAATCAGACGAATCACAATAAATGTGATAAGTATACTTCAATACAGCCTGTACATGATATAATAACACCGTCCAGATCATTTAATTTGCAGATTCTACTGACCTCATCGCCATCCGAAAACGAGTAATAAAGTTGGATAATTTCATCGGCATTCACTCAACTATTATTGATTTCATTTCATCAGTTCATTCCATCGATTTAATTTCTTTGCACAATAAACCCATTCCTGTATCACTCTGATTTGCAATAACGTTTTTATTTTACTCGAATTTCCATTCTTTTAATGGCACGTTGTTAAAGCTGGATATTGCTAACTGTATAGAATCAGTCCTTCTGCGTTGCGTTAAAATGATTTAGCTGCGAAGTACTTACATGCATGTGCTAACAGGCTTGGAGTTTCACAGAATAGTTTTCCGCTCACGGCTGAGACTCATTTCATTATTCAACCCAACCTGCAGTAGTATGTAGATACGTACATACATGCGCGCTTTCTGATTACATAAAATTCGACGGGGCTACAGTATGCGACAAACTCGCATGTTTGTGGTATTATAGATTCTTGATGTAGCGAGCAATGATTGAATGAAATTCAAGAGATTTCTGGAAATGCGTTGAGCTGTCGTATGGAATTCAGTACGTGTTAGTAGGGAGTTTAGCTCACTGGATGTCTGATTTGGATTTAGGGTAATGTGCCGGTGATTACACCACCCGGACTCGGCAATGTCGTAGACCCCGTAAGAGCTGCATCAACTTCCCTAGCTGCTTGTCTTCCTTCTGTTATTGCCCAAACAACCAGCGACTGACCTCTTCTACAATCTACAACAATTTACATTCGAAGGGTCAAAATACGAACCACGTTACGCATTTTATACTATTTCGATTCATTGTAATGAAAACAAATCAAATGGAACACTTCATTAGAGTATGAACAAACCTCCAGCGGCAAAAATTCCCGGGATACTGGTAGAGTATTTTCCACCAGGTGTTTCGTAATTTCCACGACCGTCAAGTTTTACTTCCAACTCATTAGCAACATATTTCTCTGGCCCCATGAATCCCATGGCGAGCAGAACCAAATCACATTTGTAAATCTGCGGAAGACATACGTACACTTATTATGATTAGGTGAAGTACGATTATGATATTCAAAAATCTATTTATCCTACTATATGTATATGTATCGTATGTTAACATTTTTACGATAATCACCTTTTCAGAGTTTGGTACTTCATCCATTTTCCATCGACCAGCTTCGTCTTTAGTCCACTCAACGCTGACAGTTTTTATTCCACATACGTGTCCTTTACCGTCATTCAAAAATTCCTATACGAATAATTGTACATGTATAAACATAATATTTATTTTATTTAAATAGTTTTGTTTTAGAATCATTCGATCAATCGGGTGAAACATAGATTCATAGTGCTTACCTTGCTGAGCGTGCTGAATTGACGCGGGTCACGTCCAAATTTAAGTGAAACTTCTTCATGACCATAGTCCACTTTGAATACTCTGGGATACTGCGGCCAAGGATTTTCATTCGCCCTTTTCACCGGCGGCTCTGGTAAAATTTCAAATGTTGTGATGGACTTGGCACCCTGAAAACGGACAATTGTTAGATTCATCAACTCCAATAAATCGATAAACATTACGGAAAATTTTTCGACCGAACCTGTCGCAGTGATGTTGCAATACAATCGCAGCCCGTATCACCACCTCCAATGATGATAACATCTCTGTCTTTAGCAATAAGTTCGAGTTTTGGTGGAGCAATATTTCCCATTTGTTTTTTCTGCCAATTCTCAAGGAAGCTCATCGCAAAATGTATTCCTTCGAGGTCACGACCCGGAATCGGGAGATCTCTAGGCCATGTCGCGCCAGTACACAGTAGAAGCGCATCAAACTGTTCTTTCAATTCCTATCCGTTACAAACAATCATGGATAAGAAAATTTGAAACACCAGCGAGTAAGACTGTTTCTTTTCTTTACGCAATCAATGGCATACCTTTGGCGAAATATCCTTTCCAACATTAACACCAGTCTTAAATGTAATACCCTCAGCCGCGAGCAATGACACTCGCCTCTGTACAACTTGCTTCGATAGTTTCATGGTCGGAATGCCGTATTGTAAGAGACCACCCACACGATCATTCCTCTCGAAGACAGTAACCAAGTGACCCGCCTTATTGAGCTGATGAGCGGCAGCAAGTCCTGAAGGTCCTGAACCCACAACCGCTACGCGATATCCTGTCCGGGATTTTGGTGGCTGTGCAGTGATCCAGCCTTGTTCAAATGCATGATCGATGATAGCGCACTCAATATTTTTTATAGTTACAGCTGGCTCTGAGATTCCTAATACGCAAGCACCTTCACAAGGAGCTGGGCATACTCTTCCAGTGAATTCTGTAAATTAAATCACCTATTTCAACAATCATGATCACGCCCCGCACAAATCAACGATTCTATTGAAGTTAAACGTATTGCAATTTCATGCATGTAAATTATTTTTCAAAAAATGACCAGCTTAAGGATATGAAATCTAACCAGGGAAATTATTGGTCTGAAGCAGTTGATTCAAAGCCTCTTTCCAATTAGAATGGAAGACCAAATCATTCCATTTAGGAATTATATTCCCAAGAGGACAACCGTGACTACTTTGACAGAATGGTACGCCGCACTCCATGCATCTTGCTGCTTGAATTCGCAACCCTTTTCTAACACCCTGGAAGTTATAGATTTCATCCCAATCTTCTAAGCGCGTCTCCACTGGTCGATAATTCTTCTTTTCACGACCATACTTCATAAATCCTCTGAAACGATCATATGTATATTTTGTGGTTGTATTGTGTTTTTTTTGTTAAAACGTTGAACGGTATCTTTTGTATTATGAATATTTTATCAAGAATCTTATACGTGGATCATATTTACCGAATTTTATCCAACTTTCGTTTTTCCATGTCACCGTCAGCAATGGCATCTTCAATGTCCTTAACGCCAGGCTCAGATGACTTGTTGTTACCATTCAAAATCGGCTGTGAAACTTTTGCCTCTGACAGTTGTTTCAAAGCACGTTGATATTCATAGGGGAATACCTAAATGGAAATGCAAATGAGATGACAAATTATCCAGTGAACGTTATTTAATTCAATGTGGATGAAGCAGTTATCTGGATCACATGTTAAATCTGCCGACTACAATATTGATAGTTGGATGGTGAGCACTTACCTTCACGAATCTGGTGGTAGGTTCAGGCCAGACCATTAACAGGTCTTGAGCGATCAGTGATCCAGTTTTTTCAACAAATTCTTCCAACAATTGTTTCACATAGACTAAGTCTTCCTTCTGATTCAAAGGAAGAAGTTCTACCATTTCTGGATTACATTTGCTGCAAAACAGTTAGAAATTTAACCTACCATATATTCAAAGAACTACGAAATCAGGTCTCAAGTTATGCATAAAATATATAAAAATTTAAAAGCAGTTTTATTGATCTGTAACGATAATGTACCTCTTGAAGGATCCATCAACGTCAAGGACGTAGGCGATTCCGCCAGACATACCGGCCGCAAAGTTTCTTCCAGTAAGTCCAAGAATAAGAGCACAGCCTCCTGTCATATACTCACATCCATGATCACCAACACCTTCAACAACCACGACAGCTCCACTGTTTCGAACACTGAATCTCTCAGCTGCAATACCTCTAAAGTATGCTCGACCACTAGTGGCGCCATAAAGACATACATTTCCAACAATAACATTTGCTTCGGAATTAAAGTCTGATTCTTTGGGAGGATAAATTACTATTTCACCACCGCAAAGACCCTGCAATGCAAAAAATATCATGAGTAAACGAACATTTCAATTCCTCTGTCATATATTTGGAATATTTGTGACTTACCTTTCCTACGTAGTCGTTTGCGTCTCCTTCCAACGTTACATGAACACCTTTTGTCATAAAGGCACAGAAGCTCTGACCAGCAGAGCCAGTCATGTTAATATTGATACTATGTTCTGGAAGCCCTTCCTCTCCAAATTTCCTGAAAATAAGTATAAACAAATCACGATACCGTGAGACCGAAATTGAATAAGAAATCATAAGAACTCACTTTGAAATATGATAACTGAGAGTCGAACCAAAGGCTCTACATTCATTGTTGATGGCCATTTCAATAGTAACGCTCTTTTTATATCCTTCCAACACTGGCGCTGCTTCTTCCAGTAGTTTGTTATCCAGCCTGGTTTCGAGCTGGAAATCCTGTCTTACTGAACCACCTTTGATGTTAACACCTGGTCGCAAGTCTAACGCGCTTCGTAATATATTTGCAAAATTCAAGGTTCTTGCTTTCTCGTGATTGCTCGATTTGACGCTTAGAAAATCTGTGCGCCCTATCAAATCCTGGAACTTGCGAATACCCAAACTTGCCATATGTGTGCGTACCTGTGCGCGAAATGCAAGAAAAAATTGTTTAATTATCGACAATTGGTTAAACATGAAGTTTTACTACGCGTTCGAATACCTTCGAACCAGAATACCTCACCTCTTCAGCCAGCATGAACAAGAAATTCACGACATGCTCTGGTTTGCCTGCAAATTTCTTTCTTAATATAGGATCTTGGGTCGCAATACCAACAGGGCAAGTATTCAGGTGGCATTTTCGCATCATAGTACAGCCCATAGCAATCAATGGTGCCGTACTGAAGCCGAACTCATCGGCTCCCAATAGCGCAGCGACTACGACATCGAAACCAGTACGCAGCTGTCCATCTGCTTGTACCACGACTCGCGAACGAAGGTTGTTCATCGTTAAAACCTGATGAGTCTCAGCTACACCCAATTCCCATGGAAGTCCTGCAGCCTTAATTCCAGTCCAGCTGCTTGCACCAGTACCTCCGTCATGACCAGAAATCACGATATGTTCTGCTTTGCCCTAATAATTATTTTTAAAAAAAGAATCCAGTAATTAGTATTGCAATTTACCACAGTACTCTGAATATGAGCATTAAATAGTAGGTCATTCCTTACTTTGGCTACACCTGACGCTACAACTCCAACTCCAACTTCGGAAACCAATTTGACGGAGATGCGAGCATTTGGATTTGCACATTTCAAATCATAAATTAACTCGGCTAAATCTTCAATAGAGTATATATCGTGATGAGGAGGTGGTGAAATCAAACCAACTCCCGGTACGGAATGACGCGTTGATGCGATATCTGGGGTGACCTATCGCAACAAAAATATAATAAGTACGACTTGACTTTTTCCTATACGAGTAACATTCCTTTTCTCCATGGGTTTGACACCAGACAACACAATATATTTACCTTATAACCTGGTAGTTCACCACCTTCACCAGGTTTCGCTCCTTGGGCCATTTTTATTTGTAGATCATCAGCATTTGCTAAATAACTGGAAGTTACGCCGAATCTACCACTTGCCACCTGCTTGATCGATGAACGCTTATTGAATTCCGGATCCTGATTCAAGTATCTGTCCGCGTTTTCGCCACCTTCTCCTGTATTCGATTTACCACCGATTCTGTTCATCGCGATTGCTAACGTTGTATGAGCTTCCAACGAAATACTACCAAAGCTCATAGCTCCAGTAACGAATCGTTTTACAATTTCCGAAGCTGGTTCTACTTCATTGATGGGAACAGTTTTTTCAACGGTTCGCAGCTCTAATTGACCACGTAGTGTGCATGCTCGTACAGATTCCATTGTTGATTTACGGTAATTCTCATACGCATTTTTATTCTTTGATTCAACAGCTTCCTATTTTGCCGGGCAAAAAAGCTTATTAGATTGTCTCCTATGTAAGTCGCTTTCAACATAAATCGGAAGTCCAAAAACCATCATTTTTCCCCAAATGCTTATTTTATTACTATTAAAGCCAAAGTTATGTCATAAGTGTGAACTGTGAAACTACGTGGTTAGCAATTCATACCTGCAAGTTAGCAATACTGAGGGGATCATTAATGTGTTTTTCACCACCAGCACGCCAATGAAATATTCCGGGATTACGCAGCACCATCATATCCACTGCTTTATCCATGTAGGTCATTTGATGTCTTTCAAATGCCTCTTTGGCGATTATCTCAAACGTTACACCACCAATTCGAGAGTGTGTACCCTGGTCCGCGGACACAACAAGAGTAATAATCACTTACGATGTTCGTGTTCGATAAAGTTTATTACGCATAGTCACAGACTGTTGCGACATATTCAAGACGATGCATACCTTGAAACATTTCTCGATAACATCATCAGCTAAGCCGACTGCTTCAAATATCTGTGCTCCTTTATATGATTGCAGAGTAGATATTCCCATTTTTGCCATAACTTTTGCTATACCACGTTCCATGGCTTCGCAATAATTCTAGAAAAACAATTTTACGTTTGTTTGATTAATTTGCAGCGCTCAAATTTCGCACTGACAATATTTGTTTGTCAGATATGAAGAAGCTTACATTGTACATGATTTCATCCGTGGCAGATTCATCCAAGACTCCATCACGTCGAAGGCCTTTCGCCAATTCGAATACAAGATAAGGACAAATGGCATCTGCTCCATAACCAAGCAATACACACATGTGATGCACCTCACGTGCTTCCGCAGTTTCCAGAATCAAGCCTACTCGCATTCGTTGACGCTCTTCAATGAGGAAATGATGTACCGCACCCTGTGCAAGCAGAGTACTCACTGGGACTCTACACGATTGGAAAATAAAGTAAAATAATTACTTGATTAGGATAATTTCACCTGAAATGCATACATTTGAACTTATTTAAAATTATTATTAGTCTCATACCTCTGCGGCCCTGCTAGACGGTCCGATAAAACTATAAGCTGATAACCGTTTCGTGCAGCATTGTTTGCTTCATTACAGACTCTGTTAATCGTTTTCACGAGACCTGGTGGACCATCTTCAGATGGATAAGTAATATCAATCACCTTCGTTTTCCAACCACGATAAGTGGTATGTTTGATGACCTCAAGATCTTTAAGAGATAAGATTGGTTGCGAAAGGAACAAACGATGGACTTGCAATTCATTAGGTTCCAAAATATTGCTCACTGGTCCAATGGGGCACAGCAATGACATCACGATCTTTTCTCTAAATGGATCAATAGGCGGATTTGTCACCTATAAACAGAGCGAGGATCTTTTACTTCCCAATACGCTACTTCTCGTTTTTCATAATAAAGAAAGAAAAACTTCTTTAGTCTTCGTTCACTTTCGATATACATTTCAAATCAACTAGCTAACATAATTATGATATTCACCTGCGCGAATAGCTGTTTGAAATATTCATAAATCAGTGGTTGAAATTCTGACAAACACGCTAAAGGTGCATCGTTACCCATTGATCCGAGAGCCTCTTTTCTGAAATTTTGGGTAATCAAAGAATTACAAATATAAATTCCAGTTGCATTAACAGGTGGCAATTCGTATTTAGAACAAATAATTACTTTGTTTGAAGCATAGGTACAATCAACATGTTGATAGTCTCGATGGTATATCCATAAAGGGAAAGACGTTTATCGCCGCCCCAGACTTTATTCACAACGGAAAGTTCATCGGGCATTCCATTAGTTCCATTAGTTCCATTCATTTTTGTCAATTCAACATTTCCTCTCTCCGTGATGCCATTCAATCCATTTGCTTCGTTGTGCACTGCTCTCAACTGGTCTATATTTATCTGCACACACAGTATAATACTGAATGTTGCCAGCGATAACTATTCATTTAAATGATTTTTCTACTGCAACCATTACCAATCAGAATCTACTACAAAAAATACAGCAAAAGTAATAAGCTACTCATTAAATTAAAAGTGATAGCTACAATGTTTGAACTATCCATCGATTCTTAAATTTCAAACAGATGCGTTGATCTCATAATCTAATATTTAATCCTGTAACAACTTTGATTATCCACATTCAATTTACATTACTAGGTCATTTGGGTTTGGGTCTGATAGTGGAAACAGTCAAAAATTGCCATATCAAGCGTTGTGAAACAAACTGAAAATAATAAATATAATTGGAACGTCTTATGAAGCACTGTAAAACTTTAGTACTAACTTATTATTGGACATTCTACCTGCAAATCAAGCGATCTCTAAATTGAATGCTTTTTAGTTCAAATTATAAATAATAAATTTGAGTTGTCTAAGCAGGTTGATGAAGACTTCTCTACATTATAATAGAAATGTAATGTGAAGTACCAACAAGAAATACATCGGTAAATTCACGCAATCCTAATGTTATAAAATAGTGTTGATAACACAAATTATTGCCATAATGCATCACGCAGAAGATAATTTTTTCTATTTATTCGATTTATAACATAATAATTACGAACATAAATTTATAAAGAAGCAGTATATTACGTAATTCACCTGTGAAACGTAAGTGGTTTTCGGTGATAATAATACGTCTATTATGATTATGCAAATTGTCGTTCAACATCAAATCAAAATGCAAGACTGAAGAAAGTGAAATTGCTGCTGAGTGTTACCCGAACAGATGATACAGTGAGTGTGTTAGACATATATTTCATGCACCATGGATAAATGTCACAGATGGAATTAAAAATGCCAGAGAATAAGAAACGAATCAAAAATATGCAAATGTGCAAATTTCTGATGCAAGGTTATATCACTACAATATAGAATGCCACCAAGAAAAATAGAAAACTCAACGAACACTCTAAATTATCGCGCATATAACTCACCCTCTGCACGAAACACCAATGTTGCCAGCACAGATGATAATGGGAAGGGAAAAAATGACGAATTAACATTACTAGTCGTTTGAGTATGATATAATTATGAAAACGAATGATTTGAGTCGGAAATGATCACATGAAATATACACATAGTCCATCGAAGCCGTACCACCACCTCTTCAACATATGTAATGCAGAATTTTAATATTATTAAACAAACAAATATCAAACATGGTGGGACACGAATGACTGTCGAGTTCAATACGTTGATGTATTAATTTTTTAGCCATGATGAAAATGTAGCATTTATATGGATACACGATGAAGATGATAATTTTAGTACTTGCTTACCATGACTATACGAAAATTTCATGAAGTATGGACAATCATTTTAACCCTAATACCCTACACTATCGGTATGAGACAAATAGTCTACACTGGGGTTACGCACACCCCAGCACTTTGAGAGTTCTGGAAAATGAGATAAACCATTGAGAAAAATTCCGATATTCATTTTTCTTGATGAATAACGCAATTGAAAAGAAACTGAGAACATAAAGCCTGGGCCGTTAAAATGTAGCGGGGTGTGGGGAACCCCTGTGTCGGGTCCTAGGGTTAAAACTATACTTATAAGGATAGTGAACTGTAAACGAAAATAATTCAAAGCGTTTCCAAAAAAAATTTAATACGAATTATCTTACTTGATTTTTGAGCCAGATACCATGAGGCCTGCTTCGCGCAATCTGCAGCTTCAGTTCTACATCTTGGATAATCTGCTTTCCCTCTGTATCAACCAACAGCATTCGACCAGGCTTCAATCGACTCTGCAAATGAAATGAGAAACTAATGAATGCCATTGAAAAGCGCCTTAAGTTTGAGCAACAATAACATGACGGCACTGGATGACGGCTTTACAGCTTTATACAAACCCAAACCCTAAACGATGAAGTTTATGATATGAGTAGAAATCAATAAAATACAATTTGATAGTACTATCATAAAATTTTTAGAATACAATAATATGGTCAAAAATACATTATGGATTAGAAAATGGAATTCTGTCGTTGTTGACGTAGATATTTTATACCCCGGTCCATAAATTATCATCCTCAGCAAGAATTAAATAGTGAATAACATAAATTAAGAATTAAATTATTCCTGAAGACAGATTAAATTTCAAACAGTATTCGTGATGTAAGTTTCGATGACGACTATCTATTTTTAAACTAGAAGCACATTTATAACTCGTCATTTTTACGGCGTCATCACAGCTACATTGTAGATTGGTGAAAAGCCAACAGATCGTAACATGCTTAGCAAACAGGATACGTTTCCTCATCGCCGTTCGAAACTCATCATTCATACTCGTAAAGTGAACAACAAACGCATCGTTGTTGCTAAAACTATCAGCTGTAAAGACAATTAAAATGATTAAATCAAATGATTTGGTGCAATACAACAAGGACAGATCACCAGCACATTAACGATGCCGCTCGAAGTAAAAATTTTCTATCAACAGAAAGCTGCTTATAGAAATGATGTGTGAATTATTATGAAATTAGAATGATCACCTTTTCCAGTTAGAAGATATGATCGATAGACAGTATTTCCTTCATTTTTTTATGTTGCCTTTTATCACCTGCGTGAATAAGGAACAGGTCAAGGTGATCAATCCACGAACGATGCAAACCAATTGATATGACGTTGACGAATTATTAACGACGAATTATCAAGATGGAAGAAAATAATCAACAAGCCGAGTTCAATCAAATGGATTGTCTCTGTAACAATCTGTTACAACAATCCAAATGGAAAAGGAGCTTGCCGCTTCGTCCGCTGTCCCTTTTCCCCCCGCCCCAGCAACTATTGTCGGTACCGAGCCCCAATCAGTGACCCCAATCAGTGATGTCATCTCCGACGAAATATTTCCTAAAGCTGAAATTCTCTATATTGGAATGTATAGAGCTTATGGTCGATCAAGTAACTGTTTGGATATATTTGAATCACTCCTGCGGCAGAGTGGAATACTAGTTGGTCCCAGCATGTTTAGATCCTTCGTTGCATAATCGCCATGTTTACCTTGAGGACAACATTGCTCGGCGGAGTGTCATAGACGCCCACTTCGGACGCCATCACCATCATGTTATCCTTAGTGACGTAGAAGCGCGACGGGCGCAGGCCATTTCTGCCAAACAAAAATTCAAAAAGTCTTCTGTATTACCAACTTTGCATCGTTAATTATCAGCTGAATAAGTGTTGTTGTGTTCGTTCGATTGCTTTCCAGCCGGCATTCTCTTTTAATCTGTACACTCTTGTTACCTCGTTAGTTACCTATTTTTTAGAAAGCGATAGAAATAATTTTGATGGTCAACACCTCACCCTCAAGAATTGTAATATCATATATGTGTACACACAACTGAAAAATATGCCATTAGGATGGCTATCAAATTTCAGAAAATTCTGCTGGATTATGTCTATCGCTTCTGTTAATTATCATATATCAATCCACAGTCACGTTTAAGTCGAAAATCTTGTCATCCATGATGCCATATAATTCTTGATTGGCGAAAAAATCTATGTACTAATTATTACCGGTGGAGGAGAAATTTGCAGAAAAGAAATTGCTGATAAAGGTAAGATTTTCAAGACTTATAAATTATACACGAATCACGTGCTTTCGGAAATATATATATATATATATATATATATATATATATATATATATATATATTTATTAAACTTTCCCATATAATTCCTTCGGCATAGAGATTGGTATATAAAGTACTGCTTAAATGTAAAGTAGATCAAATTGATACCTAGCTGGTGAGTTAGTGCGATATGGAATGCCTTATACCTGTCTAATATAGCACCGACATAGCGACCGTCGGTGAATGTTAGAAGAGCTGGCCCGTCCCATGGTTCCATCGCGCATGCTGCCCAATGATAGAAATCACGTTTCTCTGTAGCCATCGTCAAGTCGTTTTGCCAGGCTTCCGGAACCATCGTCATCACTGCCTATAGTGATAGCAAAATATTCAATTTATTTGACGACAAAAATTATCAAATGCATATTGCTTACAATTCTATCTTCCATTATCTATACGTGAGTATTGTATGATCATAGTTTTCGCGAACACGACCATAAACAGTATTGATAAAGAAAAATTACCTCAGGCAACGTACGTTGTCCAGCCATGACCAAAAACTCAAGAACACAGTCTGCAGAGCCGGAATCAGATAAATTAGGTTCAACAACAGGATAAAGATCCTTCAGCTGATCACCGTAAATCGAGCTGCTCATCACTCCTTCTCGAGCCTTCATCAGGTTGACATTACCGCGCATGGTATTAATCTCACCATTATGAGCCAAAAGACTATACAAAAACCAAGAAATAATAACGTGGTATGATTGAGGTACCATGTGGGATGATTCGAACAAGATGAGATACTTACCGGAGGGGCTGCGCCCGTTCCCAACTAGGAAAAGTGTTGGTGGAGAAACGAGTGTGTACTAAAGCCAAATACGTTTCGAATTTTGGAGACTGTAACATGAACATGAAACGTCAGAATCAAAATCCACAGTGCTCCAGAATCAAAATTTATATTTATGCAAAATAGATAGCATATAATAAATATACATATACGTACACAATACTAAGGAGATCGAGTTCGTAAAAGAGCAATAAGAAGTTATGTAATTTCTGAGAAAGCTCAACAGTTTTTATTCGAAGTCAATGCAATTGCAAATCTCAAAAAATTGTTACATTGATAAGAAAAATAAAAATAAAGAACCGAAAACAGTGCATATGCGACACGGAGGTAAAATCTGATTACTTTTCGTTATCCACTTAAATCCTGCTAACATCCACAGACCCTACTAATTATCCTAATAATCCATAGCACATACAATGACGACAATTTTTTTCTTAAAACTTGCGTAATGCAATTACTTATTTGGCTCCTGTCTATTAACAGTAAATCGATCTGCCAGAGAAACCAATGAACTTAAAAAATAAAAAACTTAATTACCTTCAAATCTGTGAAATAAACCCACAGTTGGTCAGCAGTCAGTTGACCTTTGTAAACGACGGTCTTCAAAGATAAGGAACAGATATAAAATCGGATCCCGGGCTGCGGTATAGTATGTGACGCGCGTTTTCGCAACACGAATATCTGCAAATGAAGATTATCATATGCTAATTATTTTTATTCGTTATAACTCTGCATATTATTTTCCGCAGTATTTATCACCATCAGGATTAAGTTATGGACTGGAAAAATTTTACCGCTATAAATGTATCGCATTTGAGTAATACATTTTACTGTAATTTTACTGTAATACAGTAAAATGTCTATCAACTACAAAATTAACGTTGATCACATCAAATATAAGTACCAGGTCAACTGGGCCTATTTTCAAGGTCGAATGTTTTGTCCAGTTTTGAACAGAGCATTACACGTTTCAATAATAGAGAAATTCTCTGATCAGCGTTAATATATTTGCGAAAATACACTTGAAATAAATATAACGTCGCTAATATTCGAATATATTTGAGAATGTTTTTACGATGGCAACTATGAAAATATGGAAGATTTTCTTTCAACATTGTAAAGAGCCACTATCAATAAAATACCTGACGATTCAATGTCTCGCAGTCTTGGTCTCCGGTAACGAAAACTTGTCGCATGTAAGGCTCACTTTTGCAAGCAACTTGTCCAATTTGGCTCCTGTCCGTTGGCACATCACGCCAGCAGATTACCTGAGCAAAGAAAAACATACAAATTTATCGAATTATCAGAATGCATTAGGCTACTATTTTCAAACGCCCGGGCTGTTTGCATAATCTTACCCGCAAGTTGCATTCCTTCGCCAATTCAGAAAATGCCGCTTCAGTTTGTTCGTGACTATTTTTATCTAGGAAGAAAATACCAGTTGCATAACGATCAAATTCTGGTAATTCAATACCTTGTTGCTCGCTGAAAATAAATACAGACATTTATTCATATCATTCAAATTTTTAAAAGCGAATTTCTATCCGCCTAGAGGATGAAAAATAATTTTCTTGAAATTGAAACATTCTCAATTTCAAGTGTGTTATAAAATTACAAATATTTACCGAATCTCATTCGCATAGTAACTATGGGGTATAGCGCAGAGCAAACCAGCTCCATCACCAGTATCATTGTCGCACGCGCATGCACCTCGGTGATTCATGCGCGCTGACAACTTTTGGGCATCCCGAACGATCTGCAAAAAAGAAAAGAAAATTGATTGACACCACGACGACAGTGCGAACGCAAATTTTCGTACACATAAAAAAAAGAAGTGAAATTATGTATTTTTTTCTTCAAAATATTAGGTACCTCACGGATCATCGAAAACATTGCGTACGTATGCCGATAGTTCTTTGTTAAAACGTGTGAATATTGTTTCGTTCTGACAGTTTAGTACAGAATAGTGAAGACATTTAAGAAAATGCAGAATATGATATTGCAATATTACGACCACATACATTACGTACATGAGATGGTCATTCGTTCGCAAAAATGAACTATTCGGCAGGAATTTGTGAAAAAAATGTAGTGGTACCAACACTTCAGACACTCCCTGCAAGTTTAATCGGCAAAATTTTTAGTTACCTGACTTTTTCGGAAATAACTAAGCTCAGAGGTATGTTTACCATACGCAGTGTTTTCAACGTATAAATCGAAAACACTTTATTTTAATTGGTTTCATTGGAAAAGGGGTTTCGGTGAAAATGGGACGATTTGCTAGACAGCATTTAAATACAACATTCTTAGAACTAGGACCACGACTTGGGAAGCGATACGCGGAATATCGCATATCATTGAAAAACATTGCTATCGAAAGGTATTCTCGTCGTACTGATGGCCAATGTGCAAATCAGTGCAAATGTTGAAACTGCACAATAATATTCCATGTGGCATTGTTTCGTCTTACAGATGTGTACCGAGCGACGTCCTGTTTCGCGGAAAATACCTAAGATTATTATCTAGTGAACATGCTATTTTACTCGCATTATGCGGTAACCACGTTACAAAGGAAGAAGGTTGTTTTTCTCCTGGTAATTAACCTAACGAGTACCAATTAAAATGAAACATCGTTTAAGCTTCGTGTAATTCAGGGGAGATATTGGATTTATTTGGCGAACTACAACCAACTACCGCAACCACTGATATGCCACACGAGGAGAATACGAAACTTGCCAGATTACTTTTACTCATCGATCGATATTTAACCTGGTTCGAAGAATTCCGTCTCGATTTCGACAGAGAGAATTCTTGGTGAACGATCATTTTATGTATCTGACCTACACTTAACAAAATGCATTGCATGTATGAAGGATGCGAATACTTTAGGTATGGGACTTGCATCGTCGATTTGCTAGATTCACATTTAAACTCGTCCTACAATCTGCTGGCAGAACACGAAGGCCTTGCGGTATTTGCATCAATATCTTTCAACAATTGTAACGTGTAGCGAGTATCAGTCTGAGACGATGCATTCGTGCGTAGGTCACGTTCTCTGGAAGTTACTTGATTAAAGGGCAATCAGAAATCCCACCGAAAGTTGCAGACCCTTTGGGTGGTCCGATAACGAGAAAAGAACTACTCGACATTCTGCAATATATAAGAAAACACGTACGATGGTCCAACTTTCTGGTATCGTTCCGAAATGAGTTGAAAGAAATAACGCAGCTGGAAGAATGCAACGTGAGTCGAATTGATAAGTTCTCTTGACCTCGTGAACATTTCTTTGAGAAGTATTTTAATTTCGAAGCAAAAATTTCAGGAACAAGTGACAACTACTCACAAACATCAAGGTCATCAGAGATCTTACACGAAAAATCAGTACAATCTTAGCAACAACAATGGAAATCCAGAATCGTTGAGCGTTATGGTACGCGAAATCTATGATTTATTCACTTATCGAGGAAAAATGCATAAATCGATTACAGGTAACTCTTCATTGCGATCGAGGTTGCAGTCCTGCTCGTTTGAGAGGCGGATTCGAAGAGCTGAATGATTGGCAAAAAGAGATAGATCTTTTGAAAAGAGATATGAAAGAGAGGAAATCTTTACTGGAGAGAAAATTGTCGGGTCTGTCTGTCAACGACACGGTATACAGAGAAATGTTGCCTCGCATAAGAGATATACGACGAGAATGCTCTACGGAAGGAATTAAAAAACCGCCGCATGGAAAGTACAATTTCAACTTGGAGATAAAATCGATATATCCACGTGTCAACGCAAGTTCGGGGGAAAAATTTGGTGAGACGATGCTAAATGTTTGTCAAACGTCTGAACATATATTTGCGGCTCAAACAGAATGTGGTTTGTATTGAACGAAATTCTGTGCATAAATTTCAGCATAAACATATCCAACGCTATTTGTGTTGGTTTGAGATTATAAATTACGTGCGTGACACATAAGACACTCCTGATATGTCATTTCAAACTCGTAATTAACGACTGCCATCTTCATTTTGCAACCGTAGAACTACTCTCCGCCCTTAACGCGATGGGATTTTTCAATTTGCGAAATAGCACATTCATTGATAAGTCAATTTTCGATTTCCAATCCCATGCAACGAACACAAGTCTGCGCGAATCTTGAGAAAAGGTTATAATAAAAAAACTTTTACCCGTCAAAACAGTAATAGCATATCTTTTACGTCATCATTTTTGTCTCGTTTCGTCAAAATATGTATCTTTGTCTATTATCATTGAGTACGACCACCTGTATCGTCCAGTGTGAAAACAGACAATAGCAGTCCAAGGTCATGCTCGTGATCTATTAAAAAAAGAAAGAAGCAAAAGCAACCGAGGACCGATCTTTGCCGTTTATTACAACTTATGTAACGAAGTGCATGACGAAAAAACGTAATGTTTTTCAAGTAAATTATAACCAGAGTCCTAAATGACGTCGAGACGTGATAGAATTTATTTAATTTGTTGATACGTAACGTCGGGATACTAACGCGAATGCACAAGCACAAACGAACGGAAATAGGCATTCGTTGATTTCTTAAGATATTATGACAATTTGTAAATAGAACGAAACGTCAAATCATAGATGCGAATAAATTACAGTCAATGATCAGTGGCCAAAATTCTCAGACACATATTCTTGGCATAGCGCCGAATGAACGTACGTAGGACGCAGACGCTGACCATACGCTCACAAGCCCGTAGCAATGCATTCGTAACGAAATACGTGATACATTTCGATCTGTGTAATTATCATCTTCGTACACAAAACCAGTGCAATTTGTTACGTAACACGCAACTCGCGTATTGATTCAACACAATTGTTAGTGTTGTTCTCACAGTCCGTTTTTCAACACCGAAAAATGTTATTTGATACTAAAGTAATATTTTTTAAATATTACTCTAACATTTGTTAGTGTTACTCACAACACAGAGCTGTGCTACTTTATCACTACGCACAGAGTTTGTTGATATAACACTAATTTGATGTCAAAAAAAAAACGATAACACAAACTTGTGTGTTAAATTTCATGAATTTTTTTACTGTGTATTGCAAAGTATACTTTTCGTAAAAAGCGTCGACTTCCAATGATCTACAGACAATAGGTTGCAAATGCAAAGTAATTGATAGCTCGTGTCGTATTAATCGTGCCATAAAACCAGATAGGTAGATTAGAAGATTGATGCTTAACATTTCGTTTCAAGTCAAAAACGACCTCAGCCTTGCCTCGTGCAAGACGCGACAGAGATCCATAACGGAATTTTCCGACTATTCTCACGTGACACTGGTCTTGTATCTACCAATCGATCAATTTCTGACAATGGTTGATTTATATTACGGCTTTTAGGCAGGATGAAACGCGCTGTTTTGTCTCGTGACTAATCGTTGCGCATACCAAACGTCAGAACGATGATCAATGTGATCAGTAATCGTTTCGATGGAACGAAACACGCACAAAATCACGAAAATAGACGAAAAATTATCGTTGCACAAGTTGTACAAGCTGGTGGATTACGTTGTTATATATACCTTGTGCGAACGTTTTCCATCGATAGCCACTATGAATCCAACACCGCAGGCATCTTTTTCAAGGACTGGATCGTACAAACCCTGCTTCACTGGTAGAGACCACGGATCACCCGAACTCATATTTGTCGACTGAAAGCATAAAAAACATACTCTTATTACTCTGCGCAATGATTTTACAGGAGAACAATATATTAAAAAATATTATTACACGACGCAATTTGCATACCCTCTAAAAAAAATTTGTCGCATGTTACCAAGAAAAACGAGAAGTACGGCTCATTCTTTACCTCGAACCGTCGTTAATGCTGATTACAAGTGTAACGCACGAGTGAAAGTTGCATGCGAAAACGCGTTTCTTGGTCAAGCAATTGAGGTGAAACATGATGTGGGATCGCGTACAGAGTTTTTATTTCTTTGTCTCGAATCAAGAACTGTGCAACGATATCGTGTAAACTACGATCGATGCGCGGTGCTTCAAAGGTGCGAAGAGGTACGGGTAATCGTGTCATGGAAATGTAGTCATAGACACGATTGTAAAGTTTCGCAGTATAATAAAAAAGGGCGTAATTAACAACGCGTCGTTAAAGAGGCACGTCACGGAAAGTAGAGACGCTACAAATAGAAGTGCCAAATATCAGCGATAAAATGAAACGTTTGCGAATCTTATTATCGAGTCATTCGCTGCAAATCAATAAATGAACCGTTATATTCCGGTGGTTGTCGCGAAAATTCGAAAACTGCGAGCTACTTTTTACTAAAATGGAAAAATTCATATCGTTGCGAGAACTATCATCCGTCACTTTTATCTTGCGACGTTACTGTGAGCGAATCGTTACGAGACGATTATCCCGTTTCATATTTGCAATGTGAAAATGGGAACAGACGTTGGAAGAATATGCCACCAACGTTATGAGCACGAAGTGTCGGTATCAGCATGACATACATTATAGCCATATATACATACGATTATATACGTATAGAGTTGTCTGGATGCTTTAGGTTTGTAGTGGGAGCGCGGTACTCGTTACGTAAACGCGGCGCCACCGTAACTTGCAGTTATCGATCATAGATTACGATCTTTCATCGTCAAATCTAATAGGAAGCGCTGGTTCGCCGATAACCAGAGAAACCCGATCGAGTCAAATCCTGGAAACCCATGAATTTTCTTTTTCAAACTACACGTTCAACATTCTAATTTTTAGATTCTATCAACTAGGCCGTGATCCCATCTGAACCGAAGAATAAAAGACTCGTCAGACTTTCAAGTTTATCTGCATAATTATTTGCATAAATACAATTCACATCAATGAATACTAGCAAAAAATTAAAAGCGAGGTAACAGAAGCGGTTGGTCATTCATCCTACTTGTTAATTTCTCGGCGCAAGGAAAGTAGTAAGTAATACCATAAATTTGAGATAAAATGACGTGGAAAATGAAAAACTATTGCCAATTTGAAAAATGATATTTGAAATTTTCTTCTTGGAAAATTATTTTTCAATTTCGGCAAATATGTTTCTCTATCGAAGCACCAATGGCAACTGAATCAGACGTATTTGCTTTCACCAAATTACAATGCGAACAGCGTCGAAGTCCCAAAATCTCAACCGACGCAAAAATCGCACCCCACGCACAAAGAATACGTACTTTTATCCTGCGCGTTTTATAACAGGATGTGTACTTATTGAAATTGTATTCCGTATGCCATCTAAATTCGCTAATACGCGAGCCCACGACGGTATTTTTTGTGCTATTAAAATAATGGTGTGAAAACCATTTTGGAAATTGATACGAAACAAAAAATAAACACTACCGGAAAGACTTTTGAGAAAAAATATTTCCCAGATAATTTCTAACGGAAGATATATTTACGGAGCGTTGATTTGAACACCATACACTGATATACGTATACACTACCGTATACGTACCATCACGATGGTCTAGTATTGATCTACTATCTATATTTTAATGCACGTATATACTGCAGTGCCTCTACTGTAGAGGCATCCCCACGTTCACCGGAAGCTTATCAAAGTTACTTTTTGATAGGCAATACGGACTGATAATCGATCAGCTTGATAATTGATTAATAAGAATAAAAATTCAATCAAAACAAGAGATGGGGGAGTGTGTCAGACTTGGAAGACAATGCCGATGAAATCTAAAAGATTAAGCGCTTAAATACCTCCACGCGATGTTGTACACGATGAAAAAACAGAAACAAAGGTGCCAGAATATCGAATGACGATTGTGTAGTCGGAAAATAAGCCGAATTCTTGAAAAATTTTAGAATTCTACGTGTTTCAAAAACAGCACGACGTGTCCATCGTCTATTTCTAGACGATTGAATTTCAATGGTGTTGAAATTCGATATCGAGAACGAGTCTGGAAATTTCTCATGCCGAGCTTCGTCCGCACGGGGTCTGCCCGTCCATCAGCATTGCCAACCACAGAACTGGTAAACCACGCGACAAGTATTATATACGAACGAACTTTGCAAAGGCAACGAACGTTTCACGATATTTAACAAGAAAACGTAAGCGACACGTCAGGGCCGAGTAAAATGCCGCGCAACGAGTAAATTGTTAACCAATTATACGTGTAACGGAAGTATGGAGCGAATAATAAATAATGTCTTTGAAACATACAAAAAGCTGAAAATCGTGAATTAGATCGTATGAACGTTGTGATAGTCGTATATATTCGATAATTAGAGTACACAGATGTTGCATATTTGATCTCTAAATAAAGAAAAACGCATAACGAGACACAGTCTCGATCAAAATGGATATCGATAAATTATTCCAATGAGATAGGTACGCGGATGAACTAGAGTTACCTTTTTAATATGTCAAACAGATGCGACGATCGATGCAATTGTATTCACCTGCGTGTCCACTGTTTCACACGAATTGGCAAACTAATTACTCGCGAGGGGAAGAATTACACGTAACGGAATCACGTTACTTCGTATTCTGTTCAGCAATCACGTCGACACCGACACACGATCTATGTCCGAGCACCGGATTAAATCGAAGCGCAACTGAAAAATTATAATCTCAATTTATCAAATTATAATTGTAACAAATATGTGGAAGAAAAACGATTAACATTGTGGTTATTTGCACGGTTACGCGTCTGCGATCTATTTCGATGTTCCCGTGCCATTAAAAATTCCGCAGTCCAGAATGAAATTTTAGTCCTGGCTGTTACAGGTACCTCCGGTAGTTCAAAAGGTGCATGAAAGGAAACTACGACGAAGCATGGTCGAGTAGTAGGCTTCGTAACGCGATATCGCGCGTATTCGCGTGTGCAAAGTTACGAAAGTCGTACGAATAACCATAACGTGAGTTATTAACGAAAGAAATAATACGGTGAAACTGACGAGGCAACCGAATTTCGGGAAACAACCAACGATTTATAATCGAACGGACTTCGTTCGTTGAGTGAATCTGGTGGTAGCGTGACCTCACACTGACGCACCGACGCTTCGAAGCAGACTGACTGAAGACTCGTCTGGACTCGTCCGCGCCGCGGGGGCAGCGTGCGGCGCGAGCGCTCGCTGTTTCCCTTCCCCTGTTGCGACATTCGGAAGTATTCGGCATTAAAAGACGAAAGGAAAAAAAAAGAAACAGACGAGCGCAGTTTGTCACCGCTGCTGCCCCCTGGTCGCGCCCAACGGGCGCACGCGCACGTTACCATTTACGAGTATACTGCGCATATTCGTGTTCGTACTTCGCACACCGTTCGCACGAGCAACCGAGGCGCATTCAAACTACGTAAGTCGTGAGGTTGTACGTGGAACATTTTGTATACTTACGGTCACGGGCACTCACGACGTACGTACCGAACCACTTCGAGAACATGTCGACCCAATGGAAATTTAACGAGGAACTTACAGATTATACGAGCAAGGCACGTTATAGTCGACGATAATAATAGTGAATATCTATGAGGTTAGAAATGCGTATCGGTATGTAGAGTTCCCCCAACACATTACGTGTTACTCGAAACTGTTTTACGTAAAAATTTCAATGCTTGCCACCAGGCAATTTTTTGCAACGCGAAGAATCATGCACTATCGTTTATACATCTATTCTACAATAGACGGAACTTAGGAATTTAGTTCTCTACTTAGCTGGGACTTCCACGGATCGTGTTACACGTAACGATTAGGCTTCATTTTTATCGATAAAAAAAAGAAATACGCGTGTGACACATAAATGCGGAGGTATTGCATCAATGGAGAATATTTACACTTGGCGATATATTGATTACGTATGAATCATCTGAACAATAGCGTCTGGAATCATTGAATCAGTCTGTCACCCCACAGCGTTCTCAGGGAAACACAATATGAATCTATCGCCTCAATTTTACGCCGGTTAGATGTAGGCACTTAATAAAAATACTGTACGAATTGTGACTATAGGAATGGGAGTATCGTGTAACATTCACTTGTCACGTGTGTATGTAGCTAAAGCAAGAGGTTTGAATAGAAATAAATACAAATCTGTTTTATGTACGCGTAAAATTGCATTCCGTTGAATTACACGACGTAACCATATATGAAAAATGATCCACATTATTCTCTTATCATGTGCTGTTGGCTACGTAATCACATTGCACCGTCCACGTTACTGTGGGGTAGAGACTTCCGGTAAAATATTGGTCACGTCGCACGAGAAAAGTGCATCCAAAGCATCAGAAACATGCACAATTATCGCGATTCATTTGCATTCCTACCAGCGCCAAATATTTCACGGTATCTGCTCAGACATACGTTCGGGAGTTTCGCTGAAAATAGACACAAGTCGCCGCGTAAGTACACCGCAGTTTCCATGCTGCGATAGAATACGCCGGAGTATAGAACCGGGCTGGTAAGCTACATAGCGGGGCTACGAAGGATCGATATCTTCGTCTGCGGGCTGTGCCTCGGCATTGGCTAACTGGAACCAGAATTTCCGTGAACGGACGTGGGAAAAAACCAGGATGTTATCAGTTGCTTGAGAGTTGTTCCCAGATTGAAAAATTTTGGGTGCGATAAACGTTCGTTAGGCAACGAGTAAGAAAACTGTATGGTTATGCTATATCTACGATATCACGAGTATGGCGGTTGTAACATTGAGAAAATTTATCTTAAATAGCAGAATGTCGGTTCTAATCGATGTTCGGAAGTAGATAAATCCTAGCAAGGCCGTATAACATGAATAGATGACTGATAAGTACATTATCGTTATTCAACGTCATATGCACGGTATTCTGATGATATCGTGAATATAGAAAAATAAGTACATCAGGCCTATCCGAAACTGGTACAAGAATGCAAGGTCTAACAATCGAAGACCAAAAGTAGTTTTTGTAGATAAAATTCAAAACGAGTTTTCCCAACATTTTCCAAGCTAGAAGAGGCATCATTTTTTAAAACTGCGCCTGGACGTATTTTCAGTCGACAAGCATTGACCACGTGACAATATTCTATTCTCGTCGGTGCATTTTGGCATAGGATCCCTACGGCTTTCAGAAATAACGGTGGAATAACGGGGATATCAGTAATATGTTCCTAAAATCATAGATAGCAGCACGTTAAGGCATAAATCCTTCGAATATCTAGTTCCTGAAATTAAAATACATATCACTACGTAGTTTCGGTGTACCGAAATCGACGAAATGAAGATCGGGTTAAAAATACCCTGAGATCAATCGTTGCGTTACGCTCATGGACACCCACATAATGACCAGGATTCTCGAGAATTTATTATCCAACGAGCGAAACTTATTATCCAAAATTTTATGGCATCGGCATAAGCTATGATCATTGTTAGAACGCTCTTCCACCGTTTAGTATTTCAATTGTTGTTCGATATGAATATAATTTAATAGCTTATATTAAAAAAATAGTAATAGCAATCTTCGCTAAAAATGCGACCTGATAAAATAAGTAGGTAAATTAATGCAGTTTTAGGTAGATAGGTCGGTAAATTAATCTGCTTTGGCTTCTTTTAATTTCAACGACGAAGAACAAGTGCTCGTATATGAACAGCACATTTTTAATACGCTTAAGTACGTACAAATTTGCGAATACCTAATGAGAATGTACGATCCCGAATAACATTTGACTCGTTGATCTTCAATTAACCTTTAGTACGTTTTCGACACTCCACTTGCGCGCATACTTATAAAGCGAAAACAATCAAACGGCAAGATTAGGAAAACATTGCGGTACCCCACATGGAATAATACGCAACTCATACGCCTTCCTGACCCCTAAATCATAATTTCCGTCCCACAACGAGCTATCAAAATATCATTTTCAAGTTTGTTTACTAAGTTCCACGATGTTTTTATTACACACTGTTCGTATAACAATTTTCCAACGCATATCTGTAACGCGTTAGAAAAAACAATTGACGGGGGGTCCGTATAGAATGTACGACGTGGAGTGTTATGTGGATGATTCGTTTAAAATCTCAGTTCAAAGGTTAATATTCGCACGATATCGTTACTGTTGACGCAAATGGCAGAAGCATCAAACGGAGAACGCGTTGCAATGCTAAATTTTATGAAACGTGGTACATCGGAGCAACAACGCGATTGGCCCTTTACGCCGTCATCTCGGCGACGCGGAGCGATATCAATGCTGCTTTCACGTGGGATCTTTGTTAAACACGTATCGTGCAAATGTCACTTAACTTGCACGTTTCGTTCCACGAGTAACTGCTATCGTGAGTACGCAATGTTTCGAAATTATGAACTTCGGCGCATCATCTCGTTATCTCGAACCGATAAAACGGCACACTATTCGGAATTCTGCCCAATAAAACCATTCATCTGAGAGCTACAGACATGTGGATACATGCTGATAACGGATGAGCAATAATTATCGGCAGCCTATCGACGCGGTTTTATCCAGCCAGCGGAAATATTACGGATGACTAAACCGCAGACGTACGCTGTCTCACGCGTGGACATTGATAATGCGATGAGGATGGATTTTTGAACCATTCCGATGACATGTCTTACGTAATAAACGTCCGTTAGTGAGTTGTAAATACCGTTCTGTGTCGTGATAATTACACGCAGCCTTGAGAAGGGGTCTCGACGTCAATCCATCGCGTGTCTCGTCAACCGTACGCTCTTTTTTTACTTTAATTTTCTCGACACAATTTATAAACACGCTCACAAATCTGCTGACGATGATGAATAGCGGCGCTCGTGCAAATTCAAAAAGTTGGGATCAATGTAACAGGCGCGTTAATCGAAAGAGAAAAAAATGATGCGCGAGAGCGAAGCACGGCGACTATGGGTTCGTAAGAAGACGATTTTAGGATGGAAAGCTCATTTCTCACGGAATCGAATCATAAATCTTTTTATGATTTACGAAAGCTTAAGAAAAAGGAACCTACGTTGCACCGTGAAGGGCTCAAAAGGGCGTAGCCCGTCGCCTCTCACCTTAATCGCTTTTTCCCCGAGCGTAGCCCGACTCCTTCCAAAATTCCAGAGCTGTCACAAACACCCATGACCCGACTCCTCTCAACACTTCAGAGCCGTCCCAAATAAAATAACTCATCGTTTGTATCGGGACGGCTCTGAAGTTCTGAGAGGAGTCGTGTCGTGGCGGTTTGGGACGGCTCTGAAATTTTGAGAGCAGTCGGCTCAAGAATTTGTAGTCGCGCCTTTGTGATATTTACATAAATCAAATGACGCGTTGACGATGCATTGTGCTACGGATCATTGATCGCAGCTATCTAATATTACAGTTTGCGATACTTTGAATGCAATGTGTTGTATAATGCATACAATAAATTTATTAACCAGAATAATCTATGAATAACTGACTGTATTTGAATGCGGAGTAACTAATTTCATGCTACATACCCCAGTACTAGTGAGTTATTATTCTTCACATTTTTCTAGAGTATCTGGCAGTCGGTTTAAACGGGGTCCAATAAATTCACACTAATAAAGCTTCGAAAGCGTTTTGTACGGCTGCTAGTTTCGTCTTTTCTATTGGCAACGTTGAAGTCGTGTAAATCTATAAGACAGTGAAATTTATGTGACATTGAGTGCCTTTTATCCCAAAATTTTCGACTGGTCCCCGTTTATATGCAGATAATCAGTGTGACCCGCATGCCAACTACACTGGGATTTATGTGCCCCCCTTAAGTCCGAAAGAAAATGATTTTCGCTTTATTCTATGCCTACAGATACTTGCGATTCCTACATATTCTCCCAAGTTTTCCAGGTACCAAATCAGGAAAATTGAATATTTTTATAGAAAGACAATTGGCGGCGATGAATGTAAAAATGAAAACGTGATGTTTCAACGCTGAAACCTGATTTCCAACAATTTCATGTGGACATTTTGCGAGAAGAAACATGCGATCGAGAAAAATGTAACGAATAAGAATTTCAATTTGATGAAAATATAAATTATTATTTAAATTGGCCTCGTGTAGTGTATATGATATTGCGGTTCCTAACAGTTTGGACAGCGTGGCCAGAAAACTCTACCAATTACCCGTAAATTGGCAGTTTTCCCGAAAATAATAACACCAACATTATTTTGGCGACGGACGATCGACCAAGTCCCATCGAGAAATGTTGTACTAGACCAAACGTATAAAACTCGCTTCACAACCAGTTTTCTTTCGATTCGTTTCTCCCAATGTTGTAAGACGAGCGTCTCTTTCTCGCCTTCCACACGTAGTATCGCGTTGAGGTAGGTATGGTAAACACTTGACGAGCAATAACCGTTTCTTCTCCTTATACCCACTAGCGAAACCTGACCTACAACGTGGATTTCTCTCCTTCATTCCGTGAGCCCTTGACTCATGCCTATTCCTAAGAGACTGTCAAGGTTTAGAATAACAAATTCAGATCAACGACATCGAACGAATCTTTCTCACTACTTGCACGCGCTCGTGGAATAACGACATTGACTGTAATTCGATGATGTACACACGATCACGCCTGATAGCCACGGGCCAGTATGGACAGTCAATCAGCAATAATCAAAGACTGGCGGTATACCTAAAGTCTAACTATCGGACAGAGCTACACAGAGTGCATCGTGTTATATTCCTTCAGATATGTTTGTAAATTTATACCTAATTTCACCATTCTAATATTACATTATTCAATACGAAAGGAGTCTGTGAAAATTTTCTGTCTACAAATATATCTGATATGCATTAATCTTGATTTTGTTGAATACAATCTCTATCGATCAATTTCGCAATTCTCTTTATTTTTATATCTTATTTACGCTCAATATGAGATGATTATTTTTCAAATTTTTTACGGATTACAAAAATTCGTATAGTCCATGTTTTTATGCGACTTAGCGATTGATCACAATATTTACGTTCGAACATTTAATCGAGTCATGATTCTGATAGTTCTGACTCGAGAACGCAGACTCGTTTATATCAAAGATATCACTTACATCAATTATTTAAGATTTCATAAAAATCAAGTAAGATTGAATATTATGGAAAATTTGACGATAAATCCTCAGCTTTCTATCTGCTATCTTACAATGTCGTCGCGGTTAACAGACTCAATTTCAGTTTATTGTTGAGAAATAAACTACGTTGTTAAATTGAGCATCTGCTCAGGCCAAATCACTGCCAAGGATGGAACGACTTATTTACTCCGATACACGTCAGAAAGCGAAGTCTGACAGCGTTTGCATGGAATGTGAGAAGTGATGCGTAAATGCTCGTCGTTTATCGATCCATTACGTTATCAATTATTCAATTACAGAAGAATGTAATAATTATAATGCACTTGTACCCGACAGACATATTATGTTGTAAAGATTAGAGTCGTAGAATATTTCATTTTTAGTTTCTAACGATTATTCGTGGAATACAAAGTCCGAGAATCACAGGAAGTTGTTCTATTCTATTTTTTTTCTCGATAGCATGAACACATTTTCACCAGCAAAGCGCTTTCTTCCGAAGTGATCGTCGACGAAATGGTCCATAATATGAATATCCCTACGCGCGTGCCTTTAATTTGTTCGTTTTTTTATTATCAGGAATCAGCTGTTGGGCAAATGCATACAACAAATGAACAACAATTTTGTAAATGCGCGTCAATTTCGCATGAATTAAGCTCAGCAAAGCGTCGCCCTTGAGATTTTGAATGTGCAAATTTCAACGTCAAACTGACTATAATTAGATTTTGGCAATGCCAACGTTGCCTCGCTAACAATTTGAGTTTATCAATAATATGAATCGCTATATTGCGACGTTGTTCCGAGAAACTCGGAATCAAAGAACGATTAACCACGTAAAAATATAGTCGGAATCAAATACCTATGAGTTCTTCGAAGTAATATTTGTAGGCTATTTCTATCACTGCAGCGTGTCCATGAAATAACAAAAACAATTCCTAGAATTTCGACTGGATCCGGAAATTCCCTTATCCTACACGAGAAACAAACCTGTTGTCAATAATCATTGTATTTTTCTGAAAAATTCACCATCCACAGATCGAAATATGGAAAGTAAATGATATTACGTCACCAAATGCAATGTTTTTTTGCCCATCTTGTCTAAAATGCAACGTGCCGAGAATTCTGAGACCAATGATTTAGAACTAGAGGTCAGTATACCATATAGAACCTTAAAGTGGCACACTCTTGTAAATAAAGCAACTATATTGAAGTTTACCCAAATTTCAATAAATTTACATTCTAGTTCTCGCAGATAATTTTCACGCGCAGTTTCGTGACAAAAGATTACGTTTTTTTTAACGATTTCTGATAAGTATTTACCTTTGTTCGCGTACGTATAGTTTTCATATTTGAAACATAATATTGAGTTTAAATACGACGACAATAAGAATGGAGTCGATACGGATACTGCAGTAATAGTTTCACGTTAACTAATATCTTTACAATCGGTTCAAAGCATTGGAATGAGTTATTTTGGTTATTTCTGCCCTCGAATCGGTCCATTCACGAGTTATACAGACGACACGGTCCAATGAAAATCCCTGAGCTTGCAGATAGATTGCCTACTCGCGTAACTTGATAGCAACTTCCTTTCGATACACGAGTGCGATGCGTGGATTGTGTCAGAGGCATATATATGTATATATACGTGTCAACGATGGCCGAAAAGATTACGTTAGGTTAGTATTAAATCAGACCGACGTAATGAAACGCAGTATAATCTACGTCGTAGCCACGACACAAGAATGGGTATTATAATGATCGGTATGTGTAGGTATAACTGTTTGAATGCACGTTGGTTATAAATAGAATTACGCGTCAAGCCGATGAAACGTGTTACAATAACAGCAGACACCGGCAGTGAATACACGTATCCGCACGTGCGTTTATAGAAACGTCGACAGACTCCAAGTATGTACATTTCTCGAAATGCGTACGTGTGATATGAAAATCGCAAATATTTATCAACGAATTTCTCGCCACCCGCTATTCCCATTTGCTCGAATTAAGTAAGTCGCGCCATTTGACTCCACGAGTTACATGGGCGTGAATCGTTGCTTTATAACGTGAAAAAAATGGTACCGTCACGGTGCAACTAGCTTTAAATAACAAATGTCATTACTTCGTCGACAACTTGAACTGGAAACTATGACCATGATAGCCGAATGAATTATTAAATCAATGATATTCGTGTAACCATGCATAATGTAACGCAGTAAACAAAATTCCGTCGAATTTAACATACAAATTTGTGTCAACGACTTTTTTTGATACAAACGTCGATACGATAGAAAAAAAATAAGAATAAACGAGACAAATGAGAGCAGAAAACGACAAAGTATAAAAAGAAAATGAAGTGCAAGCCAACAAATTCCTGGTGAAAGTTTTGTACGTAACATTTTGCACTGCATCTTATGTACGTTAAATATACGTCGTTCCAACTTCAACGCTTCACGCTTACGTCGGATGTTAATGTAAATCTAGTTTTTCGTGTTCACTTCACTCGTGATTTTATTTGTTCACGTCATAACTTTGCAAATGACAATATATTGACACGCGCACGTTGTTCTGAAATTAAATTTTCATCAGAGATTCATGGTTGTTAATAAATATTTATATATTTTTTGGTGATACGAATATTTTTACGACTGTGGTGTTGTGGTATACGGTGTGTTTACGAATGCAAAGTGTTCGTACCAATTAGAAAGCGTCTAAATTGCATTTTGAAGAAAAAAAAATCAGCGTCGTACATGTACAAGAAGAGGTCCAAATTGCAAGAGGCTCGTTCGCCTCCAGTCAAGAATAGCATCAAGTTTACATCATCGGGTAAATAAAAAAAATGATCAGAACACGCCCATCTTTATCCGAAATCTCCACCGCTATTTTTTTAAGTTCATTTTTAATGAAATTGTTCGCTGTGGCATTCGGGTGTAACATGAAATGGTGAGGCGTGCATAAAAGTAATCAGACTGGTTGGCGAGTCGTCTGTAAAAGTGGAGAACCCGTAGGGGAGGTCAGGAAAAAATTATCGAAACAAAGTACAAGTATTGTAATGTTTCGCTTCGTTGTAAAGTTTTTTGTGTAATTTGCAGAGAATTTCATCGCGAACAAGAAATTGTTTCGTGATACTTTGGACCCGAGAATAAAATAGGTTCGGAACGATGCGTAGAATGAAACTTGGCCGAGACACGATAACGCAAAGTGTGGCGCATGAAGACTCGGAGATTAATGTTCGAGAACCTACTGGCGAGGTGATTTCTATACAGGGCGACGTTTCAGGGTATTGATTTCGCGTTCGAGAAGACATCTTGCGCGATGCCGTTACTTTTCTATCATTGGCTAACGTTGCTTGCATGCCAGCCAAGCGACCAGACTTGAGAATAGGCAGCGCAAGAACGACGTCAGGAACTGGTCTATTTTTAGTTATACTCGTCCCTATTAGCACGTGCTTCGTACGGCCTTGAACGACGGGCTTCTACCTCGCAAAAGGGTTTCTCTCTCACGGATTTTTCGCAACTGCGCTTGTTCACGCGCCACGAATTGGATGGCGCTTCACATGCTATGCAATTTTATCGACTCGCCAAAGATCTGTCATCATCATCTGATATCACGTCGAATCACTGACTGCAATTTCTCAACTCTGTTCAATTACAACAAGACGATCGAGAAACCCTACATAAATCGAGATTTTTCACGAAGCAGAGCTGCGACAATACTCCGAGTACTCTGTACTCAATACCCGAAAAAACGGTTCTATAAAACGAGATAAAAAAATGGCGCGATATAATTATAATTTATACATAATTTATATAATTGTATATAATCATATATAATTGTATATAAATGATATATTATTGTTCTTTTTTTTTATATAATTGAAGATAGTCTTTTGTTTTTGAACAGTATTACGCTAGAAAAGAGTATGGATTGTGAAAAACGAACGAGGAATTCAGACATTCCAACGTCACAGGCAAGCATTGTTCGGGCAGACCAGGTAGATGTAGTTATGATTATACAACGTTGGTACAATGCATCGCTGCAAGGCGCGTACCGTTCGCTTTTCGAACCTGAACTATCTTTCTCGGCACCATACTCGTCACGAATGATGCTGGCATTCACTTGCTAGGCAGGTATACGCCGAACATGAAAAACGAGCGAAAAATAATGTGGATATCGGCGAGAAATACCGTATGGCCGTCTGCCCGGCGAATTTATGCCAGTGGCGAGTATCGCGATGTTCCTCGAGTAAAATTAGACTTTCAGATTTTTTTCAGGATTAACAGAACATTTTTAACCGCGATATCAGAGTTCGATACGTCTGACGATTGCAGCGTAGATACGAAGCGGTGAAAAATGAAATCGAGCAGTTTTACGAACTGTGTGAAATCGATAATACGGTTGTAGATTAATAAGTACGCGATTGCTATCACACGGCTCGTTGCAGGATCAAGGTCACGAGTAAGGTGCGGAAGATTTCGAACGATATGTAAAGTACTAGAGCTTAACTGCGTCTCAGGGCAATGTCAATGATATCAATAATAACACGTATCCCCTCGTCGTATTGTACCCTTTCTAGACCAACGAGCATGATCTGATAATGTAACAGGCTTCGTTTCGTACCGGTAACAAGCAGCATTATTGCGCCGCAGGACAAGATCGTCATGTCACGATCAATGAGAAAAACAGATAAAATGCCGGTTTCAATCAGGTTTTATAATCCACGGGGAACAAAAATAAAATTCTTGCGGTCTGTAGATCTTATTGATCTGTTGTACGTAATACCAAAGGCTGATGGTTCGCATGAATTGAGGTGAAGATAATCCGTCAGATGTACGCCGTACCATTATACTAACAACATAAATATTACGATCAGTTAGAAAAAAAAGCAAATACGAAGAATTGAATGTGAAAGAATTTAGTACCAAGAATCAGAGTAATGAGAAATAAAAAAATTTGTTTTTGTAGTACGTAGAATGTGAGTCGCGAGCCGCGTTATGAACAGAGATATCGCTGGTGATTTCAAATGGTAATCTGCAATTCTCGATACAGGTTGGATGGAATTACATCTAAAAATGTAATTGAAGGAGCGAGTCCACGCCTCGCGTTACCTCTATTGTTCACACTCCCGCAACACTTTAGAAGAAGAACGGCGATAGAGAGAAAAGTTTATGCCCAATAATCTAGCATCGTATTCTTATAAGACGTGGATTATTATATCCATTAATTATCATACAGATTTGGTTTACGTTATTTTACAGAGGTTGGCGATTTTTCAGGCTGAGAATTGCCATTAGTTTTAAAATTCTGTCAAGGTCTTCGTTAAATAATTTGAAGCGTTCATATCGTAAGTGATTTCGACTGTACATTTCTAATGATTTGTGAGGTCAATGAACTTGTAACAACTATAGCTAATAATCACACCGAAAATTGTAAAGATATAAAAATAGAAGCGTACAGCACAAAAGTGTAGCGCAGTTCACTTTTTCATCGTTAGGTACACAATTCCGGTCAGTGGCCTTATAATCGATCCTTTCATAATCGGCTATCGATAAGACCGTACAGCATTTTCGTAGGTAGCATCACCTTTCAACTATTCTCAGAACAGACAACGACATCGTTATCGATCGAAGTGTAAAGACGCATTAATTTATGCGCCATGTTTGAAATTTTCGAGAGAGCCAAGAGTTTATTATAAATCCGTAAATCCGACTTCGGTGGCATAAAGAAATAAACAAAATTAAGTTTGGATAAACGGTTGAATTCCACGCGGAATTTTATATTTTTTTACGCTTAGCATATTACGAAGCGTACTTTTGTGTGTCCGAAAATCGCAATATTATTAACGCGAACAACAGCATTTCGCAACGATGTTTTTCATTTTTACTTTCATGCAGAATCGTGCGAAGACTGTTGGTAAACACGTTTACCGTGACATAGCAGGACATTGAATTATTTCTGAAGTCGGACAAGATTGAACGGTGCGTGCAGTCATGCCCGTGCAAACTTGGCTGCTGGTTTTTGGAATCGATTCTTATAACTTGTTGTACGATCGCGTTTGATTTCGTGCCAACTTGTGTCGCAACACGAGACATCGCTGTGATTTTATTTATTGTTCGTTTTAGTCGGAATTCAAGTTTTACGATGGAAATATATAAATTCGGCACAATTTACCTCACCTCGCATTATATTTAGTCTATTTCGAAAAATGTGAGGAAAAGTTCGCATAGTTACCGATAAAATTGCAATATTTGCCGATAACGTGTCGATTAGAACAGCAGTCGCATACGTAAACCGAAAGTGCAATGTTTGAATTGCGGTTGAAAACAATGATGGCGATACGGAGTGTCGGGACGGAAATGCTGTTTTACCTGGTCTGTAGTTCGCGAATGTGTTCAGCTGTTGATTCTTGGTAGACGCAAATCAGGTGAGTCGAGAAATGCCCTGCAGTGGAGGTAAGCTGATATCTTCGTATTTGACACTATTTTTTAAATCGTTTTTCTTATTATCTGATTTATAACTAAGAATAAGAATATTATTGGATAATTATTATTGATGATAAACTGATTAAATTATCGTTGTTCGATTGAAAAATGCGCGAACGCTCGCGCTGCACACGAAGCAAACAAACTGGTTCGACTCTCACGTTTTTCAATTATAGTAATTTGGATAACTAGCCGTTTGTAAGAAAGGTAACGAACAATTAGGCTCACGCGTTCGTCGTGATTCGAGACGCACTGAACTCCGAATGAGATCGCTCGGACTCTGACGCGGACGCGGTCGTTGAGCGTCGCGAGAGTCGTGTAGTCGTACCGCGAGCCGATGCTGCTACGCCTATACAGACATATAATACGTATACGTATATCCAGCGAAGGGATACCTCATTTTCGGTGGGGTAAGTTGGGGTAAACGGGGTAAGTTGGGGTAAGCGGGGTCAGGTTCTCGCGCGGAGAGGAAGGAGGGAAAGGCTGGCTGAGCGTATTGATTTCTTTTCCAACATTATTTTTTCATAGTTTACTAACGATTACGTAATTTCTCGGAGGAAGTAGATCGAGTTGCAACGAATCAAATTATACGGTTGCAACGATTAATCAGCAACGCGCGTGTCGGATTGTTTGGCAAAAAATGTCTTAGAATTAGAAAATTTCGCATGAAATTAGCTGGCTAGTTATGCATTGTTCGCAAACCATTATTGTTAGAAAAAATGGAATTTTCTTTCTGATCCAAATTCGTCAATCGACAAATCGATGCGGTATAAAATAGCCAGATAAAAACTAATATACGTGATATTTATTTCTTGTCAATATTATATCTCGTTATCATAATGACATAATACAATAATTAAAAAATATAGTGTGATTTCTAAAAGTACAATAATAATCTAGGTAAAATATAATAGAATATGGAATAATTATAATTATCATAGAGTTGTCTAGTATATTAGAAAACCGAAACAACTCGAATATAATCGAATAATTGAAACAGTGTTACAAAATATAGTGCAAATATGCTTGCTATACACAACAATGGAAAATTGTTAACTGGTCTATCGATTATCTATATATCATCGATCCGTCACACGTCTAATCTTCGTTTGTCATTGACCGTAATACATTTAAATTTTTCATTCTTATTTAGGTTTGTATTTGTGGTTGTTTTTTTGTTGTGTTTTTCTTATCGTTCGCTCGCTAGAAATGATGAGTCTTCTTCTTCTAAATAAACGTGAGAGACTATCGTACTAGCGTGTGATTTCTCCTATTATAATTAAGAAATGCGAAAGAAAAAATACTTTTTGACTACTGTATGGCTTTCATAGATGCTCTATCAAGCCAATAGCAAACTAAACTTAGTCTGTGGCTTGGATCAAGGCGCAGGCTAAATTCGGTCGTCTTACAACATTTAATAACAAAGCTGCTCTTTTTATCACTATTCAATATGAACTAACAATAAAACAGGAGAGAAATGAGGAGAAAATAAATTAAAAAATATATTTTCACGATCCTAAAGTGTTCGTGCCACTAACAATTATTATTAGGTGTATTATATAACGAGGAAATGCTCTGATTTCTTGCAGTTGATATTTTTGTGGCCGGTGCCGTTCTGCTGAACGTCATCTTTCACGACTATTCGATAGGCCTGAAATACTGCTCTTTATGTCGATGCCATTAAAATAATCGAAATCGCCAAGAAAACTTGACTCAAAAAATCCATTGGGATTCCACTAAAAAAGAAAAGCAAAAAATATCTACCATATATCACATAAGATAATAATAACTGCGGTTTGTATCTATGTTCGAGAAATTATACAATTCATAGAATCAAGTGGGTGCATATGTATAGTCTGCACATATACATATATATATATATATATATATATATATATATATATATATATATATATATATATATATATATATGTATGTATGTATGTATGTATGTATGTATATATTTATAATTATAGATTATCAAACGTTGTAACTTTAAGTTCATTCATTGTTTTGAAATTGATAAAATAAAGGGTGTTAATTATCAACATATCATACACGACGGCTACTTCTCTCCATTCTTTCAGCGCTGTTACATGCTGAAATACAAAATGATGCTGTTATCTATTTTTAATCTTCCTTCGTGTTCACGCTCGGCTCGTTCGGTGACCTTTCGATATTTTTTGCAATTAATATCGTGAAAAGGAATGTTTTACGCTAATACGCTTATGCAAAACGAAGAATATTATTGCCACTCTCTAGGATTATCCGAATAATTATTCTCTTCCATTTCAAGATTTTACCTCTACACATTATCGTATGGTAGGGATGACGGTGAATCATTCATATTATTATCATTTAAATACTAATATTGCTATACTTTGTTCTTTGTTCTCATATTGGGCAGCGCGATACAACGTGCCCACTGTGATCCCTTAATCACCCGCTATTATCGTTAATCGAAAGTTATCCATACAACGTTCATAATATTGTATATTTCGTGGATCCGTTTTCGTGCTTACGCAATAGTCAATTTAAAATTATAGTAATTAGCGATAAAATTTCTACTTGCTATTTTTTTGTCACTTAAATAATTTGATTATTGTTCCATGATGGTTTGTACGTGAATTTCAGAAAATTTGTTTCCACTCCTATTCGCATTTTTCATCAGGATCGTTGAAGAAATTGATCATGATTTGAAAAATATGTGATTTTTTAAACCTCACCACAATGTAAAAATGAAGAATACGTTACCAAGTAAATTATAAGCGATTTACAGTCCCAGTGCAGCCCATTACAGTGACCTAGCGACGAACAAATATGGATTCAGGTGGTTACTCTTTACTTTTGCAAAAGATCCACGAAATGCAAGTTCTGCGTTTGTGTTTCTGACAATCGATCAAATCGAACCAACTCTAGGAAACGGTAGATATCTAAGAGTTGTTAACTCGAATTTGATTGCCAGGTGATGGAAAACATTTCTGAAATACGTCGCACAAATGACAATTTCTGTATCTAGCCTAATTGGAAAAAAATCAAGTATGATACTTTATACAATAATTTGATAATATTTTGTAAATTAACAATGTGTATATTGTTTTTTTTTATATTGTTCTTATAAACATAAAAGTCAAAGAACGAAATCTCGTTCAACTTGTTCTGCATGCAGTATATACAATAGTCAAACAGATATATTCAAAGTTTCACTATGATCGAGATGTCTCAACTGTGTAAAATTTGTAAGACAAATTTGAGAAATCTATGAGAGAAGGATGAGCGAAAGAATAAAAACGTGTGAAATTTCAAGGTATTCTAGGTGAAATTTTGTAATTGAGGGTCGATTTCATCTAACTTCTATTGTTATTAACGGGACTCAGGGTACTACCGATATTATCAATCTCCCGTTGTGCACGTGATATTTTTACTTTGTCCCTTGGAGTGCCGTCCTCGCCAGTTTCCATTGCAAACATTTTCATTTTTTCCTTGAAACTCAATTTTTCCGGTACGGCTCCTAACTGAGAATTTTGTTGCTGTTTCTGTTTTTCAGCCAGCCGCCTTTGCCTCGGATCTCTGGAGAAGTAAAATTATTATTTAGCAAACAAAAAGAGACGTTTTCACTTCTACAAAGATTTTTGTACTACTGACTTGTACACTTCCTGGGCTCCAATGACACCTGGTGTTGCGTTAGGGAATGGACCTGGTCCTTCGGGTGTTTTCGGCGATGCCAACATGTTCTCCGCGTCATTTATAAAATTCTGTAAGAAAGAATTCGCAAGTTTAGAAAAAACTGTCGTTTCGCGGTGTAGCGTCGTAAAGGCGTTGGCATTACCATTGAACATCTATGAATAGATTACATACACAGATTTATAATTGGAAACACAGAATGCTACAAAATAGAATTGCGTCATATGCAACATCTATAACATATGAGAAACTGCTATGAAACAACTACACGTTGCAAATATAGCTTGATATGAACAGTAAAACAACAGCTCATATTTCATTCGATGAGGTAATGATTGAGAGGTACTGTAGATGATATACATGATATGGAACGCATGAGAATTAGCCACTGAACAATCATAATTCGTAATGATGTGGATATTATACAGCGGTCATGCAATGATGGATGTACATGATTTTATGTACAGTGAAATGTTTCAATTTTCAGACGTATACTGTATACCTTATTCGGATATCTGCCAATGGATGCGTTTGACAGAATATTTAATTTTTAATTGTTTGGAAAAACGCAAAAGGGCCAATGAATTTGTAAATCAATTCTACCAATTTTAGCACATTACACACTATCAGTGATGTAGTTAAGACAGTGGATAATTACTCGCGCAGACACGTCTGCCTAAAATTACGAATTGTGCTTCGAAATGTTTCTGTTAATATCATATAAATTCAGCAGCATGAGCCTTGTCTATTAATCGTCGAGTGAATTTATCATACGACATTCTTCTGAATAGGTGATTCGTATGTGCATCGAACGCTGTCGTTAAATTTTGCTCGATAAAGGTGAAACTTACATTAGGATCTTCTCTGATCGTATTCATCGTCATAGACGGTGTATTCGTCATATTAATGGTTCGCGAAACAGGATCTGTGTTCGCATTTGGATCATGGAAGGACACTCTTTTCACTGCAGTCGATTGGTGTTGATTATTGACAGCGATGCTCGACGTGCTTGAAGTATTGGATCTGAGTGCGCTCTGTTGGGACATCACAGCATAGCTGGAACCACGTTCGGGAGGTGGTGGAGCATCGTTACCCCCATTCTGCGGAGCTAAGATTCCGGAACATTCACAAACATTTAGAAATTACGAATCGTAACGCGAAATACGTGCTAGTTCTTTTGATATACTCACATAGGGGTGAGCTGGGTCCGTTGATAACTAAATTATCTAATCGCAACATTCCAGGGTGTAATTGATGTTGACTCCTCAGGTTAGACTGATGCTGCTGTTGTTGCTGCTGTTGGTAAAGTTGCTGTTGTAATTGCATCTGCTGATGCATTTGTAGCTGTTGATGTTGTTGTCTGATGTCTTCTTCCCTTTTTCTGTGACTTTCGTCAAACTCAGCTTGTTTCCTCTTCAACTCCTCTATCCGTCGTTGTCTCTCGCGTTCTTCGTTCGACTGAGAAGTAGGACTCATCGGTCCTGTCTTCAAGCCACCAACTAGCTGTCCTAACGTTGACCCATAGGTCGGAGACAGAGGTCCTTGGCTCAGCGAATTTTGTTGACTTTGATTTTGCTGTAGATGCAGCGTAGAATTGTCGTTGTGCGCGGTATACGTATTGCCACTAGGCGGTGGCCCTTGCTGACTGGATGCCGTATGCGTTGAAATGTTCGTCGATTGTAGTTGGCTGCTGACAGGTTGTGGCGACAGAGTTCCACGTATCGATTGATTATTCGGATTGGTCCTAGTTAAGTTTGGTTGTTGAGTGGCTTGATTCGATTTGTCTTGTGCGGCTGCCATTCGAAGTAAGCCTTGAACTCGCTGTACGCTTTCGTGATCTAAGTCGTTGCTTTCTTCGTCGTCATCCTGTTGATTCGCAGCCTCTTCAGCTCTCCTCTGAAAATCTCGTTCTAATTGAAGAGCGCGCAGCTGTTCTTCTTGCTGCGGTGTTCTGTTAGGTAAAGAACTGAGCTCCGCTATTTGGTGGTCTCGCCATTGTCTAGCTGCTTCTCTTCTCCTGGCTTGTTCTTTTTCTCTTTCCTCTCGTTGCCACGGATTTGTCGCACTATATTGATACTGGCGAGGCTGCTGCGTCGATCCGGTCGCAGGATAGTAACTGCCTTTCGGGGGATCGTTCATGCTAGCCGCATACCTAGCATCCTGCTGTTTGGTATATAGAGGATGCGTTGAAGTGTTTGGTGGAGGTGGCGGTGGACTCTCTCTGTAAGCATCTTCGGGCAACTGCGGTCTCGTTGGCATATTTTCTATATTTCCTTGGATAATTGTATCTCCATTTTGTACTCTACCAATCAAGCCTTCGCTGCTGTACTGTCCATTTCGAGTCTCTAATGGACCGTTAGAGTATTGTGAAGGGTTTTGCGTTGTGGAAAATTGACGATTTTGATCAGCATATTGTCTTTGAGGGTCCATTATTTGTCGACTCATATCTTGGGGTACAAATTGTCTTGGGTCCATTATTGCGCCGTTTGGCCCACGTGTCGAGTCCGTTTTCAACTTAGGAGCAGTCGAGTATTGGCTATAGGGTGGTTGATGTTTGTTATACTGTCCGTACTGTCCTTGTTGAGTGTCGGCATAATTAAAATTCTGCGTGTTTTGTCTCGTGTTGTACGTCGGCGACGTTGGGCCCAAATTAGGCGTCGAGCCAATTGGGCGGACTGGTCGTGTTGAGTTTGCTGCTTGTGCCGCCGTCATCGGGCGCACGGTGTAAGCATTTTGACGATACTGACCAATGACAGGTGCCGCACCACGTAATTCACGCCGTCGAACTTCTTCCTGCATTTCCTGTAGCTTAGCTTCTTGGCGAATAATATCGCGAGAAGATTGAGATCGTGGCGGTGGTCCTTGCTGCAATTGATTCCCAGGATAATTTTGTTGCTGCCCTTGTGGAATGTAGGCGGATATTGGCCTATCTCTGCCTTGATTGCCGTCAGTCGTTGGTCTGTTTAAAGAGTTCTGCGAACCGCGTAGACTTCTTTGCGTATGCAGCGGGCTTCTGGAAAGCAAGCAAAAATGAATTACTCGCCATGATAGCGAATGACAATACTCGTATGTTAGCCAGCTCGGATAAGTTTACGCTCATTGGGATACAGTTGCAAATTGATGCATTTTTTTATCGCTGTAGTCTAGTTACTTGTTTCGATACAAGAGAGGTTAACACGAGTCAGAAGTAACTACTGCGATCGAGGCAAATATTTGTTATATGATAAATCGAATGTGGCTCCAGCTGCGCAAAGTCTGTATAGAAGTCTATGTACCTATCGTCCATTGGTTGAGTTGGGCTAGGCTGTTGTTTCATTCCTGGCTCTTGATTCCGGTATACACTTAAATTTTGGTAAAACCGCTCGGTTTCATTAGCTTGTGAACTATTCGGAGGAATCACATGGGCTTGACTCGGATTCAAATTGGGAGAGGACTGTTGCCGACTGACCAATCCGGTTGGTGGCAACATCCCCGCACGCATCGGA
Organism: Arge pagana; assembly: GCA_963969455.1. NCBI lineage: Eukaryota > Metazoa > Arthropoda > Insecta > Hymenoptera > Argidae > Arge > Arge pagana. The sequence goes on along the minus strand of OZ018311.1, from coordinate 11,515,767 downwards.
TCATGTAAACTATGACTGGATCTGAAAGTTAATTAGAAAATCAACCATCTCTCAGGTCACTCATCTAACAATGCGAGTAAGCAATCAACAGCAACTGAATTTCAGGATATATTCAACGATATCAATGAATGTCTTATGCTCCGTGCAATTGTCATTGTTTGAACTTTTGAAAGCGGACTATGTTTCAGTATGTTTACCGAGAACGCAGCGTCGTAGCTCCATTCATCGCTGGCATCGGCGGTGGCTGGACTGGCGGTGTAACACTGTTGCTAGAAGACGCACGACTGTAGCCTGGATTAAAAACTTCGTGTTGCTGTTTCCCCTCGGTTCCTACATCTGCGAGAAATTTTGTTTACCTCTCAGTATCTTAATAGCAATCAACATTGACGAACATTTATCAGATCGTGAAATAATTTATCGAGTTTTCATAATAAACTCAGCATCGACGGTACGGCGAGCCAAGACAAATATGTAATTTTTTTTCACTGTACTTTCAATTATTCATCAGGATAAATAGAATTGAGGTGCATGAGATACTTACTATGCAGAGCTGGGACAGATTTGCTGCTATGTATTTGTTGGGGTGTCGTGTCGTGTCCAAGTCGTGATGGTAGGTCACGTTCGCTCATGCGACGGGGTCCTGCGATAGCACAAGATGCACAAATATGCAGATAGTTAATGCTCTAACGTGCTATAAGCATTGCGCAAATATAAATATGAAACGTGCACGCATGCTTAGTTATGAGAAGATACATGACCGCTGTAAATGAGATGAAGAGTAAGACGTAGATATGAAGTGAATAATATCATGCGGCGTGAAAAATGCGCATCGGGAATCGATCAAATATCAAGTAGTAAGAAACATGACCAATCGATGTGGTGCGTAACAGAATAAGAATAATAAACTGAACGCCGAGATGTCATTTTACAACTCGAGTCTTCTCCAACAATCTTAAGCAACGTAACACATGCGAACAAGAATATAGTTGTAAGCCGACACATCGTTGCGGAAACATTAGATTCGCTTTACTATACGTAACTTCGAAGGGGTTCGTTGTGGCTCGGTAATAATTTGTGAGTAACAGTGCAGCGGTATCAGGTAATAATTTGATTTCTAATGCTTCGCGAATATAATTAGCGAGCTGCAAAGTGGGTCCTTAGATTATTGATGCAGTTTAAAGTGTTTCGCAGTGGGTATCGAATGGCGACAAACATGTGACGAAGTATGAGCTTCGCTTCGTCTAACAAGTACCTATCTTACTTAGTAAAGAAAATCAAACGGTAAGCGTATTTAAGGTCAGGAAACATACTGTGTGTCGATGCACGTGCAATATTTACACATGTTTCCCAAATAAGTAATTGCGGGTAAAAAAACTCGGTAGCTTTAATTAAGGATTATTATGAAAAACAATAGGGTAACGGATATTGAAACTATAACGTTATCAAATAAACCAGGCAGCGTGATTTCAAAAAAGACATCAAGCATACAAACTGCCGGCTTACGCGTCTCTGGTTCGATTTCCAACGGTGGAAAGTCTCGAAAAATCCAGTCTCCTCTTTCAAATCTTGGGGTAGGTTTTTGCTCCGATACATCCAACTCGCTTTTATACTTTCTTTGAATAATTATGCTTTTTTTTCGAATTGGTTTATGATTTTTCGTACAATTCCGTTTCACTATCGCGTTCGAGCTCAGATCGTTGCAACTTCTTATCCCTGTAAGTTTTCGCGATCGAGGGAACTTCGAATTGATTTGCAACAATTGGTCGTGGCTCTGCGATTTCCTTTTGGTTCGAATGAACGATTCTGGAAATTTCGTCGGTCGTCTTACCGCAGGCACGTGCAATTTCTCATCGTAGCTTTCGGACCGACCAGATTTGCTCACCGAGTGGCTGCAAGGTTCTTGGCAGATGTTATCCATACTTTTTGCTTTTCGCGTATCAACCTGCATTTCCGTAAGATTTCTTTCGCATAAATTTTCATCGGACACCCAACTGTCTGAGGTGGTAACGTTGCTGTCGAACCTTGACATGAACGGTCGAACGTGAAATATCGTCAAGTTCTCAGTCATTATCTCAGGTGCTGAAACGACTCTCGGACAAGTTGGAAATATCAAATAATTCGGCGAGCTCCCAGTAGTCCGAGTTTGACCGTGAAGTTCGATGTTCACCGGTGACATCAGATCCTTCAACGACCAATATTTCTCCAGTTTATTCATTTTATTAGAAAATTCTGGACTGACGGAAATATTAAGAGCGCTCATTACCGAGGGAATTGGACATCCGTGGTAATCGATTTGCGAAGGATCTATCGTCAATATACTTGAAGATTTTATAAACTCTTCGCTACGGTTACAGCGATTCCTTTCTTCGCTCGATTCTACATGAATTTCTTTGGTACTATCAACGTTTTCATCACCATCTTGTTCATTCTCTACGGTTATTTCGTGAATTTTTACAGATTCAGGTATAAAAAGTGGTGCATCGACGTTATCCAAATTTGAGAATTCTCTCAGCTGTTCGATTATCTCTTGTTGTTCAGCTATGGATAGTTTGGAATCTGTTTTTTTAAGTTCACCTGGCTGCACGTCATCTTGTACAAATTCCGCATTTACGATTGTTTCTTGTTGAAACTGGGATGAATCTAAATCGTCACAGGTGTTACAATTCCAATTTGACGACAAGTTCTCACACTGTTTCTCCGTGTTCTGAGAGTCGTTCTCCGGTTCGTTCAGAGATTGGATGTCTAGTAGAATCATACTCCATTCTCTCTCGCGAGTAGGTGTTAAGGAGCGATTTCTCGCGGTCAAATCAGTTTCTGATTTGAATTGTTTTGCTTCGATATTTTTACGAATCGGTATCTCGCTGTTATTCCTCGTTATATCGGGCTCGGATACGAATTCTCTAGAACTAATCAATTTCTTTGACTTGAATTTAATCAAACCTGCGTCGCCAAGTTTTGAAAAATGTTTTGCTAAAGCTGCTACTCGACCACAACCGAGACGAACTTCCTCCGGTGATTTCCAGCATTTAGCACTGTTCGATTCTTCGCTGGAATTATCGCTGTTCAGTCCGCTAAGGTCCAGATTTAATTCAGGCATAATCGTATGCATATTCGGCGTCGTCACCGTTTTTTTCTCCTCAAGTTTACTATCATCTCCCCTTCCTACGATACCAGCTGCGTTACTGTCATTTTGTTCCTCCTTACATTTTACATTTTCAATTTTAACTTTGGTCTCGTCGGGACAAGGAACACGCTTCACTTCAATAGAGGCTGTCACGATATCATTTTCCACGACGTTGTTTAAATTTGGTTGTTCGAGCGACTTCAACATGTTGCATGTACAGCACCGATCGATGGATCGTGAACGACTTTGGGACGTCGCATGATTTAACGCATTGTCTGTCGTATCTTGGAAACACTTCGACTGGATTATTGTCTGCTCTGGTTTTTGAAGCGAGTTTAGTTGGACTGAATGGTGACTTGGAGTTCGTTGATCATTTGGGGGTAAATTAGTATGCAAATATCGCGAGTCGCTGGGAATACAAGAAGACATATGTCGAGTATTATTCATGTCGTTAACGCTATCGTCTAACTGGTTGTCGGAAAATATGCTCTCACGCGATTGACTGGACGACTCCAAACCCTCGTCGGACTGATCGATGTATGGAATGGAAGGTTCGCTATCTAACGACATGGTCCTTTGTTTAATTACATCGCTTTTCACGGTAGACTTCTCGTTTTCCGTCGAAGAGCAAAGACTATCTTGAGATTGGTTTTTTGTAGGAAATATTAATTCAGTCTTGTCGTTATTATAGTAACCATATTGGGGGGTAACGATATTCTGCGGTTGTATCTTATTCCTTACGGGATATGCGGGATACCTCTCTACGTGGCTCGGAATGGCGAGGAACATTTGATTTGGTTCTTGGATGATAGGAATTGGTCGTTTGTTCAGCCAACGTCGATCGGGTCGCATGTACTCCTCGTCGAAAGGAAGCTCGTCGATAGGACAAATGGTTAAATTCGACTGATGTATACCCTTGCGAAGCGGCGTTTTTGCCTGGTGAGATGCTAAGCAATAACCCGTTTGCGACTGGGAGCCTATACTGTTTATCCCTACGAGCTGCGGCTGCGACGATTTGGGACATTGGAATCTGTCGAAATACTGCGTTCTACCGATCTGATTTTGGGATATGCTCGCACCTGGTTGAATATATTCCGCTTCCCAATCGACCAATTGTTCTTGGTATGCCGTTTGTTTCGGAACAGTCAACAGATTGCCCGTCGAGTGGGACGTCGAGGGTTGAGGTGCCTTTGCTGGTAGTGTCGGGGGCTCTAAGTGTTCCGATTTTGGTCTGGCTTTACGTGCTGTTTGAAAAAATTTGTTAGTCGAGCGTTAGTTAAGCGACAGACGATAGAATTACAAGTGCGAAGAACATACAGAATGGATCGATAGACCATGGACATGAATATAATGCGATTACCATGAGAGCATAGCGGAAAGAAATAAGGTCAGAACGTCAGTAGAAGGCAACGAATTCCACGTGAAAAGAAAATGATTCTCGTCATTTACAAGTTATCCGTAACTCGCTTTAACTCGAGTTCAAATGCAGATTGTAAAATACCCGCGGAATGGAATACGAATGACGAATATTTTCTCGAGCTCCCGACACGTGGGAGATTATCAGAAATTTTACAGTTATTCTCTCGTTTTTCCAAGACATTCCCAATTAGAAAACTTATGTACGCTATACGCCCATATATAAAGACAATCTGATGTCAATTTCAATATGCATTTTAGCACAATTTCAAATATTCTACTAGTTAATTTAGTTGTGTATAACTTATGAAAGTTAGACGACAAATTACTCAAGAACCAATTCAATCGCTACAGGTGTAAATTAAATTTTTGTCATACCATGACGGATGAATACCTGTGTTTCAGTTAATACATCAATATATATATATGTATATTACTAGATCTAGTAAACGTCACAACATTACAAGAGTGAAACGTACAGAGAAACTTGTTTGGTACAGATTCGCGAGTTCTGAAAATGTTCCCGAAGCAAAGTGATGTATGATTCGTGGAACGATGATGCTGATGATAATGGCGAAAAGCAAATTTTAAAGCAAGTATCACGTCGAAAGCACCGAAGCATATGTCCGGGGATAATTTTCGTTTCGAATAGTTTCGATAGATCGATACCTGGCAGATTTCAAGTTCCTTATCACTATATGACCGCAAAATTCTAGATCATACCTCTGCTCGTGACGGGGGACTGCTGTGACAGCAAAGTAGCCAATCCATGATATATCGCGCCTTGTTTCGCTACTTCCAGAGTCACTACGGGACCCGTGCGAACAAGATATTCGGCAGCCCTATCCGAATGGGAAATGGACATATTAGTTAGTGTCGTGCTACTTCGTTTCGAAAATGATTTCAACGATTCTTCATTCTTTCGCGTAGGTTACGGAATTCACAGAATGTAAAAAGTAATGAACAAGCCGCGTAATAAGGCATTAAATCGTACTTCTCTTGAGTAATTCCCACCAGACTTTGGCCGTCCACCTTCAGTAATTGGTCTCCGGCAGTTAATCTGCCATCCTGCATAAATTTAAATAAACAATGTGTTCTTACAATATCTTAGATACCGAATAGTTTGAAGAAGATATGTTGACATATATGCACTTACAGCATCAGCCGCACCACCAGCAACAACACTCTTGATGTAAATGCCCAACCTTTCCTGACCAGACCCCTGCGATAGAAAGAACAGAATGAAAATAACGCTACATCGGAACGGAGAGGGAGAATGATTTTCAAGGAAATGTGTACTTAAACACATCCTGTACAACGTAACAGGTGTCTTCACGGACTAATGATCACGTGGGAAAATTCGTCGTTACTGTTCTCCATGCAACACACGTTTCGTATTTTATTCATCTTTTTTCTAGCCTTTGAGAATCGATTACGCACGAATCTTTTTTTCTATTGTTGTTAATTTGTAAACGATGTGACACATCATTGCGAACCGAACCAACCCATTTATTCTGAAATTACTACTTTTCTAAATTACTAAACTCAATATGAATCAAACGCAAGCAGCATTGCATTTTACGCATCACGCAGTGATTCTTCATTTAGGAATATAACAACATAGCTGTTGTTGTTATCATAATTCACGAATTTCACACGAACAAACCTTACTCTCAAACTTGATGGGTGTTTGAGATACAATTTTCTACGAATAAATCACGAATCGAGGAAATGTTGGTTTTAGAATGCACCAAGCGACTGTCAAAGCAATAGAAGGTATCTGTATTTATTAGGTGCCCGATTTCAACTACGGTGAACGTCATTCATCATCATATTCGCTAATGTGGAGTATCGATGTTTCGTTATACGTAACACACACGGCTAATAGAATACAGCAGAAGAATATGTACCTTAGCAGCGACAATGCTGAGTCCCATACCATTCGTTGATTTGTGCAATTTAATTACTTGAATTTCTGGTTGATTGTGATTTGTTATTGGTCCGGAATGCCCAGAGTATCCACCGGATCTGTTACTCATGGCGCTCGGGCTGCGAGGCTATAGAACGAAGAGGAAAGATAAGAAGTAATGAACGTCGATACAGTTGGTGTTGCTGAGGTATTAAGTAACACTCACGTTATTGTGGTGATCGATCATGTATATGGTCCAATATCCGCTGCTGGTAGGCTGCGGAGCCATTCGACAGAGACCGTCGCGTTGCAACGGGGCCAAAAATTCGGCGAGACCTGGTGGCACGCCTCTGATAACTTCGCAGCTGTATCCATCTTCTGGTAGAAGTAGAGCTAAAGCAAGAGTGGATTCTTCCTCGAGCCGAATTTCGCGTCCATCGGCGCGAGCCAGCTCGTCTGCTACACTCTCCGCAACCTGATTACCAGACAAAGTAATGAAAAATCAAATAGAGAGGTCTAAAAGCGAGACCCTTCCAGTACTATGAGCAGAACTATGGTAGCCAAACTTACTCGAACCACATTTTCGATCAATTCCGATGGAAGTCTCGGTTCGTCAGCTGCCGACTGATACTTCTGAAGAAGCGCTCGAACTTGTAAAGAGTTGAGCTTGAAGCAAGTCGAACTGAGGATCGCCAAATCGTCCGCGTTGTACTTAGGCGCTTGCAATAGATGGGTAGCCTGCATTATAGTAGCCAAATGACATTGACTGGCCAGCTCTAGTCCCTGCCTCTCAGCCCATGTCTCGAGAGCATTGAGTCTCGCTTTGAGCCGGCGTCCGAACCATCGAACGCAGAGATTTCCGTTGGAAACCAAAGCGTTGAAGGCTGTTGCATTTATGGCGTGAAATAGATGGCTGAACAATTGAATGGTGAGAGCGGCGTTAACTCTGCATCGTCTAAGAAGAGCCATAGTATTTGAAAATATTTGAAGTACGCCAGCTTCTTTTGCAGGCTCATCGGCGTCTGCCATGAACTGTGACATAGCCGGTGCGAGTTCCAACGAAACGCACTGAACGAGGGAAGCGAATGCCGTGTGAACAGCATCTGCCAGAATATCCTGTGCCCGAGTAGAAAAGGCTCCAACGTGTCTGTCGCTCTTGAGCATGTGCAAGAGCTCGGAACCGTTGGCCAGCCACAAGGCCAATGACGAGGCGTCCATGTAACGTTCCTGAAAACGATGTCATTTTACTCGTCACGTTAACAGTAAATAATTCCTTCATTCCTTTAGCCGATTCGGCTAAAAGCAACGCGCGAGTAGCGTGTGACGTCCGAAGAGTTGAAAATTAGGAGTAATGTTAGAAAAACAAACATGTCTACCTGAATGACACGTTGTATCATTGTTGCTACGTTTGCCAACATTACTGTTAGTCTGTGAGCTCTTTCGGTGGGTTGAAGCTCCGGTCTGTAGTGGGTGCTCGCTCGATACCGGGCAGCTAGATACAACGTGTAAGTCGGAGCGAGCTTGAACTGTGGAGCTGAAGGTTCGACGTCCGTAATAACGGCGTGAAGAAATGCCTCTTCGGTTTCTTCGAGAAACTCCAGAACAGCAGGTAGAATTGGATCCGTTCCTCTCGGGTGTCTGTCGTATTGAGACAACCTGCGCAAGCGTGAAACAATGAGTTCGTCGTAAAAGAGCTTCGTTAAGCACTTGACCTTGAAAGTTTTTAGCACATTAATTAAGAACACGATGCAAATTGTATACATACGTGTGACACCGCGTGCTCCTCGGAGTAAATTACGTCGTTTGAAAATGTTCTATAATAATGTAACACGATCGTGATCCTTCGAGTGTTATTCTTCGAACGAGTGATTTTCATAACAATAAAATGTAAAATTGTTACCCGTAAAATTGACTACGATTTCAAGTATACCTAAACTTGTGTAAGGTATAACGATAAGAAAATGATACGCTGTCTCTGGAGTGGCCGTGCCTACCCGAGAGGCAGACGGATAATTGAACGAATTTCCTTGATTAACCAGCGAACAACTGGGATGAAATTACTCGACATCGCCTCGCTATCGGCCCTTAATGTTCCAGTGATATTGCGCTCGACTGCAGATAACTATTTCGAGTGGAATAGTCGCTCTTTATTTCTTAGGAAGTAGATTTCGATTCTGTACCCAACACAAAAGTAATTTAACTACATAAGCACGGGCGAACGCATAGCGTGACCAGAAGCTCCATGGAATCAATACGATAATGGATGTCGTTCGGAAGCAGAAATCAACAAGCAAATCGAGAACGTTGATCTTCGATGTTACCAATTTTTCAACGACGACGAATCGTTGTAACGTTACAGATGCGCAGATAGCGTCGATGAATCAATTTTATTCGGTTAACGCGCCTACGCGACTCTCTATCAATTTCCTCCGGACAAGTTTGAAATCAATTAAAATCGAGAATGGCCATGCGCGAAAAAAAATTCAACGGTAATTGCGTTAGACAGGCGAGTTTGACGTGGCTATCAGTTTAATCTTACGGGTGTGCGAGAAATCCGGATTTTTTAGTTATTCTAAAAAGTCGAATTATTGGTAAATTCTGGAATAATTCGTGTGTTTTCGAGTATTCAGAATTTTCGGTTTATCACGTTGTTAATTTACGATATTTTATTCAGAAATAATATACATTCACAAATGTAACACCACGAATTCTAGGTTCTTCGAAGGACACCAAACAAACGAGAATAAAGAAAAGAAAATAAATTGGAAAAATGGATAAACAAATGAAATTTCATGCAAGTATTAATTATATTTTAAATTACTCGAAGGTTCCAAATTATTCGATTCTGTTCGTTTCGAACGATATTCGCACACCGTTATTTAATCTGCGCTCCAACGCTGTCGCATGGACAGGTCAGAAGTGCAATTTCTGGGTGCGAGTTTAATTCTGAAGGTGATAAAAGATAAGAGGAAGTACTTTTCGCATGTGCGAAGAGGTGAGAAAAATAGGGTACACGGAGACGTAAGAAGTTACCTGTTTCCCTCGCGACTGCTAGTCAGACTGGCCGTCTCGACATTTCCATCGAGATCAAAAGTCGTCTCGTAATTGTGCGTAGTTTCTGGTGTGTGGGCATTTTGCGTGGGACTTCGAGGGGTCGCGGCTGCTGACTTTGTGGGGCTCGGTGGATTCGATCCACCACCGTTCGGGGTTCCTGATCCCGATCGGTACTTTTCCGAATTCACCTCCTGACTCGTAGTGTCTGGCGAGCGTCTACGTGACGTGGAACGTGGAGGAAGGTGCGCGAAGGGGCGCAAGCAAAAATAATGGGAAAAAACACAAGGAAAATGAAAGAAAAAAAACGAAACCAAGACAACATTTTTTTTCAAAAACAAACGATGCAAGTCGAGCTATTCCTCGTGCAGGGGTCATCAAAGTTTTTATCCTCGTTAACACGACGATTATCGTCGATAATCTCAAAGATCGGGCAAACAGTAAAAAACAAGAAGCTGCTACGAGCCGAAAACTTCTCTAACCGAAAATGAAATAGTCTCAACTCCGTGAACTTTCAAGAGAAAGAAGAAAGAAGAGGGAAACCACCTTTTGTTTCCTTCCTCTTGGAATTAATAATTTCCGGGCAACTTGTACCGCGTTGCTTCTATATACTCTGTTCTTCGTTTATGCACGAACCGAGAAGTCACCGCTTCACGCGCAAACTGCGGCTTGGAAGATGAATTTACGTTTTTCTACGGGTAGGAAATTCAGATTTCTTGCTTCGCGGTAGTTCCAGCGCTCATGGCGACGTGGTAAACACGCATAATGTAAGATTGAAGAAAAGTACGGTATCCGTCATTTACGGCGACGTAAAAGTAGTTGCTACCGTATATTTTCTTATGAATTATAAATCAACTTTGGCGTTGTATGATCGCAAAGTTTTTGTAGCTCTTCAGAAAGGTTTTTAGCAATTCCCCTAATAGCTGGTCTTTCATCGATCGTTTCGCGAACGCGATTCGCACGAAAAATCCAGGAGCGCGCGTCTCTCCCACCGATGCTCGAGCGAAATCTAATATTACACGATCTTTGAGAAGTGTTGATAGATCAACGTTTGAAAACCCCGTACGGAAAAGCAAAGTTCCAGACGACACGGAGTTAGCGGTTAACAACGAAAAAGAGGCAAAAAAAAAACAAACAAACAAAAAAACAGATTTGCTTGAAATAAAAGTGAACGTGGGAAAATTAAACGACGATGATGACGAGAAACAACGTGAACTTACCTGTCGTAAGAATAGTCCAACTGTCGATTCGAGTCGTGTCTCTGTCGTATTCGATCCTCCGGTACAGGATCGATGAATCTGAATGTGTGCATTCTACCAAACTTGACGATAGCGCCGTTCTGAATCGTAAGAGAAAATTCGTCAGCACACAAGAATAACGAATTTTAAATCAAATTCTAAAACAAATTTTCAATTCCAAAGATTTTGTTAATTTTTTTTATTGTAAGCGTTGGGAAACACGAATATTAACGAGCGGAAAATTAAATATTTAATTTGTACCGTCGTGTATAAATTGGAACAAACGTTCGTTAGGATTTGTTTGACTTGGCGTTGAAATAAATTAGTTTAGCTGGATAACGCTTTTCTCTCTCTTATCTCGTGTCTCTCCAATGTAAACGGATGGGAAGTGGAGAGCCACAGAGAGAAAGCGAGAGAGAAAGAGAGAGAGAGAGAGAGGGGGGGGGGAGAGAGAAACGATTGGAGGGTACGATTACGAGGTGGTTGTACCTGAAGTATAGTCGTTTGATATATTCTCTGATTGTTCACGTAGGTATGAGCGTCTCTCGAACACGGTGTGAGCGTGACAATGTTCTCGGTGAATGCAATCACGCAATGCCTCGGCATCACTGTAGGTCCGGCAAGGGTCAAGGTCTGGGCTTGAACGGCTTGAGGTCCGACTGGTCTTTCCGCGCCAACTTCCGTTACGTTAGGTTGAAGCCGATGTCGTACACCACCGCCATTCGGAATTTCTGTACCGTCAGGATTTAATTCGAGAAGGAACGGTAGCCGTTCGTCTTCGTAACGACGATCCGGATCACTCCATTTACCGGCAGGTTTCTTCTTTCGTTTTCTCGGTACGTAGTCGGCCGGTCTTCGCCGCACGTGGAACATGATGGATCCTGGAATCACAAACATTTTTCACCCGTATTAATACGCGGATATTTTTTGCCATTCCAACGCATCTCGCGCCTCAACGATACATTATCACGAACCTTGGTGAATTTAACAAAACAAACATCCAACAAAAAATCATTTATTTTCCCACCTTTCGCAGGCATCGCGTGTCGAAATATTCGCAGACTAGGAAGAATTATTTGTCCGAATTTTATACCAGCTACTTTGGAACTACCATTTAAATTGGAAAAAAACAATGTTAATACCACGTTGAAGATATATGCATTGGGTATCTCGCGCCAAATCGGCCGATTTGAATAATTTGAATTTTCAATTCCCTTCATTTGTTGATACTTTCAAGTACCCATCCAAAAACTCTTCCTGGTGAAGTTTGAAATTATTTCAATCACCGGTTCGGAAGACGCTTTCTGCTCATAACTTCCTCAAAAATAGTCCAAAATCAAATTGTTTTTCATTGAAAGTTTTATTCCCTCGAGTATTTATTAGAAAAAGATACAAAAAAATTACTCAAAGTATTTGCATAAGCGCTTTTTGAGTTTGTAAGCTTGATTCTTGTTTTTGGAACTGTATGTACTCTTCGATTGTTTTGATGATTTTTTATTGCAAACTTTCGTTCATTCTACAAATTGTAAGACCAAGTTGATGGTGCGTCTAAGAAAATAACTATATTTTGTCTATCTTTTAAAATTGCGAAACAAAAATTTCGACCATGAACCATTATTAAAACTATGTTCAGAGTAGAAAAAAAAAATACGGCGGGCAAACTTGCTGTGAAAATTGTCGTTTATCAAACGAACAAACGGACGGGTGATCCCTGGAACAAGAATGATACTAATTCGAGAAAGCATCCCACATCGAGCTGCCACCGTCACATACAGTATACAAAAACATAAATTGATGTTTGGTATTTCCAAACGTCAAGCATATTACTATGGTGGGTATTTGTTGGCTTATGGCGCGTAGTTTCCGTCTGCAATTCAACAGGCGATTGAACGATGCGGAGACAAGCGAGAGCCCCTGCGCCAGACCGTGACGGCAAGATGTTACACGAGCCTTAAGGTGTGTAGTTGCGGCAGCGTGGAGGTAGGCGCATAGGTACCCGCGCGTAATGTACATACGTACTAGAAGGTTTGGCCACAGTTTATAGTTGGGCCCACATGGTACGAGCGTGTATTTATACAACGACGAATCGGGACGATTTCTTTCTTGGTCTTCCGTGCTTTTTAACTTAACAGCTCGGTGATTTCCGGTCGCCATGTAAGAGGCGACTAATAATGGTAATTTCTAGACGAATGGTAAATTTGTTTGTAATAATGATAGCTTCGAATTGCAAAAGAGATATGTCGACGAGTTTTCACAGAAAATATGCACGAGCAGTCCGCAATGACCGATCGTCCTCGATGTATTTACGTGCGCAAACAGCTTGTAGTTACAAGTGATCCGTGTCAGTTTTTAAAGGTCTCGTTGTCCGTAACAAATGGCTATTTGGTCGCGTAAGCGAAAAATATTCGCGGACGAAACCGGCGACGCGTAAAAAGGAGACCGACAAAAAATGTCGGAACGTCATCTACTCGTCGTTCGGTAATAAAAAGAGACCAGAGAAAAACGAACGGATATCCAATTATTGGGTGTGTGGGTTGTGGGGAGAAAATTCGAGGAAAAATATCTGTATTGGTAGTATAATCGTAAAATAAACAATTTACGTCCAACGGTTCAACGATTTCCCGATGGTTGAACAAATATAATAAAATAATACAGTAAATAATGCTCGTTTGCTCGCGACGAAATGAAAGTCCGCGACGTAATAACACATCTGCGATAAATTTGCCCGTAAATTTATTTTTCGGAAAGTTAGACAGCGGAATTGAAAACGCGTCAGGCTTCGCATCCGGGGAAACGAAATTTACCGCGCGTCCGTAGAACTTTTTCCATATATTGTACGAGTAATCTCTGTTATACGGCGTGTTGCTTTGCGTTCGCGAAATGAATCGCGAATCACCGATGAAAATTTGACAAACGTTAGCTTTAAATTACAATCCCATCGTTAGCGTACCGCAACAATTAATCTTTGGCTTCCAGCCCATCGTTAAAAATCAAATGTTCGTAACCTCGCGACCGAATGTTTTCACGAAAACAATCGAGCAAGTTATTCGAACATCGAATAAATCGATTCGAGATGTTTCTATCATGTACATCGAAACAGGCAAATAAATGCCTCGCGCGTGCGTTACGACTCGAATGTCCGTACATCGACACTGAAGCTTTTAGGCAGACGGTTGAAGCTCTAAAAATAAATTTGTAGGACCAAAGAGATTTCTGTTTACAAACGAGTGCGTGTTCAACGAGGTTTGACGGGTCTTCTACTATACGAACGTCTACGTACGTCGTGTTATTACAGAGAGACAACGTCGTTCGCGCTGGTACCACGCGTTTAGCTCGTATGCCAGATGTCATCGCGGCTATCAGAAAAATCAAACGTATTAATTATGAAAAAAAACGGAAAAGAAAAAACTCGCTAAAATTACACGCCTCCCGTTTTAGTTGTTCCTCAAATATTTATACGTCCAACCCGATCTCGGTAGTGGAATCTGGGTCAAAAACGTTCGGAACAACGACTTTTACTCGGAAAGGAATTACAGCCCGTGTACGGAGCAGGCGGGAGGTCGAGCGAGGCACGCCGGGTTGCCTGCGAGCGGGCGCTCGAGGTACGCATCGCAGCAGCGTCGAGCAACGAGTACTTACATCGTTGATAGTTTTCCAAACGATCGCGAATCAGCGACGCCGATAAAATCGTGATAAACGTGCTCGCAGGTAACATTGTGTCGGGAAGGGGAGACAAAAAAGGGTCGTAAGCAGGTGAGCAGGGGATAGTCGCGCGTGGGGTTATTATTTTATTTTACCAATTTCTTTTACGTCTGCGGCAAACGTATTCGCAGGTGAGCGATCGAGGCGAGTCGATGTGTCTCGATTGATCAACGAGGTAATTTCGTTTCGTGGGGAGCTACGGGAATAGTGGGTAGAAAAATTGAACTCCGATAAATATGTTCACTTTGTGAACCGGCAGATCGAGATACGTGTCGAGTGCAGGCACGGCTGGTAGATAATTAGAAGCTTTGTCGAGCCGGCAACGCGTCGGAATGATACTGCGACGTCGCGACGAATTCCCGGTGGTAAATGGAAGGTCGCGCGACTGCGACCTCCACACGTTTTGATCTCGTTATAAAGCTTGGAAATATTTCGAACGACGCAGTAGAACTTTCCATCGGTAATTTGCGCGAAATTGTCACTGATGTTGCTGTTCGCAGAAATACAGTTGCGTCGATCGTTGGCATGATAACAATTTGAACACGAGGCAACTCGTCACAATGACACGAGATTCGATCCGCGCCACTCGTAGGTAAGGAAACGATTGGCTTTATTGCAAAGTTATTAGCCGGGCTGGAATTACACCGTTGAAAATCCTTGCCCGTTGAAAAACAACCGTAACAAAATTTCAAGAAAACCAACGCGGTAGTATTCACGAACTGTAAACGAATTGCCGACCTTCATCCAGTTTCGCAAATTCCAAATATCTATCTAATAGCTCATCGACTTGAACAGATTTGACATTATCTCGCGTTCGTGGTCATCGATGCTCGTGGTAGTTCAGCTCAACGTTTGTACAAACATCGATAGTCTAGTTACAGAAGTACTTTCGTCGCGGTTGAATCTGCGTGTTCGTGACGGAATCGGGTTACCGGATCGTGATGAAACATAATCGGACCGTTGTCAGATTTACGCCACGCTGGGTGTTCTGTGGATACAGAACTTACTCCGAAATAATATCGTATGGAAGTTTAATTTTGGCAAAATTTCGGCAGGATAGTCGAGTCTCTTTCGAATTTCACAGCTTTTATCACGGGTAACCAACCCTAACATTTTCACTTTATCGATCCTGTTTACAGAAATATGTTTTCAATTTCATCTCCGTATTTTGCAGATTACAGCGTTTACCGCTGCTCTGAACGCGAGAAGGATAGCTTTATCAATGACGATGCGACGACAAGTGGCGTGAGAATCAATTTTGACGAAATACACGTATATTTATTGATCGAAACGATCGAAAGATGGAAATGATAAGGCAAATAAATATATGAGATGTGAAGTAAAATTAGGGAAAAGAATAACAATTTTTTGTCACACATCCGAAACGAATTTAACGACTCGATCTTGGACTGTAAGTTGCATACAACGTTTCGTTCGTCGACGTGAGTAGGAAAAAAGAAAGATAGCTGGACTGAAAAGCTGGACGTTTTATAAAATGACCACTGTTTCGCCTCGCACATTTTCCACGGGAGAATTCGAGGTGGCTCTGTATCAAAATGTATAGCACAGGCGCGTGAGAATAATGTCTCAATTTATATCGTTTACCACCCTAAAACGAGCGGGCTAACTACCTTTACGACGTGATTATAAACTGATTGGTGTCCTGAACGAAGAGAAATGTAACGAGGACATATTTCGAAGGAAATGTGAAACCCGTGGCTATTTCTTCGATAAAAACGAACACGATACTATCAGCTTTCGGCTTTCACCCCGAATCAAAGTGACACCTTTGGTCTATAATTCTTTGGACATCGTTTGCAGAACGTAATAATTCGTTGTTTTTTTTTGCGTTGCAAAAATTAGTTTAATAAGATTGCCTTTTCTATGCCGAATTTTCGATTTTTGCGGAAAGGAGGTGTTTGGATGGGAATCAGTTCTGGGTTCGTCGCTGAGTAGGCAAACAAAATTCGGATAACGAAACGACACGGTGATTAGTATCGATTTTTCCTACTCCAATATTTGGTCGCCTGTTATGGAGATGGGCTTTGATCATTCGACCGCGTATTCGTCGTTCGGAGATTACACACAACGTTTGAGCGCGCGTACCATCGAGCTTTTCGTCCCGCAAAGTCAGCCGAGGCGTGAAAATATCGACGAAAAGTACTAATTTCAAGTACCAAGGATATTTTCGTAACCCTCTGTAAACAGGATTACGTTGAAACCATGCAAGACGAGCAAATCGCATCACGACACCCCAATCTCTGGCGACCTGGTTGGGGGATAGAGATTCACGCGAACAAGTTTTCGTGTCGCCCAGTCACGATGGCCTTGAACCGTAAGAAGAGAAAGTCGAATCGGTGAATGAGAAGGAGAAATGTATTCGGAAAACGTAACGTTCCACGTCGAAGTTGTGAGAAAAGGCAATGCCCTGCGGATGGCGCGAGGAATCAACTCGCGGTGAAGTTCTTCTTTCAATTTTTTTTTCTCACTCAAATAAAATTTTCACGTTTCCGTGATCGATGGAAATCTCAATTTCGCCCGATAGCTCAAATTTCATAATTCAATAATTTAATAATTTAATAATTTTACCCACGCAGCTTCGGCCAACGTATCCAGAGAACATGTTTATTTTCCTTTACAACAAACAGCGTGCGTCATAAGAAATGATGATTCAATCGATCCGCGTGATTAGGAGTGAAGCGTTCTTCCGAATTTTCGCCTATAACTTCCCAACGAAAATGAATAGAGAAATAACGCAAGATTCGTTTTTATTACCAGTAAAGTTTCGCTTGAAATGCGTACCATTCGAGATTTTTACTATCATTGATATCAAAGATACAGTCTTTCAAAAGAGTTCGGTTCTTGGAATTAAACACTTTTTTTAGTTACGTAGTAAATTTTTTATCGGGCATCGGAGTGAAACACGATTCATACTACGCTGTCCACTTGTCAAAAAGGCCCACTCGAGATATTTGAGTTGGGAAAATATAATTGCTACTAATTTCTCATCTTCTGTAATTCGCAGATTTATATTTCATATCATGAGAGGATTACGAGTCAAATCCCCTGGAATACAAAGTAATGCCGTTTCCAGGTCGAACTTTATAATCAATATTGTCGTTCAACTTTCCGAATAAAAATAAACGTCTCGCCTGGATTCGTTGGAATGAAGGGTTCTGAAACAATTTGCACGTCCGAAATCCAAAGAATTCGCAAACTGGTGTCAGTTGAGAAATTGTAACCTGTCGATCAATTTTTAAAAAATACTTTTCTCAATTTGGATTCACAGTTGCAATGCATGCAATAAATACCGCGCGCCATTAGTTGACATTTATGCAACTAAGTCCAATAATTGACAGAATATCGTTTACATTTCAAACGCTGTTGCCTACGATTTCTACAATATACGTGGAAATATTTGCCAAGCAATCATCGATGATTGTTTTTTGTCATTTTCAGTTCAATTTTTCCCCCTGATATTATAAGAGAATTATAAGAGAAATCAGATGAGTAATAATCGAAGCGCATATAGCATGACAGAACCGAGCTACTTTCACGGCATCCATTCATCACGGAAAGTTGATCGAGTGTTCATTTTTTCAGTTAACGATAATTGGTCCACTTCAAATCGCCTTATGTCACTTTCTACTCTCCGAGGCTATAAACAACATGTTGGGAGCTATTGGCTACGATGTTCAATTCATCCTAGAGAAAATAATCAATTATTGTTGTTATTATGATTTTTTTTTTAATTTGTGATTTCGCTTACAAACGGATGTGGTAAGAGCTACACGCTTTATTTATTTATTTCTTTTTGGGATTGCAATTTCTCCGGGGATAAGCTTTACAGTACCGATGAAACAGCTTGAGAACTGACTGCATCCGATTGCATTAGTTTTCGGGCGTCGAGAGAACGAGAATTTCTTGATTAATTGCATTGTGAGATTTGAAGTTTCGTGGCTCGCGTTAAGCAGCGAGTTGTGCTTGAAACGAGCACGCCGATGCGTTATCGTGATATCGATAATACGACGGTTCCATTCGTTAAAAAGAATCTACCAAATATATCTCGTTCGATGGAGTGGAAAAAAAATTTTTTGGCCGGAAAAAATATTCGTAGTAACGTTGAGAGTGGGAGAGTAACAATTTCGTGCGACGGTGAAACGATGTCCGGTTTGATGTGAAAAGTATGGAAAAAAAATTAAACGTCGTCCAGCTCTCATCGTATGCGTGATATACGAAGAGTTGTAATTGATATGAAAGAAAGATACGAGACGTGTAGATGCATTGTAGAGAATTTCATGGGATCACGAGTAACAATGCCACAGAGTCGGTCACGCGATACGAAAATTACACGTTTCGTCACGAATATAAAAGGAATACATTTTTTTTTAAAGCAGCGAAAAAAAGAGTGAAAATCACCACGTCGACTGAAGTGAATAGAAAATACGGTACCGTTTCTCCGTTAATCGTACCAATAATTTTCATATCGTCCACGCGAGTGAAACCGATGCCGATAAAGATTGATTTCGTCCCAAAAATACGCATATTATTGTCTCGAAATCGATGGATTCGTCGCGTCCACCTCTCCATCGAGGCACGTACGATTTTCAGCGAGAGCTGAAAAATATATGGCAGATGCTTCGCTGAAGAAATTAGCATTCGATAGGACAATTTTCCCGCTTGTCGTTGCGAGGCGCTTGAATTGGAAAGTTTTTTTACGCTCAATAATTCCGATTCATCCGATAACGCGTATTAATGCTAATCATACGTGAGTCCTGTTGAGACTATTATCAATACTGTTAACAGACCACGAAGATTATGTATAATGTATGAAATACGCTCGTGGCGATGTGTAACGCTATTTGCGAGTTTCATGTTCGAGCGACTAGAACATGATACATTTTTTCTATCGACTAGAAGCTCCCACGCGTCATTCGGTTCCATTACTACAATTGGTCGGGTAACGATTGGATAACAATCTGTGCTTCGACTTTTTGTTTATTTATCTTTATTATTATTATTATTATTGGTATTATTATTGTTGGTATTGTTATTATTGTTGCTATTTAAAGGACAATAATAATCAACGTTTATTTTCTTTATCACGTTTCAATCTGATTGTTCTATTCGGCACGATCGTTAGACACGAATTGTACTTGTCCCAATCCCTACGAATTTTGCGACTCGTGTTGACGCGTTGTATCGAATTTCCGAGCTTGATCGATAGATCGAAGGTATATTTTGTTTGCATCGGAGTTGATTTTTTTAGGGAAAATGTCAATCACATCGGTATGCTCGTTGGACGTACCTTGGATAAACAAGCATCTACGAATATTGATGACATACGTAAAACTATAATAGCAAATTCACGTGCAGACATCAGCGGATGAATTGAAATCGTTTGAAATACGTTCAATGCGCGATTATACTATTTTGAAGTGGAAATAACAAAGTATAAAGCATCCCTTTGACCGAGAGTGATAAATGAACGTCGATCAAGTATCAGAATTAGTTAGAACGTTGATATATTTTTTGGAATTCTCTACAGCGATGTTCATTCAGTCGGCTTAAGCGCGAGAAACGGCTCTGTTTTCTTGTTTCATTCTCGCAAGCAATTCCTGAGGTATAAATCCGGAGCAAACTGACAGAATTTATACTCTCGACTTCATTTTTCACCGCGAGGTTGAAACAGAAACGTTCGAGTATCTCGATTCTCTTGCGTAAATTCGTGCGGTAATGTAGGGCAGTTCTCGTTTTCGCGGTCTGGCATTTTCGGGGCCAATGTTATCGTATCTCATGGATACGAGCGAAAACCACGGTTTTCGGTTTCTTGGTTTTTTTTTTTCAGCGGCCCCGATCCTCGTCTCATCGTAGACATCGGAATCGCGTGACCCTATTCAGACGAAGAATTCATCTCCGAATTTTGCTCGGGAGGATGGAAGATTTACGGAATTATTAGGAATTTGTTTGCTTTGTCGTAATCGCGATGAAATTAAGCTCGAGTATTTCTTTTCAACGTACACCTACCACGACTCGTCCTCCAGGAGGTCAGCGCTCCGGAGTCCAATGCACTTGCTCCGTCTTCACCGCAAAATGCATCGGAGTAGTACTACGCACGACCGTTGAACCGCGCTATTCCCTTCTAACGACTTCTATTACCCGCAGAATGCCCAGACAGTTGACAAAATAATTAAAGCCATAAATTTCACCATGTCGTTTCTCGAACCGCGATCGATGGATCGACATATCGATCCGAGTATTGCGTGCATAAGTAAATGAATAATTTTACATCGACGCGCGCTGCATCTGCCGCTGTAAGGTAAACGAATCGAGGGCTCGCAATGGAAAGGTGTTTGCTACTTCGAAGAAAATGAAATGTGGGTATTCGGGGGAAGAGCAAGTCGGTTGACTCGCACACACGTGTTTCCGGGAACGAGCAGTGTTGCCAGATTGTATTTCGTAAAAGGGGTTCGGTGTAACCGTATACCTAATATCTGGATGCGTGTTTGAAAGGCCAACGAAATATCGAGGTTGGAAAAAAATGGGGAAAAAGTAATGATATTTTTCACGAGACACGTATGTATGACCTTCGAGATCGAAGAAATCAGAGCAACTGTCGAATATCAATGGTGCTCGGGTAAATCGAAGGAGATAAGAGTTTTCATTGAAAAATATACATTTTTTTTTTGAGAACATAAAAAGTCGAAAGTTTCGGAATAAAAACGCTGTTCTGTCGCGAAGAAGGCGCCAATAATCGAAGTGTTGGCTTAGGTTCGAGTACTTTCATTCTTGGGGTTGTTTTTTCCTCCGGAAGCTTCGAGTTTCGGTTGAATGCGAAAGAAGTTTCGTCGATGAAAGGAAAATCCGCGTTTCATTCGCGTGGAAGAGGAAGAAAGTAGGGAGGGTAGATGGACGTGTCGACGGATGAGTAATGGAACGTGAACCGGTGAAAAATGTTAGCCCTACGTTCGGCTAATTATTGCTTTGCGACGAGCAGTCGAAATAGTGAAATTATCGTTGCGAGGGGATAGCAGTGAAGTCCTATTAATAATATTCATAGCGCGAGGCTATAGTTGCCCCAATAACAATAATAGCTGTTACTACACGTAATGCCATCGTATCTAAAACAACTTTGTTGCTTCAACTTCGCGCAATAGACGATACCCACTTCGGTGCATCGGTGGCCTATTATTTCAAAAGTCCACATCTCCTTGCGAGCCATTGTCGTGTCGATGAATGCAGGTACACCGCGATGCTCATTGAAAAGTTCCCGATTCGCGAGAACGCCTTCTCACTAAAATAATAACTAGTTGTCAAAAATTCAACGATCAATTTCTCGCACGATGCATCACGAAATAATTTCCCTATAATAAATACCGATTGATTCGTTTCTAAAAAGACGAATGCTGAATCGTCACTTCCGTATTTTCTACCCACAGGGAAGATAAATGTCTCGTGTCCCACGAGACAACAACAGTTCCGGTATCGATATATCTTCGTTATCTGTGTTTTTCCCTTTCTCGGTTGAAACTTCGATGAGATTTCGCGTTTTTCGTCGAATACTCACCCAGTAATATCTCGACTTTGCCGTTGCGCCGTGGCTTAAACGACCACAGTCCAATCATGTCGGTTTATTGCTTGCTACAAACTTCGATCACTGATATTTTCGCAAATTTTGCTACAAGCGACGAGAACTGATCCCCACTTCTAATTTCGCCGCCAAATAACCCGATTTTCAGCGAAATCGTCGATAACACAAAATTCAACGTCGTATCACGTATCCCACAAATGTATTTCCAATTTACTTCAATTTCCACGAATATCACCTCGATTAACGCGAACAAACGATTGATTATATTTCATTTCTTCCCGCAACTTTAATCAGCACAACTTCTCGATCACGAGTCGTGAACTCTACAAGACCTCCTTGTTCGAAACTCGTCCCATTTCCAGCGATGATTCAAACGAGCCGAGACAAGCGCAACGCACGGGCTCGAAATTGTCGAATATTTCTTTTTTTTTTGTTGTTACTTCATCTATCGACATGCAAACGAAAAATAAACGTAGCGCACGATTCACATTTCACATCAGATTCCTGGACTTTTCCTTGGACACTGGACGAGAAAACTTTGGGACGAATAGAATGTGTATTCCAGGTGAAACAAAAAAAACAGCTTCAAAAGTGACCATTAACGAGGTACCAGAGCTTATTAAAGCGCAACATGTCACGTCTATACGTAGCGCGCCACTGCGACTGTAGGCATCGTCCGTCGCGGTGAACATATGTACCTACGTACAAAACCACCCCTAAGTCACATGCGACGACATCGGCGCATGCGCAGTCAATTTCCTACTAGCATCACGACGAACAAACTTTGAACATAGACTGCTTCTATGCGACACTTTGCAGTTCATTAACGATTGGTCGGTAGACAGAGATCCTTGTATGCCACCGATGACTGCGATTAACGTTGCGTGCCCGGTCGCTCGAATCGTACGACGGGATCACTAGAAGCACGGAGCTGCACTTACGCGCAAATATTACCGCTGTGTGTCAACTATTGTTTTATTATTTTGAATCATGATTTATGCTGAGATCAGCGCTTTCAATTCTCTCCCCCAAGCCATCGCCAATTCCAGTCGAATATTTTATTGTCACGTTGGATATTTCGCGATACCCCAGGGTTTCGCGAACCGAGGTCTCGTTGTCCCCTGCGGAATTCTACTCCTCGACGAGAGAAGACGACATCGGGGAATGGAAATAACTCACCTAAGAGTACGAGCATTTTTTTTTAATAATCAGGAGAGTCAAGAATTTCAGGAAACACAGAGAGAGTCTTGGTGCAAAAGATGAAAAGTAGCACACAAAAAATACGCCCAACACGATTTTATGCAACCTGTGTAAAAAATGAGTTGTATTAGATACGAACCGAGTCATTCTGAGTTCGATATATATGAGAGAGATTTCGGAGAGCTGAGCGAGAAAGCTTTAAATTTGTCCCTGAGGATAGGAAACTAATGAAAAGCACCCAAATTTGTCAGATGTGTCTAAAAGCAGCGTTGAAAAAAATGGTAACGATGAAAAATGAGCTGGCGCGATCACGTCGTACATCATCAGCCACATTTTTCATCCGGTGAACGCGTTAAAAATTCAAACAATAGATTTCGCGTTCCTCGTTTTTTCTCTTTCTCTCTCTCATCTTCTCGAAAAACGACACGCGTGCAGAAAATCCGGATCACGGGCTTTGAAAAATGATAACGATAGGAATAGCTTTCCCCTTTCGTCGTTACAATCGAGTTTCCGGGTTGGTGAATTCGATTGGAAAGTACTAATTCCTTTTAATTTTCAAAGCACACGTCTCCCACGCGAGTCTCGTTGTATATTTGTTTCCCGAACTCGAAATAGCTTTGGTATCCGCATTTGAGAAGACATCCGGTTGGGCTGCGTCAAAGTGGGCGAATCGATCAACAAGGTGACATTCTCGCGGCTCTTAGAGGGTATTAGGTACGGAGGATTACGTTCTGCAAAATCGCGTAGCGAACGGGTTCGCGTCTGCACACCTGAAAAGTGGCTTTCGCTAAAAATTCGAGAAAAAATTCCGCGGGATTTGTTTTTCGTAGTACACGGTACAAAATGTTGCGTCAAATTTAGCACAAAAATTTGTGTTAACGACTTTTTTTTTGCACAAAATTAGTCGTATTTCGACACACTCAGCGTGTAGTTACAGAGAAATGCTGCTCTGTGTTGAAAGTAACACAACACTGTGTTATAACACAAACCAATGTTAGAGTAACATTAAAACAGTGTTACTTTAGTTTCAAACGATTGTGCTGAATCAACACGCTAAACTGTTAAACATTCGTACGTCTAAAATTTGTTACCGTGCAAGTAGTTGAAAAGGAAACGAATTCCGACAAAAATAACATAGGAAAAGCATCGTAGTCGCCGCACTATTTCTTCGATCTACGTTAATTTCCGTGAATTCGACAAGTAATTTCAGTCTGTGAACCGACCGACTCGACAAGTTTTTCGATTATTCATCCGCTTTCTACCCACTATCATAGCGGATTATAATCCTTTCGAGTGCGCTGCAACGCCTTTTACGATCGGACATCAAGAAGATTGGGTCGTTACGTGGTACTTTTATATTCGTCCTCAAATTCAGCTGATACGGCGCTACGGACTCGTTGACGATCAACAGACACGAATGTCCTTGTCAAAAGTGGCTGTTAAGGTCCTGAAATTAAATCGTGAGTGTTTATATCTCAATTCCGTTATCGTTAGCTCGAGGAGAGAAGTTGCCTGAAAGGTACGATGGAGGCAAATCCTGAGGCAACCGTGAGAAATGATTACAGAGTCACGGGGCACTTTATCTCTGAGACTAAACGCCTGTTTGACTCGTTTATATTTCGTTACAGCTACGTTTTAAAAGTAAGCCTGCAGGGTAGATAGACCCGACGAACCGCCGTGGCTGCACTTCTTCCCCGCACAGCAGAAACCGAGGGTCCTCGGCAATACGGATTTGGATGTTGCCTCTCGCGTAGCAGGAAAAATTTGCTTCGATTTCGTTTTCGCTCGGTGACTTTCTCGCGAAAGGATCGACTCAGTTTTGTGGGGCTTCTTCCAGAAAATTATTTTCTCATCGACAGCCCTGCGCTGTCGAGTTGTCAAACAAGCCGAGCGAGAGAGAGAGAGAGAGAGAGAGAAAGAGAGGGGACGCTGGCTGTGCTCCAAGTCACGATCTATTTAATCTCACTTTATCGTACTGGCGAGAATTTTATCTGGAAAAAGGGATCTCCGGCTGCCACTCATCGTTTCTGTGAAAAGCGAAACGAAGGATGGAGAGAAAAATAAAAAAACGAGAGCAAATCAACAAGTTAAGTCGATAAAACCTTCGCCGGGGAAGGTAT
The DNA here is from genome assembly GCA_963969455.1 of Arge pagana. NCBI lineage: Eukaryota > Metazoa > Arthropoda > Insecta > Hymenoptera > Argidae > Arge > Arge pagana. The sequence continues at coordinate 11,490,416 of OZ018311.1, read as the reverse complement.
CGACGCGACTCGGCTGCAGAAATCTCCGCGGTTCTCTACTCTCGTCGCAGCATCGTTGGACCGAATACATCTGCATGCCGATCTACGTCGACCAGCGTAAAGACGCACTGCGCGCGTCGAATCGTTGCGGAGAAACGAGGGCAGAAACGTAAAGAAGAAGACATAAATGACACCCGATTTCCGGTGGACACCCTCGACTGTAAAAAGTCTCTTTCTCATTTTATTTACGAACGATAAATTATTCACGTGCTTTGCGATGTATATCGATCGAATCTGAAGAGAAGTAAATACGTAAATAAAAAGGAACCATCATTTTTTTTCTCCCCTCCCACGATCATGCTCAGCTATTAACGGGTGACCGAATCTCGAGGAAAAGTTACTCCAACGGCATTAAACATTCCATTCGTCAGTTTTATTAAAAGGTCAAATGGAGTTCAACTGTTTCTCGACTTCGAACTCGCGTCTCAAACTTCTCGAGTTTCAACTCAAACTTTAATTAATTCTCAGCTACCAATTTCACCCCCACCACCTTTGATCACTTTCAAACTTTTTCTTTCCCCGTTGGAGGAATTACGTAATAGGAGCGCGGCAATGACGAACGACCGTTGCACAGTGATAAGTCCAATTCCAATGACGCGATTAGCCGTTGAATGGTGTTGGAAATGGAGGAATACTAATTTCATCGATTGTTTCGTCGTGGTTAAATATCGACGAGTCTGCACGGATGCGTATAAAATTCGGATGTACGAACGCTTCCGGAAATGATTAATGACAAGCCGCCATTGTTCTTGCGTACCCGCATCAATCGCTCGACGTGTAATCAACCCGACATCAAAGTATTTCGTATTGAAACGGGGATCATTCTCAGGATAGAGCCAAGTTGTATTCTTATCAACCGGCATAGTTTCACGTCTCGTTCCGCACGTTGTGATTTCTTACGACCGTTGTTTCCCGCGAGACGCTCGATAAAGCAGAAGGAGGAATCATCCGGAGGAGTACCTACAAAGATCATCGTCATTCCTCGCTCGAACGATACATCAGAGAATAGAAAAATAACGAAATAGCATGATGATTTTTTCCTGAAACAACCACAGCTGAGAATCCTGTTTTCAGAGAATCAAGGTTTTAGATTAGCTAATTCGTTCGAACGACCCCATCGTTATCATTTGAGACAATGTTTTTTATACATTCCGTTTTTATCACGTATCGGAGTAGAAAAATACCCACAGATGTGAAAATATCATACGTTAATCGATTAATTAACGGCCATTCGTCACTAATTTCAGGAACAACTTTGAAAATTTATTGCCGGAGGTTAGAAGTTCGACGAGTGTATCTGAAGTTACGGAATAAAAGTTTCGAGATTGATTGGAATATTTGAGTAGAAAACAGTGTTTTCCTCCGTCCAGTCTGACTCCAATAAACCACGAAGCTGTTAGTTTTTTCCAAGAGGCTTCCCAGACGCCCACTACTAACATACACCCGCGCGCATTTCAGGAAAATTGGCCCGTCCAATCTCGAAGAGAAACATTTTTTTACCGCCCAATATTTTATTTTCCACTCGAATCTCGTAGTGGGTAAGGAATATCCGACGTTGCGGTACATTTCCATCGGAGTGTCGTCTGTTTCTCCTGCAAGTGTCAATGGCATGCTCGACGAAGAAATGGTTATTAGATACTTAGTTGCCTTTTTTGTGCTTTATCGGCGCTGATGGACGCTGGCAGTGCGAGATTGTGCGAGATGAATCTAGGCACGAAGGAGTTACACGCGTAGGTGTGTAGGTATAACGTTTATGACAATGACGATCGATCGGTACACCGCGCGTAGGTCACAAGGTTTCGCGATGTGGCCACTAATGGCAGACGTTTATGCACACGATAATACATGGGAGGATAGGTTTAAATGGGGTTATTGGTTTATTGAGGTCAGTCCAGGTCACTCTCCTGTGTATATTTCGCGGTGTGTTACCTACGTAGTAACTGGTCGCATGGATTAGAGAGAAATCGATATGACGACCCGTTGAACGACCACGTAACAATTATTAGAGGTAACGTCTGCCTTCTGGAACGAGGTTGATGCGCGCAGACGTCTGATTCGTACCCTCGCAATCGTGGGTCATTTAATAATAAAATGTCGGAAATAAATAATGAAAGTACTTGTCGTTGAATTGTTTCACGTTACTTTTCAAGGTTCCCCGGTCGTATCGTGCGAGTAGCCAGCGCCTCTTCGCTCGGACTCGTGACAGTGACATTATCGTTGTGCAATCGAGAAGGGATAAGCCGGGTAGATCGTTGCGCGCGATCGCAAAATCATGGGACACGCGTCGATTTGAAAGTAAATAGGAAAACATAAATAGTTGGATGAAAATAAACTGGTCGACGTTTGCTACGGCTCGACCGCGTCGTTGCCCGTTCATTCTGTTGCATAAATGATGCTGGTGTACACCCTGCAAGCACAACCATAGTCTCAGGGATATACTGCCTCCAGACTACTGTTTCGGTTATTTTTAGAATTCAGGGCATTGCATGTCGAGCTTTATCGAGGTTACGGTTCGAGGCATAAAATCTGAACCGCATTATTTCACCCCTGCAACCTATTCATTAGGTATCTATATTCCATAACGAAACGACGTTTATCAACCCGTTTGAATCTCTGCGGTCAGATCCACCACTCGCCTTGATCGGATATTTCAAACGAACTTGGTTTCATCCGCCCTTTATCGTTATCGCGACCTCTCGAACAAATTTTAAAATACCTACCTACGTGAAAGTTGGTCGGCACTTTTGTTTTGGAGTCGCGGAACGAAACGGGTTAGGACGGGATCCGACAAAGCTTACGAAAATACTGGTCCTGGAATTAAAAATCCACGTGAACTACACACTAATCGCGAACTGAAATATGAATGAGTTGAAACAACGAGAATGGCTGTTTTTCTTGGCCCACGAAATAGAAGAAAAAAAACGAGATTTTTTCGTTTTATGAGTGTTTGTACATTATTTCTTTGTACGCTTTTACTCGAGTGAACGCACGTCACGGGTAGATCGGCAATAATTTTCAACGAATAGCAAAAGAATTGGTGGATTGAAGACACCAAAATTGTCGAAGTGACGAATTCGTATAGATTGGAACGTGTTCGATGCATTTTGGAAAGGTGAAGTCGAGTTCGTGTGGTTTACGTCAAATTCCAAAAATGTTGACTGATTTCAATCTACTATTATTTTGTGATTAGAAATTGCTGCCTCGTCGACGTGTCGTCGAATCAGGCCACGTTTCCGCGTATACTATTGACGGAAACAGAAAGGTCAGAGAAATTATCCTAATAAGATTGAAGCTATCCGAGATGGTAGATATGAATAATTCGTACCCGAGCATCGCTCGTCTTTTGGTCCTCGGTAAGAACCAATCGGAACTCATTTTCATCGTGAAATATCGATAACGTCGCTATCGATTGTGAAATCACAGTGATAACATTGCAAAACTAATCATCGAGGTGAACTAAATTCGAACGGAATCTCTCGTTTCCCACCGAGAAGAACTAAGGATCACGTAACTCGCCTCGAACCACTCGCAACGCTCATCTCGAGGACCTCCTTAGCAGCTTGTTTAAAAGTAACCAGCATAAGATCGGTTCTCCGTCACTTTTCCACGGTCCAAGTTCACATCGTCTAACGAATTGAACGAATAAAAAAAGCTCGCCGAATACTCATGTTTTTTCACGATGCTAACGACAATGCGAATTCCGTTGCGTTCGACAACGCTTTACAACTATCTTCTCATCCGAATTATTCCAATGCTATTTCTTTTTTTTCGGGAACGCGCTCCAAATTTCCAATAATTTCTGACCGACGACGAGCACGTCACGGGTGAGATTTCCATCCGAAAACCATGTCGGTGAAGAGGATGCACTTCAGTTACCGATCCGACGGCAAGAACCGAATATCAATAAAACACGACGATTAAATTCACATCCAACTCTCCCACAGTCAGCTCAAAAATCACACGTGAAAATACTTTGAATGATTTTTTTCTAAAAAGTATGCGCGAAAACAAAAATTTCGACAAAAAATAATTGGAATTTGGTCCATTTTTGAAGAAGTTATGAGCGACAAGTCGAAAAAGAGCGTTATTCGAACCGGTGATGAAAAAAATGTCAAACCTCACCAGAAAGAGTTTTTAAGATGGCTACTTGAAAATATAATAAAACGAGCGAAACCAAAACTTCAAATTATCCAAATTGACCGATTCGGAATGGAACACCGCGTATATAAAAATGTATATCCCTCGAGTTTAATGTCGTTTAATGGATGTTCGTCACCGTTTGAAATTCAATGAACGTCAACGATTGTTATCGCAAAGTTTTGTAAAAAGTTGCGAAAACGATCTACTTATCACGATGTATAAGCACGCGATTCGACGATTTGATCACGTGATTGTGAGGATAAGCGCAATTTCGTTGCCTCCACATTTTTTGGAAGCGAGAAAATTTTCACAGAACAAAAATTATCACGGCCATTTCCTAATATAGACAAACGACGATACGTAAAGTACGAGGACGGTTTATGGTAAGTATTTATTTGCGGATATTTCTTGGGTTTGCGGGAAAAACAATTTCATCGTCTTCGGCTTTCGTGCTTCTAAATCACGTTTGCGAGCTGTATCGAAGGTGTCACGTTTTCTCATCGAGAGACGGCTGTGCGGAGCCGACTATATTCTGATACCCGTGGAGGTTTCTACGTTTGAATGCCTAGAGGGATTTGTTCGGGTATTGATCAACCCGACGCCCTTACCGGCTTACGGCGCCCACGTAGGCGGACGTACGTAATTCTCTTGCAAATAAAACACCCGAGAGACTATAATGGGAAAAAATTGTTGCGAGAAAATGAGAAAATCTGGGAAAAATAATTACGAGGATACCGATAGAGGTGCATGCTAGCGAGCGAGCGAGCGAGCACACGGGATATGCGTGACCTACGCCGCGAAGCTCCGCTACAGAACTCAATCTGCTAAAATGCTGGGGTCACCTTCGATAAAAGAAAAGCTATATACGATAAAAGAATCGAGGAGCATTGTACAATCTGCAGCGTAACAATTGTGCTCGAAACAAAAAGCGGCGAGATCGTTGTTCCGACATTTTCATATTTCGTCTCCGAAATTTCTCTGAAAGGTGGAAAATCTGGAACGCGAATAAGTACTCGAATACAATAAATCTTCGCGATGCGCAGAGGCAAACGGATTTTTTACGTAAATCGAACGGATCTGCCGCTCGGGATGGGTTTTTATTTGAATATTTTACCAATTTCATTCGGATTCCGTATTATTCTCACACTGTCGCAACTGGAATACCACATCTGATATCGCGTATCGAAATTTAAGGCGTTTTCCGATAAATATGATAAGTCTTGGGCTCACAAGGCGAAGCACGTCCTTTTGGGTCGAGGATCTGAGCTAGACCCGACGTGACGAAGTGGCTGTGGGTCGAAATATAATCCGTAATTAAAGATAAGCCTTTCTAATGCACCTTCGAGCATTCGATAAGAGCAATGATCTGGTTACGTTATCAAGTTTTCCCGTTTTTTGTTGTTGTTGTTTCTCGTACAACATTTGAATGTGAGAAAGGATTTTTCAATTGAGAGTGAATTCATTTATTTGCAATTCCTATCAAATCCATCGATGCTTCAGCTAAACGTGAAGAGAACGCGCGAAAAAAAAATTATAGGTTTGTTAGCATTTCAATCGAACGCGATTTACATTTGTGACATAATCTGAAAGATTGGATTCAAAGTACATTTGTTCCACAGGTTTATCAGCCGTTGGATGAAACAATGGATGATTAATGATCGCCGCTCCGGAAAAAAGTATACAAATGGTTATTAAAGATGTTCAATTTCGTGATTTTTCTTTTATCCGCCCGTATCCCATTCGTAAAGTCGTAAACTTTCGCATAGAGAATTATTTTCAGAATTCGCATGGATCTATCGTATGAAAATAATAATAAGCATATGCAGGAGTCTGCTAAAAAGTGCACGAATCGTTAAAAAATAAAATTAGGTCTTATGATACGAATATTTTATTAGATTTGAACAAACGAACAAATTATGTAGAAATATTTAGTTAATTTATCTACAAGATTTTTTTTTCTCCTGGCAATCGGTGAAGCGTAGTTAAATTACGTGTTGGAATTTGCCAACAGTGGAATTCTACACCTGTGACGGTTAGAAAAATCTGTGGATGTCAATAAATTATTGCGAATCGATTGACACGACGATAACATCCCCTAAAAATGGCGGTAAGGGAATCGCTTCGCCCTTCGGCGTCCTACGCGATCGAATGGCGTTTCTTCACACTCGTACAACGAAACAAATCGTAAATCGATGTTGGTGATATTTTCAATGGAAATTGTATAACAGGGGAAAAAACAAGACAGGTTCTCGATTATTGGAATTTTCGCGTTATACGTTATTATGTCGAAATTCTATTTCGTACCGAGTAAAATGTAATCGATTCTCCTCTGTTCTTTCCAATTCGATTTTCCAGGTCGTTGTTAATTTATAGGAAGGAGAAAGTTGCGTGACACGCTTCGCGATGGGGATTCTCCGCGTATAAAACGTCGAATAAATTAGCAAATGATTGGAAAGAAAACGATGAATTTCTTACGTCTGATCCCCCAATCCATCATTGTGAAGTTCTGCGATCAGTCTTGTTTCGTTTCTTCTAAATAGTCGTCGATGGCCCCACGATTTGTTGCATTGGTCGCTTCATTTCACTTTTAAAAATTCTACTTTTGTACATCATAGATTTAATTGAAGCGTCGAAAAAATGGCGTTTCAAGAAATTTGGTCGTCGGTTTATTGTGATATGAATAGATAATTGATCCGTGATAATTGTGAACGATGATAATCGATAACAAAGTTCATTTTAACACTACTAGCTCCGTTGATTGTTTTCCCGCGAGTCCACGGTGTAAACATGTTTACATTAGTTCCGTGTTGCTCGTATTTTGCTGTTTCAATTAGGCTCGCAATTGGCAATGGCGAAGAGTCGGAAAATTCAGCAAACGAATCGGACGAAAAAGACGGAAAGAGATTTCCGTCAGAGACGCGACTTACAATTAAAATTACGCGATTAGGAGTTGAAATATTTGTCGAAAAATTATCAATGGCCCATTTTTTTAGTCCACGTCGTTTAGTTCGTTGAATAAATTAGTTATCCGCGAGTTTAGAATCGACGAATCGAACGTTTATTCGCGAACGGCTAGAATGCCATTAGATTTAGCTCGATCAAAGGAAGGTTTATCGTGATCGACGATCATTGATTGAATGGAGGATTTTACGAAAATTCGGTATCGGTCGTCCAAATTTTTAGCTCTTGTTCGCGTCGATTATTCTCATTCATCGTCGACGAATGATTATCGTGGTACGTGACGTCAGAGAGATGTCATGTCCGACGCGTAGATCGCTATCGATCCACGACTGTAATCGAATCTTGAGCTTTTTTCCGCGCGATTCGTTCCACTTTTACTGAAAAATGCTGGTGCGTTCGTTAAATTATCGCATTTCGCGCTCCGTTTCACTGGTTACGCTGTATTTTTTTCTTCTCTGCCGTCGACCATCTTACAAAACTATTATACTTCGTTTGGACAGAAACTCGGTTCGATGTACGAAATTTTATCCAACGTGTAGCAACGATCGCGCACGAATTTTCGGTCCATTTATCCTCGTCGCCCAGTATCGGATCTTCGCCGTAGTATCTCCGTCGCTGTGTCTCACTTGGATGAAAGGCGGCGAGCGCGGAAGGAAATATCGGTTGTCAGCGTATGCGGCGGCGATGGAAAAAAAAGAAAGAAAAAAGCTCGGCTCGTCGTTTTACATTTTTTCACGAGACGCGATGCAAACTTCCAGATCGATGGTCTCTTTCGCCTGGTGTTTTACCGCGTAATCGACGACTTCCAATTTCGGTGGGACGAAAAATTGCGACATTATTTCAGTCGATTTGACCGACGAATTCGCGCGGCGAGCTTTTATCCGCGATACCCGATGCTCGAAGATATGGACGTCGCGGACTCGTGATTGTTGGTACACGCGAGCTCCGATCCGCGCAACCCCGCGGCCAAGAGGCAACTGACGCGGAGTCGCGGGGGTCCAACCTGGGCTACCGCCGGCGTCCCCTCGTCGCCCTTTGCCCCACGACGCCGACTTGTCTCGGTTCTTCTGTCCGATCCGCCTTTTCCGTACCTTCCACCTTCCACCTTCCACCTCCCCAGACCTCGTCCCTCGGGGTACCGTGCCGTCTATTCCTATCGCTGCTTCGCCGACCTCCTAGGTCGAACCTGAACCGCGAACCAAACGACGCGGCGGCGAGAACTACCGTCGTCTCTTCGACGACTACGAAGGTTGGGCACCGGGGTTCGGGTCGAATGTATTATAACGCCTCGCCGAAAATCTTCGGGAGAGCAAAAGTCAAAGGCTGACTCTGATCTCGCCAGCGAAAAGCGTAGACGGGTCAACGTGAACGTGAAACTCGGGAGAGGCTTGATAATCAAAGAAACGAGATCCCATCGCGTTGACCTCAACGGGACCGGAACATTTTTTCCCCAACCGACTCGAAAATCTATACGAACCAATCGAAGCGGAAAATTCAATCAAAGACTTCTTAGATGAGGAAAGAATACTTCCTCTTTCGCAATCAAACTAATGCTATTCACGTTTTTCGTAAACTTACGATTGATTTCTCAAGACAACGCGCATTGCTACGTTGCGACTCGTTTTTTACGTATTTTTTCATTTCTCACAATAAATGCACGAAACACGCGTACACACGTTAATGGTAAACGAAGTACCCTGGCGAAAACTTGCCCCACAACTTGCAAATGACACGTAAAGGCCGATTTTTTTCACTGTCTGGAAAAAATGTCAGCCGAAGCAAATAATATTGCAGACAATCAATTTGTGTAAGCACTGACAAGTGTATCGAATTTAGAAATATGATATTGGGTCAGGAATCGTTAGCTGACAATTGTTTGTTCCACTCGTCAGGCATATTTTTGTATCCAATAAAGCACACGAGAATCGAAGAAAGAAACCTGCGTGGTAGAAAGTTATCTTGATATTAGAATAATATGGGAGTATGAATTTTAGAAAAAAAAAGTTCAAGGGTCTTACGAATTCCAAGAAATAACGTCACATTTTTTATAGAAGCGGAAGAAATGGGAGATTGGGCTAGATATACGCGAGAATCGGTTTGCAGGGGAACGAATTACGTACGTCTGAGATCATTTTACCGACATAACCGAAAGCCAAATAATGTCGCGATGCGCCGCTCTCGACTCGATAATAAAACAGTACGCGCGAAGTCGATCCCCGTGACTAGCGTCAAATCGGTGAACGGAGAGAGAATTAATTAAGAAATAGAAAATGAGAGAACCAACAGATAACGTTAGGAGAGTTCGAACCGTTTAAAAATGTGCCACGATTAGCATCAGTTTAGCTTCAGCTTATGAAACCGGAAACGTCAGTCATGCCAATATCCGTCGACTGCGAACTGCATCGTACACGTGCGCGAGCGTAGCTACATTTGGTCTACATACGAAGAAAGACGATGGTCGAAACGATTGGTTACAATTGAAACGACGATTATATTTTTCCGACTCGCAAGAAGTCTACTCGATTCGGCGGGCAAATCTGGGCTGGCCAACGACGATGAAGAGACGAGGGGAGATCTTTCTCCAGTTTTTACCACGAAAAATGATGCATATTTTATTCGTTTTCCACGCGGAGCGATGGTCCCTCGGGTATCCGCGTTCTATGGAGTTCCCTAATCTAAATAATTTACCGTTGCCTTTTGTCAGGATGAAAATGTCAAACAAACGCTAGACGCGTGCTCGCGACGGTGTAGCGCGAGTTGAGAGCGATGTATCACGACGTTATTAAGAAGAACGTCGTCGAGGAACCCTTGGAAGCTTCGAGGCGTAGGGTTATGCTTCGCGATAAAGGAGGCGCCCGATGAACACGCTGGAAATGTTCTCTCGAGGCTTAATTTCGCGCGCGTGTTCCTTCGGGAGAGACGAACGAAGGTCACCGGCATTTTTCTTTTTTTTCCACTTTCTTTTTTCCTATTTTTCCATTTTTCTTCTTTCCGTTTTCTTTTTTCGGCCGGCGAAACTCGCCGGAAAATAATAAGCAAGAGAACGAAAGGAACAGGAAAACGGCGATATTTCACAGTTTCCAATGCAATTTCATGGCGGCAACGGACGATTGATATTTTCACCGATTCCGTGGGGGCAGGCAATGAAACGGCGGCGAAATTGACTTGCGGTTTATCCCGATCGGAATTTCGCAATCGTGTCATCGATATAAACTCGAATCCTCGATGGAAACGAAAAATGACCGAGCGTAAAACTATTTCGTATCGGAATCCTTGATCGAAAGACCCGCGCTGCTCGCTCCCATTATCGTATCGTTCGGAAAATAAAAACTAAAAAATGTGTACATTTTTCGTAGAATTGTATTTCTCTAGATTGCTCTTTCGGTCGGAATTTCGCACTTTTGTTAGTTTTTTGTTTTTTTTTAGAGATTATTTCAAGTCCGTTTCATCGCCCACGTTCCCAGATCACAAATCATAGTCACTCGAAGGTAAATTGTGGTTCAATTTTCAATGTAGGCTGCCTCGGGAACCAGCAAAATTTATCGAACCGACGTCGACCTGAGGGATTTGTTCCGTTTGAATTATGGAAGATACGCTATTTCACCTTTCATATTTGTTAGATATCCCGAATGAAAACAGTTTCACGCATGCAGAAACAATCTGCCAGTAGCAAAACTGTCAGATCCGTCGAACGATAAATTTCACGTTTTTCTTTTCGGACTTCAAACTCGAGACGTTACGATCAAAGATACGAATCGTACGAAGAAATATTGAAAATATATTCTCCTCGATCTTCTCGAACTTACCATTTATCACGACCATTGTCGATCGTTTACCAAAAACGTCACGAAATGTACGTTGAAAAATCCGATATTTTCCAAGAACAAAGATACTAAAAATTCTCACGATTCCACCATCTGCTCCCATATTACGGACGTCTTCGGTAGAACACAGTAAAGAATGCCATCGCTGTCGTACAGCGCCCATTTATGGAGAGGATTTAGTTCATAGATATAATAATTGTATATAATAATTCGTCGTTTATTGACGAATCATTATTCGTCCTTGACGAAATTCAGATTATCACGAATATCAGTCGGTTTTTCTATGCAATACATGCAGTGGGAACTGGGAATTTCGTTATTACGAGAGAGTAAGCCAGAGGCAGCGTAGCACGTTGCGCTCAGTACTCTCGAGCTAAAAGGCATCGCACGAGGCACTAAATTGCTTCTGTTAGCTCTTGTTAGTACTCTCGATCTATATCGATGAGAAAATCAGCGGAATAGTAAAAAAGTACAAAGTATTAAATGACTTTTCTCATTACGAGCTCGAGAGAAGCTGAGAGCTAGCGTAGCAGTGGAAAATGATACACGTTCGTTAAAAGTTACCAGCCGGATTAATAGCGACGATCGAGCTTTCGTGAAAAATGCATTTCTTGGCCAACTTCATTATTTCGAGTGGATCCTCGTCGTCCACGCGATTCCAGACGAAACCCTTATGCACGGATCGGAGGAAACGTATTCGGCGTCGCTGCCACGATCGTTTCGGATACGACTCTCAGTCGTAATTAATGACGATAACAATTAGCGCGACGAATCGATGGGAACATCGCGAGCAGCTCTTCGCGTAATGAACTAATTATTAATTATCTCGAAAACGCCACGATTGCCACGCGGTCGAAGCAGGGGCTGTTGAACGTGGCGCGGAGCCCAACCCTCGTCAACGTCGTATTTCTACGCTACAATTTCCTACCCGTGAAAATACGTATCTTCGCCTCCCGTCAAACTTATTCCGCTGCCAGTCTATTATTCTGATAACGTCTGTTATGAATCTGCGCGTGGGTCGGTGGTTCGACGAAGCTCGGCGATGTTTCGCGTTTGCGAAAGGTTCGCGTCCAGATTCAAACGAGCAAGCATTGAAATTTGTCCAAACGTATGAAAAAAACGTATGAAAAAAAAAAAAAAAATGAAGACGCGTTTTAATGTTCACGGGGAAATTGGTGGAGTTATCCGCGAATGGGGAAAAAATCTGGTAGGTATTTATATTCGAAGCGTTGTTCGGAAGGAACAGCGTTTACGGCAATCAATACGATAGACGAACGTATGGGCTGATACGACGTATAATTCTATCGATATCTGTATGCTTTATAGGCTAATAATTTTTATCCTTGGGACGTATAAAAGTCATCAAAACTAAACGATGAGTGGCTGGTTGCTATTTCCGCGTCATGTACAGCTTTAGCTATTGGTCGTTTCACTCTTGGCGTCTTTTTTCGAGCCCCCGTTAGAAATGTTTACGGGGCGAGAAAAAACTTAGCTTTCACAGCTTTCCATATTATAATAACGCGACTCCGTTGAATTATCAATCCGACAAGGAGAATATTTTGTTCTGTACGTTCTTTGTTTTTCGTTGTTGTTTTTTTAATAGTATTTGCATTTCGTCGCGGCCGTTGAAATGTTCATTTTTCGTAAATCTTTACCCGCTCGAAACGCGGACGTTACGAAGGGTTGTAAAACATTCAGAGGGTAGTTCGCGACGCAGGGTAAACTTTGCTTCGTTACGTGCGCGCTATTCGGGCATACAAAAGTCAATGGAAAATATGCGACCCTCGCAGTGGCGAAACTCTTTGAAGACCTTGACACGTTCATATTTCGAATTCGAATTTTTTACGCTTTTTTTCTATTTTCATTCCTCTTTGCCAAGACTTCAAAGAAAACTCGGCGGAGGTTTTGAATATGGCTGCGAAGATGTCTTTGCGAAACTCGTATATCGTATCAAGACCCGACGATCCGCGTTAATTGGAAAACGTTTCATCTATTGTCTACGACAGAGATGAAAAAAATTCTATTTGTCGCAGGGTAGTCGAAACCCCGTCGGATTATCGAAGTTGTTAGATAACAGGCTAGGTTACGCACGTTTTTCCCATTACTTTTTCTCCATAGTTTTACAGTTTCTCTCGTTTCTTTATATTTTCTACATATTTATTCATTTATTCTTTTTTGTTTTTATTCATTTATATATTTGTTGTTTTTTAGTTCTCGTACCTCGAGGAAGCATCGTCTAAAATATGTTTCTACGCACGACAAGCTAGCAGCAATAAGCTGAAAAATAACACGAAGTTGAAGGTTTGCCTATCAGACCTAACAGGAGCGAGCAAGCTCATCTCGCTTCCTTCAACTTTCACGCGGCGTCATCGATCGAGGCATTTTTTTCTCGCTCAACAAGCCACAGCCGATGTAAATGATACGACGGCATATTCGAAATTTGAATACGTGGGCGCGCGTTGATTGTGATTGAAATGAAAATTTATGGTAATACGTTTCGAAGTGAGGAGGAACGAATCTCGGAATTGGGAAGTCGAGTTCGTTTTCGTTATTGGATACCGGGAAAAGTTTGGCCGCGAATAGTTATTCGAAGTATTCGAGCTGGTCTGCTTATCGTCTAAACGAGGACCAGATTCGATGGAAATTCCTCGCTAAGACGTGGTGGTAGCTCGAACGAGAGAGCAAGTCCAAACAATTTACGTCGTACATCATAACAAACCTAGTAGACGCCCTGCGCACCCTGCACAAACTAACGCAGGCGCGGTGCTCTCGAGTCGCAACGCGACGTGCCCCAATGAAATCGTTCGCCTTCGGGAAACGTTTTTTTTTTATTTCACGTAAAATGAAAATGGTACCCCGAAGTTCACCTGCCCGAGTAGTTTCCATCGTAACGACGATGTTCTCGCCCACCAACGACGACCCCGATTATCGGGTCACGCGAGCGAAAAGTCGCCCGTGGGTATCGGAGTCTTTATCATCGAGGAAAGAACGGTCGACGCGGAGCAAAAAAAAAGGAAAGAAGAAAAAACACGATACCTAATCGCGTCGCGATTCTACGTTCATCGTTACGCATTTCCTTTTATCACGTCCGAGCAAAGCGCTTTCTTTTTCCTCCGCGCGAACCAGATTACACGCGCAAGCCGTATCGTTTACTCCGCGAGGAGGCGTTTTATTTCTCGGGAGAAAACAAAATTCTCCAACGGAAGCTTTTTCGTTCGAATGAGCTTATCATCGACTTAGTTTACATCCGGATCCTCGATCCACGAGCTGCTAACGCATTCTCCGCGAGCCTCGGTATCCTATCCGGTGCTAGGGCCAAGAAAAATAATGAAAACGAGTGGAGTAAAATTGTAGTCATCGTCGTCGTTGGGGGGAGAAACGAAAGATGGGCGTGAAATTCAGAAATGAAAAATAGAACCTACGTAATTTGTCAATCTCTCGCTCCTGCTCGTATCATTATCCCACGCGTCGTCATCATTTCGCGCGGTCAATTTAACGAGCGGTCATTTTAGTGATATACTAAACATTATTCGAGGGTGGTAAATGACCCGAGATTCTCGACTTTCCGACGCCACGAATTTAGCTCCGTTAATGTGGAAAAATGGGAACGGAGAGGCGCGCGTGGTTGCCGTATAACGGACGACTCGCCCCAAAAATCCCCGAGTGCTTTGCTCTCGTCTAGAGTAGGTACGCCTACGTCTCGTTAGACCCAAGCTGCCCCCGCGTTCGCGATCTCGCCTTATATGCTTTACACGCCCGGAATATATAGCGCTAGTGAAACAACTCGGTCAACCCTTGCGAAGGGAACAGACTGATAGGCATCGGAAAGAACTAAACTTCGATGAAGATCTGTCAACGTGCTGCGGAATCGACGCTTGAATTATACGCATACGCTTGTTAGACATCCCTTTGGCTAGTCGTGCTAAATTTCTGCGATGCATCGTTGTACGCCCACAGCCCAACGGAGCTGGAATTACAAACGATATTGACAAAGGTGCAAGATCAAATACTCGCTTGACTAGCTAATCAAGATGTCGAGAGTCGCTTGACTCTTGAGGATAATTCGCTATTTGACCACGGTCAATCGCGAAGCTACGTGTTTACCGCGAACTGGAAACGCGGTCGACGCGAACTTACTTCCGAAACGCGCGCTTAAGGGTGAAACGATGTTTGCTCGTCACTTGTTCCCTCTGCACGGGTGAAAAGAAAATAGATTCCGCCTAAAAATTAGGCAAGGACATGCTTATGGAATTTTCTCTGGGTCCGTTTGCTTGTCACAGCCATTTTTCGGACAAAATTGAAATTCGGCACGATGGAAGATGGTGGAAGGTTAAATTTTGAGATTGGATTTAGTAGAGGGAAGTAAAAGGAGAGGAAACAAAAGTTTGTGCAATCGAATCTGAAAGCGTGTAATTGTTATTTTTTTCACCAAGTTCCTTCGAATATTTTCCTCGCGACCTTGAACAGTATTTCTCGAACGATGTCAAAAATAGACACTGTAGGCAAAATATTTTTTGGTAAATTTCGAAAGCGGAATATTTTACCTCCGCGTTATCGATTAGGGAATTTTCTGTGGTAGGAAAAGCGATACGTGATTTCCTGTAAATTGCGACGAGATAGATTTCAACGTGGGGTCGACGAATGCGGCGACAGAGGAAATAGAATTCTACTGAATCTCGAGTTCTATCGCATGAGTAAAGACAAATGACGCTGAATCGAGTCGCGGACCGATGTAAAGGCACTCGCTCGGTGAGCTTGCATCGCTGTACCGCTTATTGAGCGGAACAGAACCGAAGTTCCAGGTCTGCCGCACGAGTGAAGACAAATGACGGTGAATTGAATCGTGAAGCGAAGTTAAGCTATTTGCTTCACTCGCATCGCCCTATCCTTTATTAAAAGGTACAGAATCGAACTAAGAACGCTATCGGTTTTGTAGAGACAAACGACGTTGAATTGGATCTTGAAGTGATTTAAAGCTACTCAGTACTCGCATCTCTGTATACCTCTTCTGAAAAAGCTACGTTTCAAAACACGAATAATATACAGGCGGAGAGAAATGGCGCTGCATCCAGTCTCCAGGCATAGCTTTACTGTGATAATTCTCGCAGTAGAAGTTACAGAATTACTAGACTGCGAGGAACACAAGTAGATGTTCTTTCAACGATCGTCGTTAAGTTCACCCTCTCGTCGCTGTTTTATGATTTCTACTTTCCAAAGAATCCAATAAGTCACGTCTGAAAAAATGTGTGACTCGAAGGGTTACTCCAATGTTTTGAGTTGATTTGATCCCATCATTCGTGGACTGTTGCAGCAAGAAGACTGCAAATGTTCGCAGATAATCGCAATTTGACGACAATGAAATAATTGCTTGATCGAAAGCGAAGGAAAACGACGTTCGTTGGCTCGATAATCAAGCCCACAATTATCGTGAGTCGAAATTCGCGTCTCTTCGCTTCGTCGTTCGTCGAGTTTGCGCGGCGTTTAACTTCGCCGGAATAATTGTAAGAACTGTTACGTGAAACCAAGGCAAGTCTAAATCGAATAGTTACGTAATCGTTACGTTGTATTACGTCACGCATTTTATGTGCACCGAGACTATGGGAGGCTTGTTCAGCTACCATGGAGAGGGTGTGCTGCACGGATGAGGTGACGCAACCGCGGCAGCGGTCAGTAGGTACCTAAAAACGTGACGTCGCCCTCACATTATTTCCCCTATCACGAATCGCATGACACAATCTACGAAATCCTTTCTTCGTGCGTTAAGAAAATACCCAGTAACGTAATAGAATCCGTTTGTTCCGTCAATTTTCGTTCACCCTTGCTTCGAACCACCTATATTTTATACCCAACGCTGTGTCCTTCGAAAAAAAAGAAAAAATCGCGAATGGTCTACTAAAAGCATCGACTTCGAGTCTCTCCGTGAATTTCGAGGAGGAAACGATTTTTTCCCCGAAAAAATCAATTTTTTTTCTTGTTGTCACCGAATGAACGAAACAAAAGACTTTAAAAATACAGTCAAGCTCGGCTGCTCTCAGCGGGTAGAAAACGTTACGAAAACACGAGTCGCGATGTGATTGTTAACCGTTTGTAATAAATTCGGATGTTAAACAACGAACGCACATTCACGCGTGCAGATGCCACACGAATGCTCCTCGACACTGTAACTATGGCTGGTCGTAAACATTCGACTGGCAAATACGTGACGCGTTGTTTGTTCTATTCGTTCCTGAATTTGGAATATATTTTCTTTGGCTCTTTCTTTCTTTCTTTTTTTCCTTCTGTCGTTCGTTCGTACTTTCTTGTTACCGAGGCGAACGACGGAAAGGGATTGCAGCAAACCGAGATCCGCCAAGCGAGACGATTCCGTTAATAAAATTGAAATTTCTTCGTTGGAATTTTCATTTGAAAGCCGTCGTCGAATTTGCATTTCACTGGTAAGGGAAGGACGTTGTCTTCCTTCTTGAGCTTGAGAATTGCAAAGACAGGAGGACGACTTACTCGACAAAGGTCAAAGAATGGAGAATAAAGACGACGTATTTCTAATTCAACATGATTCGTTTCTCCATCATCCGGATGATAGTTATAAATAAATGTATCAACAATTGTAGCAAAATGTACAAATAATTATAAATAAAATGATAACTATCACGATGATATTTTATACACAAATAATTATCATTTATAATTAAACAAGTAAATTATCATTGATGATAATTATAGTTGATGAGCTATAAAAGATTTCCGTGAATATCTCCAACCCTCGGTTCCTATAGTCGACGTGACGTGATTTTATAACTAACAGATGACTTTTTTTCCAATTAATTTCAGCGGAACGAGCTATCCAAGAATTGAAATACGATAACAGAGGTCATAGCTCCACCGCGATTCGCTTGAAGACACCTCGAGACTTCCTTTGTTTGCATGCAATTGTCCCACTTTGCAAATTTCTGCACCAGTCCGTGTCATCGCGTCACGAGTATGATCTCAAAAAAATCGAACGGCAACTTTGACTCTATTTTCTATCTGGAAAGAGACACGCCGAAGAAGCTGATGAAACACATTTTTCGGATCATGCACGTTTTAAGAATACTGTTCCGCGCGTATTAATGATATTGCGATGAATAAAACTTGGATTTTTTCAACCTCGTGTAATAAATATGGAAAAAACTATAATTCGATCCTCATTTAAATGTGTAGGAGCTAATTTGTGGTATGAATTATTCTTTTATGCGACTGTGTAATAATAATAAAACTTGGAAATCGTTTAAACCTTGAAAAAATAAGACTATTATTCTTGCATTTGCAAATACTCTCATCGCTGCTAAATTCCAATTAAATCGCGTATTCTTCGCCGAATTTCGTTCACCTGCGGTCGAGGGTATGAGAGGAAAAATATTCGCGGCTCGACGGATGAAAACAATCCGAGGGAAGGCAATTTGTCGCGATAATACGCATCTCGATCCGATTATCGAGCAGATCGTGGAATAATCAGCTCTGCTCACCACTTCGGCGGCAGAAAATTTGTAAATCGTACCGGCGAAAGTTCATGATTGCACGAGAATCGACGCACCATATTGAAAGACGGGTGTCCGTTGAGTTGTTGCTGACGGAAGTTATTCTTGAAATCCCGTAAGAAGACGGCAAATCAAAGTTTGTGAGAATCGACATTGTCGCGAGATTTTCCTCCCGACTGACTACGAACAAAGTCGAAGCTTGATAGTAGGACCGGTGGACCGTGACGTTGGTAGGTTACGACGGGAGATAGATGGATAAATCTTATTACAGCACTAGAGAAAACTTGATAAGAGCTACAGTCTCGCAGCTACGGCGCCACTTTGCGTCAGAAATTTGGGAAAGCAACAAAGATACGATGCCTGATAACTACGACCAGTATATTATCATACGTATACACGATTCATTTCCGCTCTCGAGAAAAATTCCATCGTCAAAGAACCTTCTTCATGATTTTTTTAATTTTTTTTCTTTCGACTTTGGGAAGTAAGTTTTTCGCGTTCGTTGCCTATAATTGATGAAATAAAGTACCTAATACGAGTTTCGGTTTTGGTTCGCACAGTCGTCGAATACAGAGCAGAATAGAAATTGTTCAATAAAGCAGGGGAAAAAAATGGGAAACGAAGGTCATCGGAAACTGGATCCAAAAATTCGCGAATCACGTCGGAAAAAAATGTTATTCGTCCGCCGCGACGGAGGCAAGCGTGTGGCTGGGAGTCACGTATCACTCTCGACCGTGACTTTCGTATCCGAAGTCTGTGAAAGACGCTCGATGTAAGCTCGTCGCAAAGGACACCGGAAGTGAACGTGTCCACAATTTTCGCTCACCGAAACGCTCGTGTTTTCATATCCGTTAAGACATCGCGTCGTGACCAGAGACGACAACCAGTTTTCAGAAAGATTGACTCCCCCATCCGAATGATATTCTCGCACTTGGGCGTTGAAAAATCATACAGAATATTTTTTTTCCGGGATGAAAACGAAATATATTCGATCATCACGTGACGTTGAAATGGGGAAGATCGGTTTTGGCTTAATCTTCAGCCCGAATTTGCGTTTCTCAATATTTTGCAATGTCTACAGAGACATTGGTGTAAAACCTTGTTAGGATTAGGTACATCTACTTTCATTGAAAATTCGTCTCGAGTGAAATTTGCATGACAATTTACGAAACGTCAGGAAAAAAAAGACGATTTAATAATCGACAGATAGTAAGAAATATGAATGTTAAATAAATAAAGAAACTAACCTCGTGTCGATGGGTGATTCATCAAAATAGCTAATGGACATTCGTCCTCGTCGAGGATGTATTCTTGATTGGGATTTGTATTCGTGTTTTCACCGTTTGACTGAAAATACGAGATTAAATTCAGTTAAAAACTATAAGCTACCGCTGGTAATTTATTTTTACTTTATAAAATGCTTCAACGATCGAGAAAACTGTACCGATGTCGCGAATGAAGAAGAAGCGTTCCGGACTACTTGGCCCTTTGATTACTTTGAATTCAATGAAGTATGCGAAGTGATGGGAACCCTTCTTGAACTACGCTCCGAATTAGAATCAATGAACCGCGAGGCAAACCAATTTTGCAAAGTTTCACGTCAGTTTATCTCGTTTTACTATCGAAGCATAACGTTGCAAAGCTTTTAATGTAAGAACGCCGAATCTCTTCGCACGCGTCGCGTAAACATACGAGCTCTGACTCTGACTGAAG
This sequence comes from Arge pagana, assembly GCA_963969455.1. Classification (NCBI taxonomy): domain Eukaryota; kingdom Metazoa; phylum Arthropoda; class Insecta; order Hymenoptera; family Argidae; genus Arge; species Arge pagana. The sequence goes on along the minus strand of OZ018311.1, from coordinate 11,470,225 downwards.
CGAAAACCGGACAGCTGAAATTTCAGACTCGGTAAGCGCAGACTAAAAATGTGTGATTTCGCTATTTTCACATCACGCATGTAGGTCACGGTTGATTTTATTTTTAGACATCGACGAGATTCGACATAGCTCTTGAATTAGGATAGTCTTGCTGCCACGATCATCGAGATCGTTCAAATTATTTTCATTTCCCCGTTTCATCGCACCTCGTTGGATATTTGCATTCGTAGAATTGTTCTACGACAGGAACAATAATTATACCGACGCGGATGGTCCGATCGATAAGGTAGAAAACTGCTCCCCGTCGATAGCGCAGCGAGTGTCTTACTGACCGTTAGCCGGTAAGGAACGTAGGGCACATCGTTATCGACGAAAAGGCGAGCAGAATTCTGTGATACCTTCTCGAATCGTGACAAAGGGACTTACTTTGCAGATTTTTGAATTCGGATACTGTGTGCTATCGTGGCTTAGTTTAATAGAACTGTGTTCGTCACCTGCACCAGACAATACTGCTGCGGATCAACCCTGTCAAGACCATATTTCACGAGCATTTCTCTGACCACGTGTGCGGCAGAGTCTCTCACGCTCAGCAAAAGTGTCTTGTATGGTACATCTTTGCAAAGCGCTTCGCCGTATATCTTCAACGTGCCTCCAGTATCCGGCCCACCGTCTTTACTGCGAAATTGTTGCAATTTTCTCTCCAATTTTTGTTGACGTCTGCGTCGCATGACCGCTTCGGGGTTTGAAATACTTCTGGTAAAACTGGTCTCTGGTAATTCTGCAAATATCCAATAAAAATATATGAATCACTTGTGAAATATACATATATTACTTGTGAAAACAGCAAGGGAAACCATTCATGTTCAGAAAGTTCCATAGAGAGGCAAACATTTTCTCATTTTCTGCACTTATTTGCGATATCGTTGCTAGTTTGATTCGTGGTTTAGTTTTTTCATTGATCGTTTATTTTGCCACTGCTTCTACGAAAAACTAGTAGAAATTCGAGCAGATTACGACTCTGAAACGGTGTACAGTAAAGAACTCGAAGTATATCCAAGAAAGACAAAGAATTAAATTGTGCATTAATCACGAGAAAATTGAAACGAAGAAAAAAATTTCATTTGAGACGAGGACATAAAAAAACCTGCGAAAGATCGCAAAGTGCGGTTTGAGATGTGGCTCGAGTGGTCTGTTCTACGGGTCCTGGGTTAAGTGATGTATCATAGAGCACAGGTCATTTTCTCGTTCGCGGCATGTCCGAGCGAGAGAATTTTCGTCGCAATTGACTTTGGTTTCTCCGAAATGATTCGAAAGGCACCACGAGTCGGATTTCCAAGTAAGATACGTATATGTTTCATTACTCGCTCGACCCGTTGACAATAAGAGAAACAGGCGTCAGAAATACTCGAGTATTCTCGTAAAATATCGATCGAAATAATACTAAAGACTCCGTAAATAAACTCCTTGGCAACGTGGCCGCTAATCGATGTTATATATAGCCAAACATCGTTACAACAAAGACAGGTACGAAGTGAAAAATGTACGGTATAGCAAAGAAACTGAGACGATTTCCAACTCCTCTCCTCTCTCTTCGTACAGTATTTTTTCGTGCAAACGGAACAACGATTTATACGCGATGAACAAATAAATAATTCACAACACAGATTGATTTTTAATTATCAATTAAAACCGCTGAATATTCACGTTCGGACATCGAAGCTTGACGATGTACAGGAATCAATAATTTACCGGTATATAATTTTTCAGCGACGCCATTTTGGTCCACGGCGATAACGCTGTCGTCTTGTTGGTCGGCACTTTTTAATCGACTCAATTTTTCCTGCTTCTTCATTTGTTTCTTCTCTCTCCGACTCAGTTTTCGGCGGAAGCTCGTACCTTCGGAAAATCCAACGCCCTGAGCATTCGTTTTGTCGTCGATTCTTCGGAGCAGAAAACGACCTTCTCGGTCGTCGATGTGCCAGTTGAGTTGTACCAGCAGAGGTTTTTCCTCGAGTCCTAATTTCCTCTCCTCTGTCGAGCGAAAAACACGCGTAACTTTTTTATCCAAGCAAGACAACAAATCAAGAAAATCGTTGGAAAAATGTTCTAAAAACGATTAATTCGATAAATTTCAACGCGTTTAATTCTGCCAATTAGCCAATTGTGGATAGGGAAAAAACATGTTGATTCTATCGACATACAGTGGTACACACGCGCGCGCAGGTACATATATATATATATATATATATCTCGAGGCGTCGAGATCACTGATTGTGAGCGTAACGTTAAATTACTACTTTGTGATCGTAGTAAGAAACCGGAGTTGTTCGTATCGAATCAATCGCTCGTATCTACGAAGCCGTTGGAATCAAGAATATTCAAACGATTCGAAGAGATGAATTAGCATACCGGCTTCGCTTCTGCCGCGTACAAAACAGGTAACGCTCATCTATAATTCCATTCCTACGTCGATTACGAAACAGTCGTTTGGAAGAATATCGATATTTACGTTCATTCAAACGCGCAGTATATTTAAATATCCAGTAGAAATGTGAGCGTTTTTTTTCTCAACGGCTAAGCTTAAATTTTGGCACGTTTTTCATCAGATTGTCGAAATAGAAACGAACCAACGGGCGATTAAGATAAGTAAATTATGGGAAAAGAGATAAAAATGTGTATTATTGAGAAAAGACGTACCTCCGTTTTCGTGAATCTCGTACAGAGCGTATTCCGGAACCGACAACATTCGCATGTCAGGCCGAAATTTTTCTATCAACGTCTCGATGACCGCTTGGCTCGTGGCGTCGGATGCGACTCTGATGCATTTCGTCGCAACTTTTTGGCCGCTGTCTTGAAAGTAGAACCGCATCACCCCGTGAAACTCGAGATCCTGTCGATGGAGGAAAAGCGTCTTTTAACCAAATTTATCCTCGTTCCAACGATATGTCAACGATACGATACGTTCGGAGAACTCCACGTGGCTCGAAGCGTCACGTTTGTTCGCACCGACGAACGAGTCGCGTATCTGATACTAAAACTCTACATTTACGATATTCTACGTCGCGTTACTGCTTTTTCATCCCAGATTCCAAGGCATAAACAACAAAATCTATCCACGAGTTTATTATATAATTTACATTCTCGTAAAAGCACCATTTCATTATTTTCCAACTACTGACACGACTTCGCGATCGTTCAACATTTTTTGCCCGCTTTCAAGCTTCGGGAATGTAAAATTCAATCTATCAACGATCCTCGTGAATTTGGGATCCGCGTATTCCAGTAAATTAAATGGTAGATTTGTATTTTTGGTAGAAACGAAGAAATCAAATCATCGGTTCGCAATTAGCTTCGAGTAGCTTCTCGTCACTCGTGACAAGCGAACGTTATTCGTGTTATTCGCGGGAAAAAAATTGGATGGCTAACCTAGTTCACAAATGGCATTTGAATCTTCTAAATAATGAGCAGATCATTTTGCTGGCCACGCCTGAGCGATTTAGCTTAGAGCATTTATTGGAAAGAAAAGATTCTCCAAACGAGTCTTGGTGATACGAGAAACTTGGAAACGATTTCAGTACCACATTCTGTGATTGTCATTAATTTCGACTGACAAAATTCGGGAATCTACCGAGGATGTAAACTCAAATTTTCGAAATCAGCAATAAACCAAAATAAACATTTCACGTGTGATGATAACATTAAAAAACGATTGCAGTGGATAATTTGATCATTTTTGGGTTATTTGGATGTACATATCTAGTACAACTTGAGTATTGCAGTTCGTTTCTGACCTGAGGATAAAAATTCATGTGCGGAACATTCCTCGAAACCGTTTTATTGGCGTGAAGTTCTGCTTTGAAGTATTTTCGGGCATCCTGTATATTAAGAGATTATTGCAGACATCTACTGCATCTAATGTATTTACGACGAAGGTAGCCCAAAAATGGCCGGTATGGTCTCTAATTGGGATTATATTTATCAGCCATAACAATTGAATGCCGGATTTCAACCTAAGTAAGGTCAACCTGGGTTCGATTTGACCCTCACGACGATTCGTATGTATACTAGGGGTGGCCAGACGTTCTACCACAGATATCGCTAGCAAAAAATATTTCTTGAAATGAAATCATGTATATAAGAAAACTATGAAATGAAAGAAAAGTTAGAAATGCTGGGAAGCTGAAAATTTTTCTTTTTTTATGTAAGTCCTCCATAAATAATATAATTAAAAAATGTTGTATCGGGTCCAACTGTAACTAAGAAACATCCAGGTGGCCTCATAAGGACACGGGAAAAATTCGGCCCGCGTTTTCCTTAACACCATCCACTGGATTTTTGAGAATTTGGTCAATTTTAAAAAATGAGCGTTCGCAATCTACTTCGAATATTTCTAAAAAATGGATGGTTGAATGGAGCAATTTGAAAAAAATTCAGGTCGCATTTTTTCCGGTGTAGAATGTTAGGAAAAAAACATGAAATGAGTTTGAAATGGTCGGGGTTCGACTCTGGTCGAGTTGGCGTGAAATGCCCCATATATACGTATAATTTTTTATATACAGATATGATAAATGCCTGGCTGTAAGCAATAGGAATTTATATGTAAAGGGCATTCTGTAGTAAGGATATTTCGAACGAAGTGATAGAAGTAGAAACGTTGAATTCTGACGAACTGATTGCGAGTAGCGTTGTATACTGTCGCATTCAAGGGCCAAGAGTTTGTCGATTGCGACGAATCGTTACGCTTCGAAAGATTGGATTCACCGTAAAGCGAAAGCTATTTCGTATTCGGTTCGATTTATCGTTAGACATCGACGTTTCCAAATCGTTTTGACCTAATCGTAAAATCCACGGATTCGAGGCATTCGCAGGAGAATCGAGAGAGGAGAATGACAATTAAGTCAGATCAGCTTTCGCTCGTGGCATGTTTTCTTAATTAATCGTAATAAACAGAGAAAAATTACCTCGTTGGGTTCGGACAGTTCGAACAGGTCTAATCGATTCGCGTTCCATTGCTGAATCACACCGCGCAGAGCCTCGCGCTCCGCTTTTTTGTTAGCTGCCTCCGTTGCCATTCTGTAAAAAGAATATAGAAAAAAAACAGATTCGTTAGTAAAAACGTTAAGAGGTAATACCCAATACACTTATTTACTGTGGTAAATTTAGCTGAACTTGTTGAAAATGGATGAATATATAATGTTCGATGCGATTTAATGACCGAGAAGGAGAGTCGTGCTGCGAGGACAACGATACCTGCAGTGCCAAGCGTACCTCTGGTATAACATCTGTATGCAGTTATTGAAGAGCAATGCTCCTCATAATTGCATCGTTTACTCTGTTTTATGATCCGCTGCAACTACAAGGAAGAGTAACTTGACAACATCAAGCATCGGGAAAAGTTGTCGAAGTACAAGAACTAAGAAATAATTTTCCGACGAGTTTTCTAGTCTCATCTGCTCGAAAACTGGAATATTACTTATGGGCGCGAATCAAATTTCAGTATTACGAATGAAAACTACGTTTTACGAAATTTACAAGTTTCACGAATGTATTTCCCGAATGATACTCGTTTCCCAAGTCGCGTTTGGAAGAGATCTCGGAAAATAGGGGAAAAGGTTTGAAATCGCTTCGAAATTGCAATCATTAAATTCTTCGAATCGACGCGTTTTCGTAGTGGGAATAACGTGAGATCGAACGAGGATGAAGGGACGAGAAGCAAATAAAGGATACCAATACGACGTAAAAAATATGATCGTTTCGAAAGTGGTTCCTTTTACTTCCATCGATTATCAAGTTTTCAGTTCAGTGGGTCGCGATAAACGACGGAGATACTAGAAGGGCATTCCTTGGCGCACGGTGCGCGCATTAGCACACAATACGAGCGAGACACACCCGGTATATTAAAATATGACTAACAACGAGGATAAAACGAAGCGACGGAGAGTCACATAGGAAAATCGGAATGTCGGTTGTATCCTGTCGTCGAACAACAGCGTTACACGCGTAGTACCGGTGTAACGCGGGGAGAATTTTAATCATTTCATCAATTAGCATTCGCAGTCGGGAAAAGTTGCCCGAATATTTTCCCTCGACGGTGTTATTTCCAGTTTATCCGGGTTTATTTTGCTCTCATCTCGAATCCTCAGAGTCTACGAGCACATTCACGTTTCTCGTACCTACGTGAAAAATATGGAGAAAAAAAACATTTTTCGGGTGACCTTGCAAGGTCTCGCATTTTTTCATCCCGTAACCGGTATTCCCACTGCCCCCACGGGATATCTACCAGATTATAAACCGACTAAATTATCCTGGGATAGTTCTCGCGCAGCGACGCTATTGTAGAGTTTGTAACTTCCTACATAGCTGTTTTATAGTCGGCAAAAACGTCGCGCGTCTGGAACGCAACTTCCATATAAATCCGTGGACAAAGGATAGTTTTTTGTTTTTTTCCTGTTTTTTCATCACTTCTTCGATCGCTGAATTCTCACGATGCGCCGCGTTGTTGCGAGGAAAAACTCAGCACTGTTCGCCCTCTGAGCGAACATTGTTAGCCAAGTACGCGATTATTATTCCACTGTACTTAAAAAACCGAATGACGAAAATTCGTCCTTTTTACAATTTTACAATTCTCCAATCGAATAACGCGTCATACTTTGAAATTTACAAGTTTGCGCTGCTATCGATAATCGCAAAGAATGTTAACGTTTCTATTCTGCTGGGTTAATATTGCGATCGGGCATTTAAATCGATGCTCTGCTCGGGATTTCTCGATCCTCGGTTGAATCGTTCGCCGTAGAAACGTGGGTAATCGTCAACTTTTTATAGTCATGCGAACTTGTGATTTTTAAGCACGGAGAGTCGAACATCAAAGCGCGTGTCGCTCGAATGGATTTCTGGATCGTCGTCATCCCGTTTTTTTCACGTTCCGCGGTTTTTTTTTTGGAAGCCTTGGGAATACTGAGATCATGGTTGCGCCGAATCGTTATTTTTGGGTCCTCGAGGTTCGCGCAGCTGTCGAGGGTTTGTCTACAAAAGGAACGGATCAATTGCCGAAGATAGAAAATCGAACTGTCGAACGTGAGACGCGAAACACGCGTGATCAACAGTCAATAACTTCGAAAAATCACTGAATAACGTTAAGCCAGATTTTCCAAAGAAGACGATGCCCCAATTTTCCGATACCATCACGAATTCGACAGATGACAATGGACATGGTACTTTTCAATTGTATAACTACCAACGGCACGAACATTTCTGTTGGGATGTTTGTGAGAAAGTAGTTCGCTCCGGAACACGATCGCAAAGTGAACATATAACGTTGATCCGATCCAACGCTGACATACGAAACGCACATCGCTCGCGCGATGCTAATTTCGTGAAAATACTCGTATTTACAGGAGCATCAATTTCCACGACACGCGAGGTAATGTTCGCCTCAACGACGATTCGTAGCGGTGGAAAACTTTGACGATGCTACTTTTATACGGAAATCGACGCCTAGTCTGGAGAAATTTCCGAGTGAAAGATGTGGCGAACGACGCGTACTGCAGAGTCTCGAGGGACTGGGGATTAGCGGCGCGTGTGTAAAAACCCTCTTATTAACTTACTTCAGCTTTCTAAACTTCCCTACCCGCCCCTTCGTGCCCCTCGTACGCGAGTCCTAGATGACAACTGGTACGTACTTACGCGCATGTATGCATATGGACAGACTGGTCGAGTCACGAGTGTTGCGTGGAATGAAACACTCGCTGAACGTAGTAGGTACGTTTGTCGACCTATACTTCGCGACGAAAGTGTGAATCCTCTTCACCGCGACATACGTACGAGTCGGTACGTAGTTTTCGGATGGAAATCGCGCCCGCAACGACAAATCTACGCACAATCGGAGCTTAGTTATTCGCGAAGCTGACGAAAATCGTGAAAATCTTACGGTTTTGAATAATCTTACAGCTTTGAATAAATTAACCCCAATGATAAATTGAAAAGGTTCCAAAAGTTGTATAACTTGTTCGTTATTTTTGAAACGACGTGCTTTGACTGTTGTACATGGGAATTATTGACTTGAACAGAGCTACAAACTGTGGTTGCTCAAAACGAGCAGAATCAACGTATAAAAAGCGATAGTAGCACCATATCTACGTAAAAATATTGAGAACATTGTAAAAGTAGATTTTTTGTTGTTGTTGTGGTTTGTTTTTTTGTGTGGAAACATCGATGAGATCGGGTGGCCGAGTAGATGATTAAAAACGAAACGGCAAATAAAAACTGCAGTACTTTCAGCGAGTCAACATATTTTTGGGTACGCGGGATAAAAGGAGAAATAGATATTGTCCCCACTTTAGTAGTGATCATTGAAATTGTTGGATTTTTAGGGACTTTGGGCGTTGTTAGATGTGACCGACGATCAAAAAGGTATTTTTGTATAATCCGTCCTTCCAGGAATGTACAACTGGAGTCGGGATTCCAGGTTACCGCTTCGAATCACTGTGAAACACGAGATCCCTTTTGGGTAAACTTCGACAAAGCCGATGGGTTTTTCGAGTCGAGGAAACGTCGAACAAGTCGTAAGGAGAAATAGAAAGGCTCGAGCGTTATTTCCTACTACACGACGAAAAACTCGCGGCTCTCCAGAGTCCTAAGGAAGAAGATGGAAAAAAACACTAACTCGACGATATCTCAGTGTCTTTGCGATAAATTCGACGAGTAGTTTTTCGTTGTTTTTCGTTGTTTTTCCGGGCTGGTTGTTTGCTTCTTTGGTTCGTGCTCGAGAAGACTAGCGCTGCCCGAGATGCGGTAAGGCCAGTTATGTTCGAGAACGAAATAGAGCATGGCTCGCCATTGTCTTCTATCTGCTGCACGGTTCGCTGCAGCGTCTGTGCGACAACTCGCCATTATTTTGTACCGTGTAATTACACCCGCTGGAAGTATAACTGTTCTGGAGTAAAACAATACGAATTGGTAGAGCTTTTATTACGGCACAAAACTTGAACAGCGTCGACACAGAAATTCGGATAACGAAAAGGGAGAAAAAATCGTGTAATTTGGCCGATTTCATGCACGAATTTAACGGGGGCAATGCGATGCTGTGCAAATATTCCACTCGATGTTCGCCCTACGTGAGTTGAATTCGGAAGTTTGTATATCGAGCAACGTGGTATCGTCCAAGTCAATGACTAGCCTGCATGAGAGACCGAAGGGATACGTTTAGTACGCCTTTATTCTACCTTCTTCGTAGCAATGGCTGTCCCTGGGTATCCTATCATTTAATATAGAATGCCCGAAAAGATTTCCACGCGGTAAAACCGATGTTAGAATCTGAATGACGAGGGTCGAACCAAAGCTCGCGCAATAACAATACGAGCACCGAGGATTTCGACGGAAATGACGTCACACGTCTTCAATTGAAGAGAAAAATAACGAGCGTAGAAAAAGAGTCGGAACGAGACGGGGAACGAAGAGCGAATCGCTGCTTGGAGATGACGAGTGTCTCGCGTTGACAATTTGCCGGAGATATTATATATACAACATAATATCTTAAATATGCGTATATATGTATATATACTAGACCTTTCTATTGTTTAAAATGTCGAAAAAAAAAGAATTCAGTCATCAACCGTTATTAAAACTACTTTTAAAATAGAAAAAATTATAGTAATTATCAAAGGCCCACTATCAACTTGGTCTCAAATTTGTAAAATGAACGAAAGTTTCAAATGAAAAATCATCAAAAAAATCGGTGGGTACGTACACTTTCAAAAATAAGATTAAATCTTACAAACTCAAAAATCGCATATGAAAATAGGTTGAATTTTTATTTGTATTTCTTCTGAAAAGTATGTAAGCAGAGAAAAATTTCAGAAACAAAAAATTTGAATTCGGACCATTTTTGAAGAAGTTATGAGAGAAAAACCGAAAAGGAGCCTACTTTGAGGACATAAAAAATCCAATCATTCAAACCGTCTGATTTGGCGTGGAATGGCCCATATATATATATATATACAAGATTCTGGTGAATCATCGTTTCGGCGCAATTTGTAGCGATGCGCAATGCGTATCGCTGATTGACTCCTATGCGCTGTCGCGTTGACCGCTCGATGAGCTTGTTGCTCCTCACGCGGAGACGGGGATACTGCGACTTTTACGATGTCTCTAGTACGCGCGGTATGTATAGCGTAGTTGGTCATTCAAAAACGCGACACGCTTAGTCAGCCGGAGCGAGATCAGTCGGCCCCCGAGATCCGGGGATCGCAACATCAATATCGCGAACTCGACCTGTTCGAAATTTCGACACGTCCAGTTCACTGCGAGTTCACTGTTTACGACCTCTATCAAGCTAGAAACACCACATGATCGAATCGAATTCTGCGATATCTGAGAATTAAGTGCTAATTAAATGTTAATTAAATGCTCTATTGCCGAATTAAGTGCTCTTCATTTTTTGAAAAATACACGTGATGTTGCTAGCTTGAGATCATGCTAGAAACACCACAACCGAAGGAAGACCAATTTCGAAAAACTGTTTGAGCAGGAATTAAGTGCTAATTAAATGCTCCACGAAAATCCATCGCCCGAATTAGGTGCTCCACTCCTTTGATTTTTTTTTCTATGTCCGCTGAATGTCGAGAAATCCGGAAAACACGAGGAAGACCCATCGCAAAATCATGCAAAATTGATGTTTTTGCGATTCTCGATGTGTTCTGGTCGTCGGACATAATCGAGACCATGCCAGATGAATCCAAGTCGACCCTTGCGGATCCCAAACAGTACCTAATCTTATATCTATGTCGGCTGGATGTCGAGAAATCCGGAAAACACGAGGAAGACCCATCGCAAAATCATGCAAAATTGATGTTTTTGCGATTCTCGATGTGTTCTGGTCGTCGGACAGCATCGAGACCATGCCCAATGGATCCAAGTCGACCCTTGCGGATCCCAAACAGTACCTGATCTTATATCTATGTCCACTAGATGTCGAGAAATCCGGAAAACACGAGGAAGACCCATCGCAAAATCATGCAAAATTGATGTTTTTGCGATTCTCGATGTGTTCTGGTCGTCGGACAGCATCGAGACCATGCCAGATGAATCCAAGTCGACCCTTGCGGATCCCAAACAGTACCTGATCTTATATCTACGTCCGCTGGATGTCGAGAAATCCGGAAAACACGAGGAAGACCTATTGCAAAATCATGCAAAATTGATGTTTTTGCGATTCTCGATGTGTTCTGGTCGTCGGACAGCATCGAGACCATGCCAGATGAATCCAAGTCGACCCTTGCGGATCCCAAACAGTACCTAATCTTATATCTATGTCGGCTGGATGTCGAGAAATCCGGAAAACACGAGGAAGACCCATCGCAAAATCATGCAAAATTGATGTTTTTGCGATTCTCGATGTGTTCTGGTCGTCGGACAGCATCGAGACCATGCCCAATGGATCCAAGTCGACCCTTGCGGATCCCAAACAGTACCTGATCTTATATCTATGTCCACTAGATGTCGAGAAATCCGGAAAACACGAGGAAGACCCATCGCAAAATCATGCAAAATTGATGTTTTTGCGATTCTCGATGTGTTCTGGTCGTCGGACAGCATCGAGACCATGCCAGATGGATCCAAGTCGACCCTTGCGGATCCCAAACAGTACCTAATCTTATATCTATGTCGGCTGGATGTCGAGAAATCCGGAAAACACGAGGAAGACCCATCGCAAAATCATGCAAAATTGATGTTTTTGCGATTCTCGATGTGTTCTGGTCGTCGGACAGCATCGAGACCATGCCCAATGGATCCAAGTCGACCCTTGCGGATCCCAAACAGTACCTGATCTTATATCTATGTCCACTAGATGTCGAGAAATCCGGAAAACACGAGGAAGACCCATCGCAAAATCATGCAAAATTGATGTTTTTGCGATTCTCGATGTGTTCTGGTCGTCGGACAGCATCGAGACCATGCCAGATGGATCCAAGTCGACCCTTGCGGATCCCAAACAGTACCTGATCTTATATCTACGTCCGCTGGATGTCGAGAAATCCGGAAAACACGAGGAAGACCTATTGCAAAATCATGCAAAATTCATATTTTCGCGATTCTCGATGTGTTCCATTCCAGTGCGAACAGTTTCTCGAAATCGGTCGTCGTTTGGAAATTATTCGACTCAACGATGTTTTCAAGCTGAAACGTCCAAAGAAAAACTTGTAAAATAGGGAAAAAATCAAAGCACTTAATTCCTGCCCAAACAGTTTTTCGAAATTGGTCCTCCTTCGGTTGTGGTGTTTCTAGCATGATCTCAAGCTAGCAACACCACGGGTATTTTTCAAAAGATGAAGAGCACTTAATTCAGCAATAGAGCATTCAATTAGCATCTAATTAGCACTCAATTCTCAGATATCGCAGAATTCGATTCGATCATGTGGTGTTTCTAGCTTCATAGAAGTCTGTTTACGGACATAATAGGATGTGAATGTTTGTAAGAAGAGAAAAAGAAAACCAACAAAAACACAACTTCCAAATGCGGAAGTTTGTAGATTAAAAATAATTACAATGAGATTACTGAGAATATACGTACTTCGTCAATGTACAGAGCATTATTGTTGAATCGTAAAGCGTAACGTGCGAAAGAATCATACGCAGAAGACACATAGAATTTCTTCGTGAACTAAAAACCTTGATCTTAAAAAATTATACGTCGACTTCTGTTATTACCTAAATTTCATTACTATCGTGATTTCCTGAAGAGGTCAGATCCGTTAATAACAAGTTTTAATCGAGTCGAGGTATTTATACCTGGTTTATTGGAAATAGAGCTAATTTAATACGATTGAACAATGAAATTTCCATTCTTTTCCTAAATATACCTATTTCTTGTTCCGTTATTCAAATGCTGCGTCAGCTTCCAGGTATTTATCACTTTAAATATCTTTATAAATAGGTGAATCGGATGAGATTGTAGAAAAGATGTGATATTTCGGATCGTAAAAATGTCGATTCGCGAGGTAACGTTAAAAATGACGCTGTTTTCTTCAATTTCGATACCTATTCTAGCCCATTTGATGGTTATCGGTGCGTTCTCGAGTCTGTTATACCAATTAACAAGCGTTCTTGAGTTAGGTCACCGTCGACAGTTCTCGTAGGCTCGTGAGTTTTGATCCAAAATGATCGAGCAATGATTGTCGTTACAATCAGTATCCGATGAAAAATTCTCGTTTGACATTCAAATAATAAAATCGTCGAAAAGTTCGTCGAGTCGAAGCGATTACGTCAAGTTCCCGTGGCAAAGTGGGCTTGTAGAACGTGACTACTCGTTGAATTCGTTGGTAATTCAATTTCCAGGAAACGTTTAAGATTTCAAAGCAAGCATCCTGCTGATTCCCGTTCGCCAAACTTGGTCGGGTTTAACGGTGCCACCGGATGTCGGGTGGCACACGCTTCGAAACGCGACCGACACACCTCCGAGTAAGTAAGGTGGATACGTGTACGACAAAAAGTGGATTTCTTCACGCGAACGCGAGAACTTTAAAACTCGCAAACTCGACGAAACAAACCGACGCGCGTAAAATGTTGTCGCTGCTCCCCGACAAAAGCAGTCGTCGGTGCATTTCTACGATATCGAAATGTTTCGCGACTCGATTGCAGTAATGTTACGCGAAAATACGGTAAGTATACAAACAGAATATAGATTTGTGTGCATGGCATGTATGCTGGTGATACTCACTCTTCAGGCACGGTCATTTTCACGACGACACAACTCAACTCGAAACAAAACGTAGGTACGTAACGTTAAACACTGCTATCGCGGCGTCAATGATTGGCAAACAGAACAATAACGCGCGCGAAAAAAACTACGATCACGTATATATTAAAACGGCGATCAAACTGCATCGGTCACGTGACGCGCTCAAGGTCACGTACGAGACGTCGAAGGGGAGTTTAAATGGTTTTCCTCCTTGTTTTTTCTTCTTTTGTTTATACAATCGCCAGATCCAACGATTCTTCCGTTTCTTTTTAATACTTTACAAACGACAACTTTCTTTGTTCACTCCATTGAATGTCCGGGACTACTGCGCAACGCGTGTCGCGTATATTAGTGGCTGCGTTCACGCCCTCCGAACGCAACAGGCATCGGCGAGCAACTGACGCGGTGACACGAAGCCGGCCGGTCGGCTTCGCATTTCTTTTCGTTCGTTAGTTCGTTAGTTCGTTCGTTCGTTCGTTCGTTCGTGCAGGTCGCAGCAGTGCGTCATAGTGGTCCCATGGAACACAGTCAGTGTACCCGATCCCCGCGGACGAGCGGTGGTGGGGGCGTATGGTTACTGTCAGTCCGAACACACACGAGCACACGCGAGTATGCACGTACGCCGTTCGCCCTGGCGTCTTCCATTTTTCGATCCTATGCCCACAGGACCCAATGCTTGAGAGTTCGCGGGGTACTGACACGTTGGAATGTCCGCTATATATACTCTGCTACTACGGTATGCAATGCTATATCACGCGGTAACTCGACGCGGAGCGCGCTCAGAGCTTACTACTACTCGCTATACGTCGCGTCGCGTCGCCGCGCCGAAGCTTGACTGGGTCCTAGACTACACGCCTCGGGGCCCTAACCTCTACCGGGCCAGGTGCGTCTTTCACGCCACGCTTAGCTGCATGGGAATGACGAATGCCCCATCTTTTCCACCTTGTTTTTTTTTTCAACCCTGGCATTCCCCTTTTTATCGACGGTATTTCACCCGGTTCAATCAAAGCTTATCGTTTACTCGTATTACTATGATTTTTGAGAATCCATTTATCTTCCCACTTTCCTAGGGAACAATAATTATAATTGAACAAAACGAACAGTGCTCCATTTCTCTTCCCTTTTCGACGTCTGGATGAGGAATGAAAAAAGTCGTTTTGGCTGGTGCTGTGAGATGTGTTCCGTTTAATTCGCAGAGTTTTTTTTTCCTTATTCTTCTTGAATCGTTCGTACGCTGACCGTGAAGATCATAGATATGAAACCAAACATGGCAAAGCTATGTTCATTGAGTTTCCTTATTCTTGGTCACGAACCGTGCCGAAAAATGTAACTGGAAGATGAGAAAATATTGCGGCGATGACAGGTAGAAGACATACGTGTTGCCGAAGGCATTCTTGTCACGGAGTAGTAATTTGAAACGAATGGTTTTCGAGCCGTGCGAGTTGATTGAGATAGGTCTGTGCCTTGAACTGGCTAAGATACGGTCCACATCCGTTACCTCGCAACGGCGACTTAAAATCACAAAACAGTAATATTTGTCTCGGTGTTGATCTCAAATTAACACTTTTCCAGATATTATTTTTCAAAATTCGACGCATTGCCACAGTGAACGGGATGCTATTCTTTACATTTAGAGAACTTGGCCGTGCGAAGAACCGAGTTACGGGGAGGAGGAAACAGGAGGGAAGAATACTCGACGCAACGTCGATGCTTTTGAATGCTGACAGCATGAATCTCTACGACGGGTAATCTTAAAATAATATGAGTGAGTTTCGAAAAGTCGTCGCGCAAGTTTTTCCACTTGAGAAAGAAGACTGCGAAAGAAAAAGCGTATCGTACGAAATGACGAGGAAATAATATAGAAGGAGGACGTTTTTGCAGCCACTTTGGTAAACCGAACCGCGGGTCCCAGCCTCGTCCTCGTAAGTTTCTCGTCGCCTTTTGACTGTTGTATAGTCTTACGCTATGGAAATTCCACGCCGCCGGTACGGGAAATCAGACCTCTCTTGAAGACCCAAACATTTTGAAAAGCTGGCCCATTACTGGTCGTTACCATACAAAATAGTCCCGTGGAAAAGGTCTCCACGGGGACACCCCTCGTTGTAATTGATATCCGCTGCGCAAACTCAAGAGTCAAGGGGTTGGACGTGGAGTTATTATAATTCCCCGAGCATTCAGGGGCATCCTGAAGAATATCCCATGCAATTATCCATCTTCGATACTGACGATCGCGATATGCCATCGAGTCGACGTCGCGCGTCATTTGACGTCGCGCATGACAAACTTTCACACAGAATCGCCAAAATTTGAACAACCTTTTATAATTTTCCCAGTAGTCTCGACAAATTCCACGGATCGTTTCAACATTCTTCGCTAGATATGGATTTTTGTTCGCAAAAAAAAACACCAGAGAACTAACCTGTTGCACGGATTTAAATCAAGTGCGCCGGAATTCGCGCTACGATTCGATTTTACATTTTGTCGTCCCAATGGTGGTCGGGTAACAGCACCTTGTTTTAAATAACCTTTTTGTGGAAAAAAAAAGTCACCAAGTTTGACAGCTACGCGTTCCTCCCGTCCGACTGACTCCATAAAATGTCATTGACTCTTGAAAACGTAGAAACCTGTTTGACCCTCCGTCACACGATCAACATCGAAGGATTTCTTCGCACATTTTCTTCCATTTTTATTCAACGTTCATCTATCAGCCAATAGTCAGTTTCTGACACGTCTCTCTTTTAAAACTCATTAATTAGTAACTTTCAAATCCGTTACTTAACCGATAGCCTCGTCCAAATCAAGGCCAATCCGAAAGACGAGGGAATCGAATACAACAACAAATAACTTGCCCACCTGGAGTATAATTAATTACCTACTTGTATCTTTCACCCGAAGATGTTCTTCGCCACTCGATGTCAAGTCCCGCAAGACCCGCAAGGGACACGTACAATTATAGTTCAAGCCCTAAATGTAAGTGAATTTTGTTCAGAATTTTCGTACTTATATGAGACAGCTCGACAATGGGAAGGATAAACTGGAAATCGGTAGCCTAGCCCTAACGGCTTGATCACTATGCTATTTTTACAACTTCATCCCAATTATAAGGATTATACCAGTGAAAACGTAATGAAATGTGAAGCGTAAAAAACTGTTGATAAGGATCCGACAATACAGTTTGAAATGGCAATATGAACCAATCTAAAGTATCAAGTCGAACGCCAAATAACAGCTGGTACGCGTGAACCCTCGCCCGAACCCCAGTTTTTTTCTTTTTTTTTTTTTACCTCGACCGCGCGTAGATTAGAATCGGAAATGTTAACCCCGACGGGAAAGCCGTACGTATTCGGGTCCGTAGAAACTGAAAGACGAGCATTTTCCGAAAGGTTGAAGCAAAGAATGAGATAAGTCAACGATCCATAACCGTCTCGATTACGGTTCAATTTCATTAGCTTCATAGAGATATCATTTCGCTGAATCTCGTCGAATGTATCTAAATAAGGCTGAAGACGGGAGCGACGAATTGGGGCAGCGATTACGTAAATACAATCACGCGGAAGAGACTACCCTTCCAATAATTTCACGTGGTAAACCGAGAATCCTTATCGATTACTACGCCGTATGACTGTCACGTTGTAAATTCACGACAGCGTGTCGATCGAATCGACCATTTTTTTCTCTAAGGAAGTTTCACGAAGACTTTCGATGTAACGTGAAAATATGACAATTTACTGCAGCTGGATTGTGAATAGTCTCAGACGTGAGATCGAGTTGAGTTTCATCGTTTTTGTCGTCGCAGAAGTTTGATGTACCCACTTTATCTCAGCGTGCGGAGTGATCGCTAATAAACAAATGAGTAGGTTATGCATCGCTGTTGCTCGATGGTAATCTTAGAATTGACAAGCAACGCACGAGCTTCGCAACGCGAGGTAAAACGTAATGCTTTCGCGAACGAGGCAATGATATTCCGAGGGTGAAGTGGCCAAGCCTAAGAAACTCTTGACGAAGAAAAGTGTTTCGCAAAGCTTCGTTCTCAGAGTGTCGAGATTCGGAATCCCTGACGACGAGCAAAACGCTCGTCGCGTCAACGCGATTCGTTTGTAAACTTCAGGACGATCACTTTCATTCCCGACATTCGCAAATCGCGAACTTTCACATTGTTATATTTTTATCGATTTCTTCGAACTTTCCTTCACCCTTCATTCATGTCTGCCGACCCTCATTTTTATTATTCGAAAATACTTCCTGAACGACTGGCGCTACCAGTTACTATAGAAATCAACGTCCCCAACCCTCTAACTCTTGTTCCGTTCTGGTCGGTACGAGTTGCTGTGGGTATCACGGTGACCCCACATGCTGAAACTATCGCTCTATCTATTGATCGGTAACTTACCATGCAACTTCGAAAATACGCGACGATGTCGAGCAGATCGGCCAGCTAGCGATATTTCCACTTCGACATCGTTCGATCAACCTATATGCATGGAGTTGGCAATTATAAGCTCACACCAAACGTAAGTTTCATTTTCCACAAAACCGAGTAATACTGAAACTACATAATTTTTTCACGATGAAAACACGTACAGTAGCTAGCTAATTAAAAAAAAATCTTTGAGTCTCCAATCGTTTCGAAGTGCGATCCCACAAATCTCTCTACAAATTCGATTACTCGATATTAATCGAATGTCGTATATTTAGCATGAAATATAATTTATTCTCAGCAGAGTGCCTTGACTAGTTGAGAAATTAGATTTTTCCAGCGGAGTGATGAAAAAAGTTACACCGATATTTGAAGATTATAATACCTCGATAAAAGAAGAATACAATACCTGTAATTAAAGCGATGATACGTGATGCTTATAATTCAATTTGGAATAATGAACGTTTCAATTTTTTCTCTATTTTATGTTTCTTTAGAAATTGGCCGATTTTCCAACGCGTCCAGAAAAGAACATGTAATTATTGATATTTTAAACCGGAGTGTTGCGACGCGAAAACAAAACTATTAACGATCGCGAAATTAAAATTTGGCCGAGATTTATGATAATCTCTGAAGGTCGCCTTTGTACGGATTCGGGATGGTATATTTTACCATCGTCGCAATAAACTTGGAGTACTTTTGTATGGGAAACAACGATAACTTAAAAGTGGCCCCCAGAGGTTTGCTGTTTGTCCTGTGTCAGCCCACATGGCACTAGGGGGGATCCATGCACAGGGGTGTGTTACACCTACCGTACATTCACGGAGAGTTTGGTATTACCTACCTACGAATTCACAGGGGCGTGGAAATTGGCTTTATTCTTTCTGCTATTCCTCCGAGCTGAAGAGAGAAAGAGAGAGGGGGACGAAAGGGGTAAGTTGTTCTAGCAGGTGAATCACGCACGAGTTGGGAAATAATTGAGGAAAAATATCAATGGCATGGATCGAATTTGCTGTGAAAATTTCACGTAGTCGATCAACGCGAAATACTTATTTCGGGAACTGACTGATGAAAACGGTATCGTTTACAAGAGATGCAATTCGCGATGCGAAACGTTCGTCGGGGCAAACCAGTTTCGAAA
Organism: Arge pagana; assembly: GCA_963969455.1. Classification (NCBI taxonomy): domain Eukaryota; kingdom Metazoa; phylum Arthropoda; class Insecta; order Hymenoptera; family Argidae; genus Arge; species Arge pagana. Next base: position 11,450,932 of record OZ018311.1, on the reverse strand, counting down.
TCTTCTCACTCTCTCGCAACGAATGAAAATGAAATACGGATGGAGAAAGAAATGATAAAAGCAACAATCGAAGGCGTTCGCTGTAGCATACTAGGGGCGTCAAGTATACGCAAATTGTGAACTAAGAGAATAAGAATAGCGCAACGGTGTGCGTGTACGTATAACGGGTGGCGTGCGAAGCAACAATGAGCGTCATATTATCATGAATAATGCATTTCCGGTCTGAAGAAAGGGTTAAGCGTTTCGCCACAAGCAAACCGCAGCTGATGCTGGACGATGTGATATATCACGGTTATACTTACACGGTCAACTTGTTCGATGCTACTGAAAAGGAGAAGAAATCTCCGCGCGTTGATGCGCACGAATCGTACGCGTTTCGCGGAACGAAAGCATTCGCGACCGCGGATTCACAAACATTGGAATCGAAACAGTCGTATATTGTAAGATCAAGTAACCAAATATTCACCAAACAACAATTTCTCCAGACTCAAATTCTCAAATATTTTACACCAATCTCATTCCACGTCACGAACAGACAAAGAGGTCCTAAATTTGTCATACTTAGAAATAAGACGCGCGAAAATTGAAAGATTACCCGTTTTTCGCTGCCAAATTTTTTTTTTTTTACATTCTGTAGTTTGGCAAAAGAAGCGCGGTACAAAGATGCGGAGAGACCGGTTTCGAAGCTCTTGGATTTGAATTTCAAAACAAGAGCGAAGTTATCACGTTCGGATCGATGTACGGAGAAGAGTAGAGAGTGAGTCGTCGCGTAGTTTCTCCAACAAAAAAAGGAAAATATTCCAAAAATTTTATCACCGCTGCAACGATAAGATGTGTCATTTGGATTTACGATGCACATCGCGTTACATCACGTAACAGTTCACGACGAACGATAACCGTACCGCTAGGGACACGAGCTACAGAAGTATCACGCTCATATCCCTAGTTCACACGTCGAGTTTACCTGAAAATACAACTCTCCTCCATCTCCCCACTTCCACCGACTATAATTTATAATAACGAGCTACGCTAACAAAAAATCACATGTACTGTTCGTTGAGAAGAGAAAATAATAAGCTTTATTTCATTTTCAAAATATGAGCGCGTTCTTATCGTCGTTAAATAGCGAGTCGCCCGATGAAGAAAAAATGGAGATGATATTTTTCCCACGTGTCTTATCACTTTGAGCCCAAGTTGCGATAGAATAACTTATTCACGTGGCGAGCAATGAATTTGCGTATCGTTAATTATTTATGAATTAGGTGTTTGAATATTTATTAGTACCTACTGTTCCAAATTCATTTCAGCCATTCCGTCATATCACCACGTAAAATAATGCGAGAGTCACGACTCTGCGTAGATAAAATGGCCCGAAGGTTCAGCGAAGACGAGACAAAGGCACTGAGATTACAACGGAGAAAATTCAATCTTTTGTTAGAATTCGCGAATCTCCGACATTGACGAATTGTATTCGACCGTACTTGTTCGTTAACGATGCTAAATTCATCTCCATATTTGATAATTTTTGGAATTTACGATTCCTCGACGAGTCGTCATTTTGTTCCATAGGTCAGGAATTAAACGTGGGATCTGAAAATCGGTCGTTCGCGTGAAAATTGATGGTATTTTAAAGAGGGCTTGCAGCACCTAAGATATGCAGAGTTGAAACATCCCAGACTCGAAGAACATCTTTCGAGATGAGATAACAAAACTGTGTCGAATTCCATCTCGACTTATTCCACCATCGAACTAGAATAGATCTGATACGTGAAAAGATACGAACTAATTCGTTTTGCAGATGCTGCGTTGCGCTACGTTGAACGCGTCACGAACCAGCAAACCTTATTAGTTTTTTTAAAATTATTATTATTATTATTACTCGTATTAATAGTATATACGTTGCTTTGACGATTGCTAAAAGACCCGATTAATATGACTTGACTCGAATTAGTTTCGCCTAACGATTGATTGTTCATATATAAGAATTTTTTTAGATAAGAATTTTTGGACGTGTACTTGAAATAGGCATAAGATGAAGGAAATGAAAAATCAAAATTATTCAAACCGTCCGATTCGGCGTGGAATGCCCCATATATATATATATATAGTGCTATTGTAATCGATTTGTGTGCAATTTCAAGCCGCTGGAGGAACAGCACCGGCTGAAAAATGATAATTTATGTGACAAAATTGTGGTAATAGTCGCGCTTCAATGTACGTATTTCCAAGGGAGCGCGGGATATTCACGCACAGATGTACGCGAGTGGTTCCAGTTGTATTGGATTGAAATTAACGACCGTTACCGCTGGAGCCGAGCTAACTTCTGGCCGCTTTGATATTCAACATTTGGCATTTTGATCTCGTGCAGCTGAACGGCTAATCTTCTTCGGATACGCGCCGTGGAAACTCGACGTGCAAACGAGACTTGACGTTGCCGCGAGTGACTCGGCCCCGTATCGGTAGGTAGATCGTCTCACACGTATGGTAGCGGCGACGCGATGGACTGGTTGACACAGACTCAAAAGCCAGAAGCTCTTTGAACGAGTTTGCAGAACTCATCAACTCGCGAGCAACATTTCGACTCTAGGAGCGATCTCGTGACGTAACGCGTCTTCGTTTTTGACATGTCAGACATATCGGCGTCAAAAATGTGCAATCGCGTCGATCTTACGCTCATCATTCGCTAGATACAGAAAAATTCCCTCGAACAAGAAAAAATCTGCCAACGGATAGTTTCTTACTCAATCAGCTTCCGAAATATCCGGATCTTCGGATGAATCTGTCAGACGTTGTCGTTTTTCGACCGCTTTTATTTTTATTTATTTTTTAATTTCTTTTCTAAACTGAACCAATTCCCAGCTGAGATTCCCTCGGTAGATTCAGATAATTGAAGACTATTGGAAATCCTCGTTGTTCGACGAGATTCGAGTTAGTCTAGGAAATAGCTTATTGATTTTTCGTTGTACCCACATGTAAAATTGCCAAGTGCGCGATCCGCGAGCTTGTTGAAAAACCAGAAAGAGTCTAGTTTTATATCCGCTCTACGAATGACGCTGACCAAAATTTATACGCATCCAAGTCGTGGTCACTGCCGATACGTTACATTGGGATTAAGTGCGGTTCGTTCTCTCGCGAGCGCACCGAATAATCCCAATGCAATAGACGTGGCCAATCAGTTGAGTAGCCTTAATAATGTAGTAACCGTGACAAATGAAAATGACATGACGTAAACGAACCGAAGGTTTCATTGGGCGAGAACATTCAGATGACAAACTTTACCTCGACAATTTCAGCCTCAATTCATCGAGGAACCGCAATTTTTCACTCATCTTCGCCGAATGCTTCCTCGAAATAGTCGAGCAACGATTTTGACAATCCTCGATCGTAGCGACTGGTCCAAATCAATGGGTAATTCGATGAGAGAATCGTGAAGCCGCACGCGTACGATGGACGGAATTCACGATCAACATAGCTATGTAGCACTCACCGTGGCTGGCCTTCGGTTAGTCAACGCGTCACGCGAGATGATTCAATTACGCATGCGTAGATCAACGATTGTTACAATTTTCGAAGATTCGCGTAGCAAATGACGAGTCATCGGGAGTTGAAGAGCCGGAGCGAGCGGAAGCCTCACTGAAATCGTCGACGATTACACGCTCTTCGCGAGATGTCAATTGAGAACGGAAAAAGTATGGGCGTGAGACTTTTGCTCGATCAATTAGACTTGATTGTCTCGATAATTTCAGTTAATTCTACGGAACGCATCGAAAAAGCATGAAGAAAAACGAAGGCAGCCAAAAAACACCGGGTCAATTCTTAATAATAAAAATAGCTGTCCTCGACAGGGTTGTAAGTGATGCATTAATAAATTCCGTAAAGCATTAGCATTTATCACTAATCATTGAATTTATTTTTTTAATGGAGGAAAATTTCCATTTACCATTGAATTCATTTTTTTCGTGTAATAGGTTTTCATTAACCGTTGAATTTATTTTGTTCATTTTGTTTGTGAATTTAGTTTGTTGTTATTCTTTCATTGAAAATTTTACAAGCCTGGTCTTCGAATAGGTTGTAATATAATAGCTTATCCGTACTTATGCATAAATTCTTTGCTTATCTGTGAATTGTAATTAGTTACGACTTTTACATTGATTTATTCCAAGGAAAATGCAATTCGGATTCTGGGCCACGTAGCGGAAATGAGAGGAAAGTTGATATTTGCCGCATTCAAATGTGCTGGATAGAAATTGATGATTCGACGGAGTTATCATTACCATTCGCCAACGTCGTCGTCGGAGTTTAGCCTAGATCGACGAGACTCGCGTTGAATGTTAAATGACAATTCTGTCGCTCTACAATTCTCATTTCTTTCAGGGACACGCGAACGTACATACGATCTCCTCGCACGATGCAATAATAACGGCAAGACGTAGAACTTGGCAAACTCGCTGCATCCTGAATCTACTTAAAATCTGACGTAATAAAATCTGTTAAAGAATTAGTTCAACTTCCGAATCCGATCGTAGAAAAATGACAGATCTCAGTGAACGAGGCCTCACGGATGCCGAAGCGATTTGTAACGATCGCAGAAGCGTATATAGGTACGCAGTTGAAAAACGTTTATCATTGTACGAAGTGTGAACATTTTTGTGCACAATGTTCGACATTTTAGTTATGTTGATTCAACACAGTCGTCGAGTGCCGTCAGATCAATCGACTTTTTAACGCACTAAAATGTTAATTTATACTCAAGTAACACTTTCTAAATGTCACTCTCAAGTCAACAAAAAATGTATGTTAGTAAGCGGTGTAAATAACGTAGAAATCGGCGCTCTAAATGCAGCACAACTGACGAAGGTTTGTCGCTCATCGGATACATCATGGATATCGCGCAAGACATCGACCAGTAAAGCGAACAATGCGGAAATGCGATGATAAAGGAAAGAAAAAATGTCGGAGGTCAAAAGAAGTCTTACTAGTGTAACGCGAGGTCACTCTGGCTTCCCTGTACTCCCAGAGTTGCGGCCCCTGCTTTGCTTACACGCTAGAAACCGCGCCGGTCGATTTTTCCTCTTCGTTCTTCCCTGTTTCGCACAGGTACACGCATAGCATATTTTTCCCCATATTTTTTTTTTTTGCCACCCTTCCTAAACTTCTTTGTCATTCGTTTCGAACATATCGGCGGAAAAATGTTTCCACTACGTGAGAATTACGTTTCTAACGAGTTCGTCCTTTTGTTATACTTTTTTCGCGTCAGACTTCTCTCCTGCGCTCTCTACCTGACGACGCCGAGGATTACCTTTCCCAACGTCGATGCGGAGAAATGTATTCATCGGTACGAAAAGCTTTCGAGTTATTCCCGCAAGCTGATCCGATATCGCATTGTTGTTCTCGTCTTCTCGAGGAACACGCGACCGCGACAACGTTATTATTATCCCGGTTTCGAAAAGCTCATCGATTGGTCAATCCTCCGTGCCAGCCCGCAGAATATTATTGACAAAGGAATCTTTCTACCCCTCTCTTCACCCCTCTCTATTCACGCGGGATTCGCTCGATCGAAGGAGACGATGCTGACGATTTTCCGAAAAGTGCGAGAAAAAAAACAATTGCGAACGAGTGACATTCGACTCTATGTTTTTCAAGCTAAACGTCAAAAGCTTCGAGAATCACATCTACGCATCAATAACGTCCAGTTGCGACACATCGACGTGATAAAGTTAAAAAATTCTCCGTGCGAAAAAATCCAAAGCGTCAAAGTTCACGTATCGATATAAAATATTGTCTAAAATCTATACATATTGATAACGTATTAATAAATAATAATCGCGTTGAAGCGCGTATTCCTACATGGGAAAAACCTCGATGGCGAGACTCTCGGGAATTTAATTCCGTAACGATTCGCGTCGACGCGTGTATATAAATGAGAAGTGATCGATGAAAAGCAGCTAATTTCGGAAATATTTCATTCCAATCGAACATTCTATCCACGATTCATTTGCTTTCCAGTTGCTCTACGCAGTAAATTTCTTTTTATCATTGTGTAAAGTATTCAAATGTTTGTGTAGAATATTTAACATTTTAGTGCGTTGATGCAACACAATCGTTAAGTGTTGTTCGTTCAGTCCATTTTTCAACGCACTCAAATTTTATTTGATACCAAGGTAACACTTTTTTAATGTTACTCTAATATTGGTTTGTGTTATTATTAACACAGAGCTGCGTGTGTGTTAAAATAATACTAATTTTGTGCAATAAAAGGCGTTGTCGACCAATTTTTGTGTTAAATTGGCGGAAAATTTGTTGTATTTCTGTTACCTTGTACGAATAATTTTGATCAACCGATCTCTGCGAACAAGATTTGGTGTACTGCTAGAATGAGACAAGAGGTACCTGGGATTTGCCGTATAAACCCGCGAACCGACAAGTGAGACCAATAAAAAAAAACCTATGAAAAATGACTATATATACCTACATAAATATAGATTCGTGCGGTTTTTATGGCTCGGAAAGTTTTAGACGACGAGTCTACAAGTTGGGACATTCCAATGAACGGGTGCTCGAGATACGCGAATGGCGTTGACGAGAAATTTTGGACACTATTTTTGGATGGTTTAAAAAATAGCTGACGAAGATTTTAGAGTGCCAATGTTCATTCGCAAATTGTCATATGTGAAAAATTGTCTTATGAATGTGTTTGTCAGGCGATGGTAACTGATATGTGGCGCAGTCCAAATTTAAGAAGAAAAAAAACGTACACGTCGATTATTTTCGTCAGCATTTGTGGAACAATTCGAGAATATTCACGAGATGATGATCGAACGTACGTTAATCCGCGATGCAAATGTATTTTTTGGCAAGTAGCCCAGATTTCTCAGGGCTGTGAGGGAAAATAAGAGCAGCAGGGGTAAAATGAAGACGGAGATGATAACGATTCGTGAAGTTTTCACGAACTTGGCTAGTTTTATATCGGCGAAACACATGCGCGAACCACGCAGAGACAAAGGTGACGATTCTCATCGTGTTGTACAAAGCTAATGTAAGAGAGACTAATTGAGTCCAACTCGGTTAATGAATAGGTATATGAATTTGTATGAGCTTCGTAGGCAGCATCGAAGCGTAAAATTGTACGATCATTGTCTAGAAATGACAAAGTTACGGCTGAGATGTCGTCTAATTAAGACGCTAATCAAACGATTATCTCGATCGTGAGATTACATTTCACAAACTTTCATCGAATTAGGGTTACAGAGCGACGTCTGAGCCTAGCGTACCTACGCCTCGCGATCACGTCACGCCCAACTCGTTATCATCGTCGTTCGTTACGTAACGTTTATTGAGTATGTAATTGTCGCAGACTCGAGTTGATACAACCTTGTTTCTCCTGCGTGTTAAATAGTTGTTTATTGTTTCTAACGAGGCACTTCCTGCTTTCTACGTGCATTCGTCAACGATACGAAATAAAACGTCGACGCCTCGTTTGTCACAAACATTAATATGAATTGATATAAAAAAAGTTCGAGCTTCCAATTACATGCATATAAAAAATGGCGACTTTTCTGAGAACAAACGTGCTTTAGAATTTTACCTCGATCTTCCGTGGTATACGACAAACACCGAACGATCGTTGTCGGCGGATTCTTTTTTCAAACGTCGTTCGAGCGATCAGCCGTGATCCACCGTGTCATCAGCGTGTCACACCTCTACCTCTCCTCGTTGTTCCATACTTCATTTTCTCTAGAAAATGACCCGAGATAAGACGACCCACTTTAACCGCTTGGCAACTGTCGTTGCACATTTTTGTTCAACGACCCCTTTTAATGGCCTATTCAAAAGTATTCAGCAACACCGTCTTCCATCGCTCTCCCTCCAGTTTCAACGACGTGAAAGTTTAAACTTTCCACGGAAATCGTTTAACTTCGTCCGATACTAATTTTATCAAACGAACATTGTCGTTCCTACCAACTCCAAACTTCATCCGACGCGTTTCATTTTTATTCGCAATTTTTTTATTTCATTTTCAGCCATTTCTATTTAGATTTTGCGACCAGAGGATATTTTACCCGACTCGATTGTAGACACGCGTTCTTTTTGATAGTTTTTTGCAAAATGGCAACTGCTATTCGCGTACGCACACCAATCGATGGATTATTTCGTCCCGTGCGCGGAGAACAGTGAGAAGAGAAACTCCTCGAACGCGGTTACCTCTCTGATTATCATCTTGAGAGGTCTTCTTGAGATTCGACGACTAGTACAAAAAATATTACGTTTCCGTGAATCTCGTTTTTCCAAAGGTAACCACGTCGACAGCTAATGAGAGCGATGTACAGAATCCCGCTAGTCTCACCCACACTAATTATACATCGTTATCACAGACTGGTGACATTTTTGAAGTGATACCCGCATGCGTTCCTGGAATGACGATGATTCGTTATTTCAAACAACTCATGGATAAAACAGTGCCGATTCGTTAAAAAAAATTGGACGGTATTCAACAAACGTAACTACGTATCGTTGCGTAAGAGGTGTTAGGTACATCTAGACTGCCAGAAACATAGCGTGTAGATCAAAGTTTCTACATGTTTTTTCTCGAAACTAACGCGATTTTCTGCACCCTTCCAAGTCTTTCACTTCTCAAATGTCGCTTTACGATTCGTGACTAATCTATCGAACTTTGGTATTTTTCTACGGACGAGAATATCGAGATGACGAACTGTAGGCACGACAGTCATCACTGTAATTCGTACAATTCGTTGCCAGCTCATATTTCATACAGTGACCCGATTAACCTCGACGCTTTAACTCCATTAACCTGGTCCTGATCTGCGCCATGACTCGATAAACTGGATCGATATTCAGATTCGAGTGCTGTTATTTCTTTATTCGTGAATTGAAATCCTCTTCCTCGTTACGTTGGCGTTCGGTCAAACGTGACTGTTTTTTCGACAACAAAGGTGCACAGTAAAAAAATGTGCGTTGGCAAAACTTTCTTTTCGCACAAAGTTAGTGTTATTCCAACACACTCCGTGTGTAGTGATTAAGTAACACGAAAGTGTTACTTTGGTATCGAATAACATTTTTGTACGTTGAAAAATGAACTGATCGAAAAACTCTAACGATTGTTTTGGATTAACACACTAAAATGTTGAATATTCTGCACAACAATTTTTACGCTTTACACAATGATGGACAATTTTTTGCTGTGTAGGCGTGCAGCTGATGGTTAAGACTTATTCTAGAATTACTAGCCATTGTTAGACGAGTGTTTTGGTAAGCCTTCGATCGCGAGTAAACCGATCGTCGTTTCGGTGGCGCTAATGACAAAAGATAGAAGGACAAAAGACGTGGATCGTGGACAAAAGACGAGACGAAGCCGAGTGTAGTACCATCGAACTCGAACTGTCTAGAAGAAAAATACGATCGGTCATATTACTGGCTAGTGTGGAAAAACAAAAAGGAACCACGGTGGTCCTGAGTGCTGAAACAAGGAACAAAACACTTTTCTTCGCGGCCTAGACGTAGAGGGACAGAAGAAAGGAATAATAATCCATCTATAATCGTGCAAACAAACTTAGAATGTTCGTATTTCTCCGCCAAACAAATTTTTCCATCTGATCCTTCCATTTCCTTTTGGTGCGTCGAAGAAAGGGGAACAGGATTACGACAAACGTATAAAAAAAGGGAAATAAAATTATTTTCCATTTTCGTGTGAATCACTAACGAGAAGACAATGAAAATTGGAGTGCTAGGAATAGAATGAAATATTGGCAAATTTTTCTTCCACCACTGACAACAGAAAATCGTGGGTTTTCCAAAATGAATGTAGAAAATTCTATTTATTTCACGAATTCAATTTTCCAAACACGAAAATACGACGGTCATGCGACTCGCGAAAGTGACGGTGTCACCCCAGACGTGCATCAGACCGGAAAGAACGACGTACGACGTACGATGTACGACGTTGGCGTCACTGCCTATGGCGACCCTTCCAAAATGTATAATTCACAATTTGCTTCAACCATTGACCACGATCACCTGGCCACCACTTCCGTTTTCACAGACAAGTCAGTCCTCGCCCAACAAAAGAATTCTGCCCAGTATATCGAGATTCCACGAGTTTCACATTCCCAAAGAATTTCACATAAATCACCGAAAACGTGAGAAAACAAAACCTGGAGAAACAAGAATGCAGTTTTCCCACACGTAGAACATGGAATATTCGCCGAAAGCTCGACAAAAATTCAAGGATAAGAAGTTACCAATTAAAAAAAAAATAACCTACATCTCAGTCGAGAAGAACCCAAAAAGACGAATTTTTCGTTTTCTGGTTTTCTAATAGCGAAAAAAACTCGGACACGATTCATGCCGATCGCATATTCAATTGTATCCTTGTAACGTCGTACCGTGTCGCCGCTCGATCATGCTATCCGTATTTAGTTGCGATTCTCTTCGCTATCATTTGCGTGATGTCATTCGAAGGCTGACATTCCAAGCTGTACAGAAATATATACCGATAAATTTTCCACGTTCATTCGATTCTGAATTATTTACACGGTTCGCATGCGCGTACTGGCTTTTAGGCATTGAACTTTCCGAGTCGACATCTGTCGGAGATTCCATAGTTTTACGATTCAACGGCAATACGGTGTAAAACTTTTGCAAGTTGTGAAGTTTAACGAGCGCGCATTCGCAATATGCGCGGTTATTAACGCACAAGTGAAAATATTTCCTTGCCTCCATGCGTCGACGAGCGATTAGGTTCGATGATCACTGCGCGAAAATCTGGTAGGAATAGTCCACCGTAAATTGGAAAATAAACGTATCCAAAGAATTATTAGCTAGCTAATTTGTGTTTTTGCCGAGTGAAAAATGTAACGATGTAAAAATGTTCTGCGGTGTAAGTGCGGATGAAGATGTGGCGTGAATTGGGACTAACGACGAAGTAAAAGGGGATGAAATCGCGCCTCTGTTTCAGGCTCGATTGATCCCGATGAACGGATAAAAAAAGGGTGACCGTTTACGCGTGGGGTATCTGACTAGAAGAAGTCGGCTATGAAGAAGAGTTTGAGGTAAACGGTCGCCAAGGAGAACGATGAAGACGGGGAAAACTGTCGGCGACGAACGACGGCTTCGGGCTGAAAGGAAACGCGAGGTCGACGCGATGTCTATTATGCCTTGGAAAAAGTATCCCGTACTTCTGCTTTGCGGTACACGGCGTGTACATACCCGAGAGCATCAAAGTATCCACGTGGTTTCGCAGAACGTTTACAAGCGGTCGGCGAGCGACTTGTATTATTCAGACACCCTTAAATAGTAGCGTGAAAGGAAGGCAGCAGAGGAAGATAAAAAAATCAAAGCCAACGGATGGTATGCTTGGTAATCGAACAAAAATATTGGCAAAAAACATGCGAACAAACGTGCCTCGTCTCGTTACAGTGAAAAAAATTTCATCAGATTTTTAACACAAAAATCTGTGTCGACCACGTTTTTTACACAAAATAGTGTTGCTTCGACACACTTCGCGTGTACTGATAAGGTAGCACAGTTTTGTGTTGAAAGTAACACAAAGCAATGCTAGAGTTAACATATGACTGTGCTGAAAAACGACTATGAGAGTGACACGCTAAAATGCTAAATAGACACACAAAAATTCGTACGCTTGACGCAATTTACGACGTTTTTTTTTCTTCGGGTGTCTACGTCGAAATCTGCAGCAGCATTCGAACGAGACAAAGGGAGATGAAAATATTCGAGCCTAAATATAAATCGTTGGTGTAAAAAAAGAGTCTGCGAAATGGACGGGGGAAGAAGTGGAAATGATAAAAATCACCGCCGACAGCCATGTGTGCCTCGAGTGGATCCTAACGCGGATCGGATGCCTGGTTTCCGTTAAGTTCGAGCAAAATTTACCAGTCGAACCCTTTGCGACTACGTTCCACCGGTATTTTAGGTTCACGACCTGAAAGGAATGCTTGTTCTTCCCTTCGCGATACCTATCAACGTGTCACGCGACACGTCGGATCAAGAGATCGACAAAGTTGTCGGAAACATTTGCCGGTTCACGAACTATTGGAAAACCCCAAACCCCGTTCATTTGTGCAACCATTTTGCGAATGTAATGTCTGTTTGCGCTCGGCTTCGATCAAGTAGTATTTCGAATCACGCAATCCGCGCGATTATTGCATGTTCCGTCGGTATTAACGGTTGCGAACGATCACTCGCTCTTATTACCCATGTGCGATGGAAAATTTCTTATTCCTTGTACAATTTCGAAATAGTAGCCTGTTTTTATCTGGAAATGTTTGACGGATTTGGAAATCTCCGGGATAAATTCCCACGCGTTCCCACGTTTTTATAAAAATGTTCTTTACTCAATTCTTAGACTAACGACAAAGGACCGATGAATTTCGACGCGATAAAAAACAGGCGTGATTGATATTTGTGGGAAATGCAAACTTCCACATATTTTATGGTATGCATCGCCAAAATAATTCATGGGCATAATTCCATCCCGCAGAAGGGACAAAGATGAATCGTGAAGTATCTTTGGTGCCGATTGATTTTGTCGCTTTCAGTGATAATCGCGCAATTTCACGGATTCCAAAAACTTCGTGTAGCGTATTTTTAACAAGCTAGCGAGAAAAAAATGGAACTAGTACGTGCAGTTGATTTGAAATTTGCAATTATCATCGGACAACTTTTCACGAGACGAGACAACTGCTGACGGATAGGTTGACGTACGGTGGATGAAACTACGGTATATTTACCGTAGTGCTCGAGGTATTGTTGTTGTACCTATGGCATGCGATGGGACATGATGACATTGTGTTCCATGCATATTCGTAGCCGGTAGAAAAATCATTTATTTCTAGCAAACATTCTCGTTCACCTGGCAAACAAGAAACGGTTCACCAACCGAAAACTTCTGAATGCCAGGGCATTGTGATTTTAATTCTTATTAATACGAGCCTGGCCTTACCCCGCGCCATCTTTTGTTACACACGGCTAATTCGAAATCCAGTTATATTCACTCCTCGCGAATGTATCCTCTCCATTCCACGTGCCGCGCCATCTATAAACCCGCACGCAACAACCCCAAGATGTCCACAATTTGTTTCGCAAATTGCGAAACGTAGAAAAAGCATCATATTTTTCTTCGTCCAGTTCAAATTCGTAGACACTTTGATCCTGCTCTATTTCGACGGCGACACTGATTCCAGTGGGACTTTATTTTTATCTCATCTTTTTCCGCGCTTCTTAACGAACAATACGGCGAGACGAATCGAATTACAGCTTCCATTAGACGCTGCCTGTACGCGATAGTCAAAAATAAATTCGCGACAATTTCTTGGTAGTCGCAGCAGACGTAAAAAAAATACGACACGTGGTAGGATGTGCGAAACAACAAGCTGCGAATGTCTGTAACGCTTGAAAAATTTTTTCCAAAAAAACCCGCTACCAATAAAAATATGACGGGAGATAAAGCAAGTAAATGATTACGAGATTCGAGCTGGCGGAACGGTGATATTCGCCATTTATTCTCAGTAGGGAAATAGATTAGATAGTATCTAAATACGAGTTACGAAAATCTGTAAGGAAATAAAAAATTGAACGAAAAGTTTTTGCAAAATTAGAGAACTCGCGTTATTTGCTTTTAATTAGGCATTTCTTTGGAATTACGATATTCGAGGAAGAAAAATAGCGAACCCTTGAGCAAAAATTTCCCGTCTCTGTTGCAAATTTCTTGAAAAAAATATCAGTACTTTAGAAAAGTTTTTATAGGAAGGGAGGATAATTTTTTTTGTACGATTAATAACATTGAATCGTACCGAGTATTTCGCTAAGTGTTTCAAGCCTCGACTTGAAACTTCAGAAAAATTCTTTTCGTCGTCCCGAAATCTTCAGAGAGATCGATGAGTGTTGGTCGTGTTGATATCCTCGTGAGCTTCCTTTTTCAAACTGCATCAAATCAAACGTACGCATCAGAGCTCGGACACCGGTTGACTATTCTTCGCGTATCACAAGTGTTGAGCGTGCGCAATAAAAGCTGCATCGCAGTTTTCAATACGATTCCAAATTTAGACTCGTATAATCAGGAGGTTCGTTGGAAAAGAAAACTGGAGAGACTGTCGAGTATTTTAATCGACTGGTTTTGATATCTTCACCTTACTTGAATAAAAAGGGATCATCGAGAGATAAGAAGACGTTTTTTTCTCTTTTCTTTTGCATACTCGAATTTACGCGTGTATTTCTATTTGTATGCATGAAATTGTGTGCGTACCTAACGTATAAGCAGTTTTGCCAACTGCACGGCAATTCAAGCCCCGCATGCAGAGCGAGGATATAAGTGGCTGAACACGTATGAAACCATCTCGTTCGAAACTCGAGGGAACTTAGTTCCCCGAGACTAGAGTTCTATGAGCGCACTTGAAACTTGCTCTCTCTCTCTTTCTCTCACTCGCTGTCTCTCTCGACCCATTCGAAGGCAAGTGGCTTACCCCTCTGATATTCTCATTCCAGAACGATTTTACGAGTTCAGAAATAAATGGGTCTCTCTCGACGTATCAGAATCGTGGCAACCTCAAAGAAATTGAATGAACGGTACTCGAATCAATTGTACACGCAACTCTTTCCGTTCTCTGCCAATAAATAGGATGATTTTTCTTTTCATCTTCTATTCGAAAAGTCGAACGACGTTGGGACGTGCCTCGGTGATAATTTATCCTCATTTTCATTCGAACTTCATCAAACAGAACAAAATATAAAATTCGACAAGTTTTTACGAGATTGTTGTTTTTACGAAGTTTGCAAATAGTTTACAAAAAATTGTTGCTGTGCCGTGTAAAAATCGTATGTACCGTAGAAATAGATTTCAAACGTTGATTAAAAAACGATAGATCGACGATCGGTAGGTGCTTCTATCATAATCTATGAGAGTAAGTACGAAGTAGGATTTATCGAAAATCCGATTCAATTATTCGACATCTGAAAACTCTCCTTTTTATAAGCATCGCTGCGCCGCATATAAACATATTCAACGCACTCGTCGTTTCATAAAATGATTGTCAGTGACGCAATGCCCAGCAAGGAGAGAAAAAAACATTGAAATCGATACCGGGTCGCGTACGCGCATAATTCTCTGGAGGATAAAAGCGATGATAAATTCGGTGACAAAGCTAAAGGCGGCGGTAATGTTTTTGGCATCTCGCAGGCCGCGGTACTTAGCTCGACGAACCGTACGTGAGGTGAAGTCGTAACCTGCCATGCAAGTTTGAAGAAAGAACGGGGAAAAAAACAGAAATGTTGATGCCGTCATTCCAGAGATGCGAAGGGGTGCGAATGATATTTTAACGAGACAAGCCTTACAACTAGGGTGAAGCGGTAGCGGTGGTAATGCAAGCGTGCGCTCCTTCTCCCTCTCTCTCTCTCTCTCTCTCGCGCGAGCGCGAGGTACCGAATTAGTCGAGGATTAATGCAATATTCTTTGCGAATGATTGATAGCCATCCGTGGACACATCGCGCATCTCTCGTCACTTCTAGACGCCACGTCAGTCTTTTTTCATATCGCTACTTCATTCAACTCTTTGAGACACTTAACGACCTATTGTGAATCCCCGATTGTGTCACCAACGAAACGTGGGCTCGAGATTAATTGTTTGCGTTCATTTGTCAAATCGCGATACCATGCCGCATCAAAATATCGAATTACTCGCTTTCATTCGAGATTCGTTTTACCCTACCAACGCTTCCGTCATCTCGACTTCTCATTTTTTTTTCCCCCTCGCGCGCCCCGCATCATCTCTGTAACGGACGAAGATATGTTCTGCGCGTATCAGGAACGGATTACGGAGAAGTAACTCTAACTATTGCTGCTTGGAAATGTTGTCGCTTCGAATGGTCAGATTCAAATTACGACCGCTGCGAAAATATCGCAGGGAAGATCGGAGAAGCGCGAACGTGACTCGAACGTTGTCAACAATCTTTGCTGTACTTTATACACGGGAAATAATCCAGATTATGCTTTAGTCTACCGCAGATAACTCGGATTGTTGAGGAAAAAAATCCGCGAGCTACGAGAGACGCTTATCGTATTTTTTTAGACACGGTGAGACGGATGTACAAGGAATGTCTCTTTACAGGTCGCGCGATAATAGCGATCGACGAATTCCACGTCGGACAACAATCGACAGTGAGCCATTTCACGTCGCTTGGAATGTTCCGACGAAGATAAGCACGCCCCGTGTAAGTTGGGTCGCTTCCCAAGTGAGTAAAAATGTTGTGCCGACGAAGACGATGTAATCTTCAACTTAGTACTGTACTGTAATTCAATTTGTTTTCTAACAATTGTTGCTGAATTTTTTATTAGGTACGTCTCTTCCGATCTATCGGGGTACACGTACTGTGCTCGTGCGTACTCGTCAGGAGTCAAGAAATCGAAGACAACCCATCGATTTAAGAATCAAATCACCGCGCAATCTACTCGATCTGCTTGTAGCATTGTACACATTCGAAATATTTCCAGTCTTCGAGCTCAAGGTGATCAATGGTTTTTCACATGGGAATGGGATTTTTTTTCATTAAGATGTTGTAGCTGATATTCTGACGAAGTCAACGACCTATAATATTACGACCTCCGAATGATTTTTTGCCAAGATACACGTGTAAAAGCGGAAAATAGTGATGGCATTGATGATAAGATCATCCGAATTGGGTAATTGAATTTTTTGTGCAGAAATTTTATTGTAACAAGCGTTCGAAGTGAGAGCCATTAGACTCGACACATTTTCGAAGACGTCGGTTGAATGATTGTTACACGTGTCTTTCTGATGGAAAAAATCCCTTCAAGGTCATGCCATTATAGGTAGTTGGATTCTTCTGAATATCAGCTGCAACGTCCTGATAGAATAAAAAACATGTTTTCGTTACCATCGCTGACCTTGAGAACGGAAAACTATGATCTTGACGAAAATTCGACAAAAATGAATTAGCCCTCCGACCTCAATCAGATTACCTCCAGACATTTTCTTTTTAGCTCCGAAGGCTTCGGAGATATTTGAGGTGATCAGGTTGGATGGTCCACCATATTTGCAGACAGAATCCGTTTGCCTATGCTCTCATCGACGTAAAAAGCACACCTTTCGTAAAATTCTTTGCGAGTTACGAAAACTGAAGAATATAGTAAATAGAACGTTGCACAACGGGATGGAAGTTTCGGCCGAAATGTGGAAAAAGGATGAATAAGGAAAAAATGTGAAGCAGACGAAATAAAACGGTGAGCCGGCGGCGTAACGGAATCGCGAGCACAAAGGTAGACACGCGGTCGTACAACACCGTGAGATTTCGAGATGGAACCTAAGTCGAACGGACCGTGTATCCCCGTGGTCCACGGAGCTCCGTGGGCTGCACGGCTGTTGCAATCTCCGGAGAATGGACGATCGGATGTTGAGGCAGGCGTATTATAGTGTCGGGTACCTATACCTATAGCGTGTATTCCGCGTGCACGCACCGATCGAAGCGAAAGACACGACGCGGAGGAGAGCGAAGGAGCCAATGGTTGGTTCTTTACAGTGGTGTCGGACCTCCGATGCTTCGACGGTTTAGGCTAGGTGTAATAGTAAGTAGTATAGTAAGCGGTAAAGTTAGGTGTATTGTAAGAGGTAAAGTTAGGTGTAGAGTAAGAGGTAGCGCGAGCGCGTGGTTCTCGCGGTATGTAGTAGGGGGGGGGGGGAAGGCGACGTTGTAAGGTAGCCTCGAGGAATACTAATGCCCTTGGCATCCGGCGACAACCCGAATACCAAGGCCCGATGCGCCAAGGCCCCCATCTTTACATCGAGTAGAGAGAGAGAGATCCCTCTCCGCGCCCGACACGACTCTACGGATAAGTGCAATCACGCGCGTAACGCTCGGGCATTCATCGGTGGTTTTCGCCTCTTATTGAAACAGATCGTCGTATATGAACCGATAACGCGCGGAACGAATCGCGCGGTGTCTCGAGGAGCGTTCGCGGCTCGAAAAAACTGTGAAACGATGCTTACGCGGCATGAAAACGTGAACAACTACTACGAAAACGATTCATTTGTCAGCTGTGAAAGAGTAGTCGGCGCGATTTGAAACACCGTATTTCCGTCATTTGTAGCACTGTTTTTGTTTCGCGTCCGACAAGCGACGTGTTTATGTGTAGCGGAAAGTGAAAAATCGTACTACGAGACTCAGGTGTGTCGTGATTAACCTAGACGTGAGATTAAGACTCGCATTCCGAGATATCATCGCCGCTTTTGTTTGATTTATCGGCGACCGTGATGATACTGTGAAACCGACGAATTTTTCGACGTTACAGTTACCGACCACATTCCACGAGGATAAGAGACAGAGATTACCGTCGAAATCCAGAAAGCCAACGAAAATTTCTATAAAACCGAGATTTCCCTACCAAAATACTCATCGACATCATTCACGTGTCGTTCGATAATGAAATGGAAAAAAATATATATTTATCGAATTATGTACTTTATAATTTCCATCTTTCTTTTCTACTCGCCTGTGACGAATCGATGTTTGCGAATCAACCGAAATAATGGGGTTTTATCTTTTAGAGTTCGTGTGGTAAGCAGTGTAACAAAATGTGGAGAATTAGGAGTGTTTCGAGCTATTTGGAGTATCAGTTGACGATCGGTTAACTGTAATCTTTCATATTCGCTCGCTGGAGATTAAAATTTATCCGAGAGTAGTAAAGTTAATGAATTTTCAATACTTACTAGGAAAGTACGGGAATCGCGGGACGACGGTTATCCGTAGTATTTTTACGATCTTATCGTCTCACGAATAATTTATTTACCAGCTGACGAAACGAAACATGACGCGATCGATCGGTGTAAGATAAGGATATGCAAATTTCAACGAATATGAAATGAAAATCTGAAAAGTTTCAGTTACGCGAGCTTAGCACTGCTTTTGTTATCAACTGTGGGCGGTCCCTTCTGTTTTCTGTATTTGTTCAGCGCTGAGGTGTCGTTATCTCGCGTGTATATTCAGCACGTACGACGAGATAAGATTATTGTAGTGCGTAGTATCAATGATACGTAAGATACACCTTGCGTATAATACAGACTCGAGTTATCGATCAAAACCACCAAGTTAGACAAAATATCCGATTGTACAAAACTCACAATCTACCGCTGTCTCGTTTGATCTTTCTGAAACTGACGTAACAATTCTTTGATTTTCCACGGCGTATTAATATCCAATTCTCCCATTTTTCTGATTCCACGGTTCGATTGTACCGTATTTATGGTGTAAACGACCAAAAAAAATATCCGAATGAAATCGATCGATTTGTGGACCGATTTTCGAGTATTACACTACTGGTGCGTCGTCCATTGAATAGATACTGCCGAGTTCCTTGGTGAAAAATGGAAAAAATCACGTCGACTCAGCGGCTTACTTTCTAATCACGTAATCTGATCATCGCATGTTTTGATCTTAATATAGGTAAATCGAGATTTCTATTTCAATTATTCAATTCTAAATTCCACTAGTAAATTTGTAACCTACCCGATAATCAAATTGTTTTACTTTTTCTATCGTTTTACGATATACGCAACGTTTTTATTTACCTAGATTTCCTTCAAAGATAAATGGAGATACGAGAGTGACTTACTTTATCTATGATTCGCCCATGACATACGATAAAAAAATCATTTTCTACCAACTTCTTCGATAAGCTAGTTCGCACTATCGAGATATAGAAAACGTATTTCCGTCGGATTCCGTTTACAAAAGCGAAAATGAAACTATAAAACGGAATTGGCAGAAGATAATTGACCCAATAATTGTTTATCAATCATTACAGCTACCAAACCTTAGCCAAGCAAATAATCCGCTTTCGATTGCGCTATTCAACGTTGGGTCGCACAGTCGTTGAAATAGGGTTTGTTCAAATTCGTGAAGAAAACAAAATTCAATCCTCCAACGATCGGTAGATATCGTACTTTCACGGATTATCGTCGACCTCTAATTCCGTTTAATTGTCTACCCGCGTGTCAATATTTTCGTAAAAAATACCGCTGACAATCATCGACTGTCTAGCCTAATGACCCTACGCGAAACATTCATTAAGTTTCAATTATCTGATAAAACGTAGGTAGTAAAATCTCCGATGAAACGGCGCAAAGATCTTACAGTTGAACATAGTTCGTTTACTTTTGCCGAAACACGTTCCATATCGACAAGTGTCGCGCGATATTGCAAAGCGTTCGACCTCGTAACGTTCGCCGTATTTTGGCTATCGCACGACACGCAAACGCGACTGACCAAACTTCTCCATTGTTATAGGGAAAATCGTGGAGATACACATACGCCGGATGCTCGAAGAAATTTGACAGTGAGATAGGTTTCATCCGACCAGTACACGCGCGTCAACGTGTCTCACCTTACGTGACTCTTTATTCCTGGTGAAAAATGTTTATTTGCGATATGTATGTCTCTCCGACGGTAAACACACAACACCGACGTGCGACGCCTATAACTGTCATCGGTAAATTTACGCAGGAAACGATGTATCTTGCTGTAATTCAGGTTAGTAAAACGAACGAGACGTATAAATTCAGCGAGTTAATTGTCACGATCACGATATGAGATAAAAATATCATCGTTCGTGCGACAAGTTGCAAAAATGTAGGGATACGAGGAGACGCGTACTTCAACGATTTCCATTATACGTTTGACAATTGAAACATGCTTTGACTTGAAGTAAGCAACATCCTGCTGTATTTTCTGGAATAAGAGAGTATGAGTCACGACGAATGTAACGTTCGCGTACAACGCGAACGCTACCTGTTAGATCAACGCGAAATTCTTCGAACTATCATCGTGTGTATGCTTTTCGGCGTTTGTTATTCGACCCTCTTTTGTTTCGCGTAGGTTAACGCGGTAAACGCTCGGCGAACGAGGAGAATTACGAAAATATAGACGAGGCATATAAAAATTCAGGTAAAACGGAAAACATCGAAAGGTTCGACTATATGCTAGCAGTACAGGTACCTTGTTTTTCAGGTAACAGGCGGACGGAGATTTCTCCTTGAATATCACTGGTTCATGCTTAAAATTCCTCGCAACAAACTTTTCGATAATTTCATTACACTTTCGACACTTCAGTAGTTAATGCACATCGTTGACACCACTGCGAATGCACTGAACACCAAACTTTTGAAACAATATCGGAGTCACAGCTAACAACGTTACAACACTCGTGCGACAACAACCACGCATCCAAGGTGCGCGTCACCACTAAACTCCTCGGTTGTGCCCAGTTGTGCCACTCGCAGCACCGAATCGCCGCGCATGCGCGTTGCGAAATACTTGCAGAACTACCGAACTTCACGTTGTAAATTGTTGAACAATGGGATCTAGATTGATCGCATGAAAATCTCCGCAAATGACGCATTAGGCGAGATAATCTCGAGTAATACGTTTTCTGCCAATTGTCTCTGAAATTACGATGCATTTTGTTTGAGTTACGCGAGAATTTATTCGCGTTATGGTTATGTTTATTCTAGTGTTATGCTTATTCCGATCAACTCAACGCGAGTGGAATTTGCATGGAATGAAACAAAAATGTGAAATCCAAACGATAAAATTCTTTTTTTTTAATATATCACGATATCGGTTTTGAAATTTCAAAACGGTTGACCAAGACCAGTACGCATTGCGTGTATTATGCAAAAATTGACCAATGCAAATCTTTCGAGGCATTCAAGTTTCTCACCATGTTCATTAACTGTCAACCTAGCGAATTTCAGCTAGTTTCATTACGTCCGATCAGTGTATCGCTCAGAGTCATACGGTTTGAGCGCACGGGGAACGAGACAACTGCAACAGACGTGCGATCATTTCGTGGGTCGGAGCAATCGTATTGACGATTAATCATGTTCGATTTAGCATCGTAACATAAAAAAATAGCAAACTATGGAAGAAGAAGTAGACATTTATGGAGATTTACCTGGTTTTAACGTAGACGATTTTACAAATGTAAGGACATGCGAATCTAGTCTGTACGCAAGTTTTTAGGTTATGTTCGATCTGTCCTCGCGTTGCAGTACCTTGACAAGATGCAATTGAACATTTTTGTAGGTCACCGAGCAGAATAAGCAAATTTCGGATCGATGTGCTGAATTAGAGAAAAAAGTCGATGAGCTTACCAAAGAGCTGAAATCAGCTCGGGTCATAAATAATAATTTAGAAGTTAATCTAGCCTCGCTTTATAAAACAGCCAAAGCTGAAATTACCAGAAAGGACAGAATGATAGCCGAGCTCAGACTCGAGTATGTTCATCGCACGATAAGTATACTTTAACAAACTGGCAAATTATTTTCTAACCATTGACTGTGTCTTTGGTAATTATATCGTTCTATTGTGATGCTTGTTATACATGTTTCTACTCCGATATTAAAGATACATTACTGTAAATTTAAAGGTACTTTGTAAAAATGTGTCCACTTAATATTTATTATATGGTTTACAGATTAGATAACATACATTTCCGGCGAGGCATTCATAGTAAACCGAACAAGACATCTTCCAAGCATAATGAAAATCCGTCAAAACTGGAAAAAGAATCAAATTCAACGCTCGAAAATGATAATCAGACCTGGAAATTACCTGATACCACTGAATTTGTATGCGACAATCCTCCATGCAGCGATGGCTTTGAGGATGAAACTGTCGGGCAACGTTACCCACAGAACAAACTCGTTAGTACCATATTTGGCGAACGATTACAAAAGAAAATTTTGGAAGAACAAAGACAAGAACGGCAACAGAAGATACACTCTTCGATGATGGCAGAGCGCAATGAAAATAAATCTTCATCTGACAGTGTGAAGTCAGATTTCCATACCAATGATACATTGAAATCACGAGAGATTATCTTAAGACAACATGTAGCCAGCAATGTTGATATTGAAGGTGTTGCATGTACATCAAACGAAAACACCGCTCATTCTGAGAATCATCACAACAGGAAAGGAATATTGGAGCAACAAATCGATGTACAAAAGTCTAAAATAATGATAATAGATGATAGTAGAGATACGTGTCGTGATAGTAGCCGACGTAGACATGATCGAGATGATTCCGACTCCAAATCTAGTTGCATAGATGTTGCTCCAAAACGCCAAAGTGACTTTCCTCAAAAATCAGAAAACAAACATAGCTATCGACGTCACGAGCCAAATCGTACTTTTGACGATGGTTCGCCACATGAAGTCGTTCGTGAAGACAACAGTTTGAATAATGGGAATCAAAAAACTGGTACAGATCTGAATCATGGGAATGATACGAGTCATTCCCGACTTGCTTCAAGATTGATACTTTTATCGGAAGGCATTGATCCGGATATCAATTCCAAATACAGTGATAAACGATTCAAGAAACAAACTTTTGAGGGTAAAAAACACACCGATGTTGGTATCGAGAGAACCAGCCGGAGCAGGTCAAGAAGTACAGATCGAGGGAGATGGAATAGTAGAGATAAACGACGACGTTCTCCTAGTAGAACGTCTGATAAATATTCAAGAGATAAACAACGAAGTAGACATCGCGATGATAGGTATAAAGATAGTAGAGAGAGATATGATAAACGCAGCGGATTGAAAACTAGAGATGGCGACACGTTAAGTGAGTTTAGTAGAGATATAAGCGATCTGAGAGGGAAAATTGACAAGACTAATAAACGTAGTTCCATTAGAAATAAGGAAAACTACATTCGAGACCGCAGAACAGATACGTCGAGAACTGAAAGCCGGAGCCGAAGCGGGAGCACGGAATTAATATCACAGAAACGCCAAACTGAAAGACTGTCTAGAAGATCACGATCACGCAATAGACGGATTAATGATGGGGACTTTGGAAATTTCGATACTAACAGTTGTCAGCATATGAGTGCTGTATCAAAAACGGAAACGAACAAAGATTCGGGCGTCACGTTCAACAAAAATGAGACAGTAACTGGGGATGCAGTGAGCCTGCTATCCCTAGAAGATGGTGAAATAATAGATAGTACAGATTCGAGCCCCAAAAAAACATGTGAAATAACAAAAATTCATGACAAACCCACCGTGATAGGAATAAACGATCGATCTACTACGAAAGAATTGAAACATGAAATAGATATGATTTGTACTCGGTCATCAATGAAAGTTGAAGAAACTGAAATTAATTTCAACAGTTTATTTGATGCTATACCTGAATCATCTATCGAGAAATCGCATGTTTTATGCAATACGCAAGACGATTTAAAATCTTCAAAAGATGAAAGAATAGATAACATTGCAAAGTTCATCTCGAATTATTCGGTAAACCAACACTCCGAGACAAGCGAAACAGTAGTACGCAAAAATTCGTGTGAAACAAAAAATCAGGATTTTCCAAATACAACAGCGCAAAAAATTGAAGGTTCGTCGGAGAAAACACCTCACGATGCGAAAAATTCTATGAATTGCAAACTCGAAATTACGTCTCAGGCTGATCCTTTCGGAATTTCAAGGACAGAAGAAATCAGTCCGACAAACATAATTGAAACACAGAATTCCGACAAACAGTGGTCTTTGATAGAGATCAAATATGATGTTAAAAATGATGAAGAAAATCGTAAGTACAGAATGGCTTTGCAGAACGCACGAATGGAACTGGCTTCTCAGAAATCAGAAACACCTCAGACTAATATGTCTCGACCAATGAGTACAGAAGATGCAATACAAACTCCACTTTCTGAAAAATTGTCGATCAAAGCAGAAGCAAATAGCGAGGAAAGCAATTCTAATATGAAAGCAGAGTTCGCACTGGATCCCCTGAAAAGTACGGATTCTAAAGTTAAGACTCCCGCAACGCCATTGAAATCTGCTTATTTTGCTGTGAGAAATAAAATGAAATTGACTGATGCGGATTCAAATGACAGCACAAAGTTTATGTTACTCGACTCGATGGAGACTGCTTCGAATCAGGCAGATAACTCTAAACCGGTACCTGAAAATGAAGATGATCTTATTTCACTTATACAACCAAAAAGTATACAAAACGATGAATTCGAGGACCAATATGCTCGATCATCGCATACTGAGGAAAAACTAGATCAAAATAATAAATCTAAAAAGAATCCTGGACAGGAATCTGTAGAAACAAAATCTTTAGTTACAAATAAAGATACGATCAATGCTGCTAATGGATCTGAACGTGTTTCTGCTACAAAATGTATGAGACCAAAGAATAGAACGAATTCAATCGAAGAATTACTGGAAAGAATTGACAGCAAAGCTGAACCTAGAACACTGGACATGAATGAAGCTCTGAATCAGACTGGTACTAAACAAGGTATCGATGAGATATCTGTGTACTCGTCAGTTACGGTTAACCGTATCACCAACAAGGTTCAAAAAATATGTAGCGAATCAAAGATATTAGATGCGGTAACGGATTCCCAAACGCCAAACACATTGCGTGCTCTGGAGAACAAAAATCAAGTCGCAACAAACAGCACGTCGATTTCTAAGGCAGATTCGCAGCCTGAAAAGATCCTCGCAGGCTCAAGAAATAATTCACCAATTACGATGTTAAAAATAAAAGTTTCTGGTGATTCGATGGACGCCAATGAAGAAACGTCAAAAGTGACATCGGAGTCCGACGAGCAAGAAGGACGTTTGCAAACAACGGGACAATCAACAAACAACACGCTGCACGCTTCAAGTAAACGTAAATGGAAATCCGACACAGAAAAGAGTGGAGAAGACGAAGAAAAGTCTACGAAAGTGAAGTCAAAGATCGAAGCGTCGACTGGAAAGTCAATAAAAAAAATGAAAATAATCCAGTACCGAAGAAAGCGACCTATTCAGTTGGAAGACAGCTCGACGCTGTTAACTGTTATCAACCCAGATTCAACTCGCGAATCGTCAACTACAAAAAATAATAGTTAAAGTTGAAAAAGCATAGTATTCAACGATTTAGATCCAATATTCAAAGACATATATACATCAAAAAAAGTTCCACGTTCAATTCTGAAGAATTTTCCATCATTCCAGCTCCGTTAGTTCCGTTAGTTTCCATTAGTTTCAATCATATTTGCTATAATTCAAATCCGTGCCAAGTTTGTGAGTTTCACCGTTTTCTCTTATGTGTGTATAATGCATCAGTATTATACAACTGGGTTGTATGAAAATATGTGCGCCTCAAACACAGGAGGCATATCAATTGTCTAAGAATTACGTTATCAGGATTAAGCGTTCACCAAGTGGCTATCTGTACATACATATATAAAAGTATAACATGTTCACAAAACGCGCATGTACTTTTTCAAGAGTTTCCTAATAAAACGTTGGCAGTTTTTTCTCTATGTATGTGTATCGCGCGTAAATCGTAAGTCGCACGCGTATATACCGAGTTTTGAAATCAATGTTATCTACGAGCGCGCGAAATTATGGATAAATGAACGAAATGAGCGAAAGCTTGATAAAATTCGAAACAAAGCAAGTCATGGCGCTCGCACGAGCCCGCATTCGCATTGCGCATGTATCTGAACCAATAACGATTTTCCAACCACCGTCGTACCGCGACGGCGTACAAATCCAAAAGCGTCGGTGGTCAAGGTGCCGCGTCGCGAGGGCGCGTTGACGTCACGCAACATCGTTCGTTCCCGCGGTGTGCGCCGTCGCCAACGAAACATGGATGGTTATCAATAGTGCAAGCTCGTATATAATTTCTTCGTAAATATTCGCATGTAGAAAGGAAAAAAACTAATAATGCGCGTATGAAATTGTGATAATAAAATTAATCATCAATTCCACCGTTGAAAACGAAAAATCAATATAACATAAATTAGTGCCTTGTGGTTATTTATATGATACAATAATCCTTCGGGTGACAACTGTATTAATAAGATTATCATTTTCTGCGTCAGCCCAGGGTAAAATGGGTTCGATAGTGCTGAAATCGTTGTCCGTGCTCCTCGGAGTATTTTTCGTTTTCGTCGGGACGATGAAATTAACGTCACACATCAGCAAAGACCTTCACAAAGACTTGGTGAGTAACACTAATCGTATTAGTTTTCAAATGCGGCGAAACAACGTTGTATGATAAAGAAAAATGTTATATAATTCAACGATTTGCCAATATGAGTCGCTTTAGCGCGCAATTTCGCTCCTGCATGTAGCAGACCCGGGTTACATAAGGGCCGCGTGGGCTGCCTTCGTGACGGATACGACGAAGTAGCTGACGCCAAGAGAACCGCGGAATTAAGATGATAATCGTTGTTTGCAATTATCGGTGATATTGATTATGCTTTCAAGTAGTATCGTTGATACTAGTCTCATCGTTTGTTTACATTTGACTCGCATCGAACGTAAGGGTTGGAAAAATGAAACGACGCAGTTTCATACTCCGACCTGGACTCGTTTGCGGTCGTCTTCATTCGACTCGAAATTGACTCGATCAGCTGCTTGCTCGTGGCTATCTAATAAATTCAATGTAATCTGCCTGTACGGTTCCACCGCAGAGGCTCGCAGCTATTTCGGTGTCTCATTGCCAGAGTCGACTTTATAACAGCTGACCACTACATTTGGACAGTTGCCAATTCCTTTCTATGCTATGTTCCGATTTATAATCTTCTTTCAGAGGAAGGAGTACGTTAAGTATGCCAAGGTGTTTCCCTTATCGGGAACGCTCGACTTCAAAGTACCGAGCAAATGGTATCGGAGGATCGTTGGTACTCTCGAAATTCTATGCGGACTCGCCATGGCGATGATACCTAGTCGTACGTTGTTCAAACTTCAATTTACCATTTTCAAAAATAATTATCTCGCATCACTTTATGCAATTCCGTTTTTGATCCATGCTCAAAGAACTTGCTGTTTGGCAGGGTAACGTTTACATTTTCAATACATTCTTTCAAAAGTTAATTATTGCATTGCAACGTTGATCGTTTTATGTTATCGCAAAAACTAGTATTGCATTCGAAAAATGTCAGGGCTGTTTTTAAATTAAAACTGGGAAGGAAAAATCATGTTCTTTCCGATGAAATAGAGTCTATATGATGCTCGAAAGACTTTTTTTCGTTTTTTTTACGAATGAAAAAAATGTTGAAATAATATTTAGATTATCGCGTTGCCTGAAAATAATCTGGAACCATCTTACAAATACACGGACACGCATTCATCTTATCATTTTCGAAATGTAGATTTATATTCATTCGTTGATCACTTTTTTTCCGCACTTATAAACGGCGTACTACAAATTTGATCGAGACATACTATTTTCTCGATGCTCGTTAAATTCCCCCTGACACTATTATTTCATCTATATGAATTTCATTGTAATTCGATTCTGTACGGTAATTTTACCATTCTTCAAACAGTTTGTGGAATAATTGAATTCTTTTCATCCAGATAAGGTGAAAAACGCGTCCAACTTCGTTCTACTGCTACTAATGTTGATGGCTGTTTACTCTCACTACATGGTTAACGATAAATTCGAACGAATCGCACCGGCGTTGGTCAGTGTCAAAAAGAAAAGAAAATCGACGAAATAAAATAAACTATAGAAAATCATTCTTTTCAGGTATTCTTCTTCATGTTAACCGGTCGTTTGGTTATCGATTGGCAACTGAGACGCCAAGAGGGTCAACCGATCACTGCGAATGGGATTGACGACAAATCCAAGAAGCAAGACTGAACTAACCATCAGCAACATACGCGCAACTTTTGACTTATATACACGATTCATAGTTCGCGAGTGCAAAACACAAACATGCATACTCGTTGCACGGGGTACCAATTTTTAGAATTTTAAAAATCATTTTTGATATGTGTCTAAATTTCACACGTGACTCACCGCTGTAACCAATAGAAAAGCGTGCATAGATTTGTTGAAAACACGAGAATATAGCATTTCCTTTCCAAAATAAACGTAGTTTATGACGCAACGATTTATTTCTTTGCAATTTTTACGACGAGCGCAGAATAACATTGATTTTTATTTCTGGAACGTTGTGTCATAACCACCCACGTGCAAATTATTCAATCATCGTCGCGTAACGAATGTCACCGACTAGCCGAGTCTAGAATCGGTACGAAAAACCGAATAGAAAATAAAGTCTCGTTTATAATTGCTTTTAACTTATTAACGTTAACTATTTATATTAGTGGCGTGGTCGCTACAAATATTTATTAACTATCATACGTAGCACTTTCAAGAGTTTTGTATCACTCGCGTGTAACGCTTAGTTCACTTGCGGAATCATTTCAAACGATACCAAATTCAAGTTTATTGTATAATTGGGTCGGTTTGTTGACATTGAGTTTGATTAATAGGTACTATTCTGGCACACTACCAACCCGATGTATCTTTCAAACCTGATGGAAGATCGATTGAAACGTAAAGTAACAACTGCCACGAAGAATAAATGTGTTCTCATCGATATCATTCTAAGGTAAAACTATACGTAAGAAATCTATCAAATATACGGATGGAATTTGAATAAAAATAAACCTAAGTAGGAGAGACGAAAAAAACACAACGGCTAACGAGAACCAATTGCATGAAAGAAGCCGGAAAGTTTGCTGTAGGGGACACGATAGGAATGTTGTTTTCTCGATTTAGATGCGAATTAGTTGATGATCTGTAACACGTGTAAATATTGCAACAGGAATACTGTAGATTAAGACGCGATAAATATTGAAGTAATAAACAACTTTGGAAAACGTAGCGAGATAATGAACTCTACGTCTGGTAATTAACAGTTTAACGCTGTAAAATGTCAAATGCCTTGTCATAAATAATCACTATGAAATGTTCACGTATAAACTCAGGTAACGCTAATCAAACGATGAACGAAAGCGACTCGTCACACTCGATGCCGATGTAACAAAACGCGTTACAACTACAATCGATTGTCAAATGAAGATTTCATAGGATATTTAAAGTTAAAGAACACCTATTGTGATACACGAAAGCCACCGACTTTTTCCCACCACGCGATTGTTAAACCGAACGACGTATAAAATGTAATGATATAAAATTGTACGAAATTGTAACGAGTAATGATAAATAGGATATATACGTATATGAATATACATAACATAAATCATAATACATTTGTGTAAAAAAAATTATGGACAGATTTAAGTTATCTTATTCAGTATCGAACAATATCCTTTGAATAAAAAGTGCTGTGAAATGCTTTCTGGAGTTTCGGATAATCTATTCTCGCTCATTCCCGGTTTACAATTCATTGGAATAGGATCATCATCGTATTTCGTTGAGGTGCGTTTTATTAGACGATATTTTTCATTCGTTACTTATATTATTTACAGGCAATAACGAGTACATGTATTATATATTGTCTTGCGATGAAATAAGAAAAATATATCCCTATTAATTAATCACCTATCCGCACAATATATAATAACATATGTAATTGTTCAAGGCAAAATTAGTTTGATTATTTACTTCTTACCCTTCTAAAGTCAAGCGGTTCAGAGGCGTATCGTTGGCGATGCATCTTGGTAACAAAAGGCGACCATTACTAAACATCAATCGGTGAATGTCAACGTGGTTGGAGCCACGGACTGGTATGGTAACAAATACTGGTACAAATCAACGATATCTCAGACTGTATTTCGATCTTCGTTAACCCATCTTAGCGACCATGGTTTCGGCTTAATTTCCTGTACAGCGAATTATGAATGCCAATGCATCTGTCGGTAAGCATTTTACAAACCATAAGTATGATCTGCTACAACCATCGATGAGGGATTCGGAAAAAATATGTTATTTGGTAAAAAATGGTCGATACTGATAGGCTGCCGAGATATACAAACCACAGAATGGTGACTGTCGTAGATTGCGATACAGTCGTAATTGACGACCGCCATCAGTTTCTTACTTATAGCTAAGCTGGATCTTGGCCAGTCGTTAAAAGATGCAATGCTTTTTGTAAATTCAAAACTGTAGTTGGTATGTCGTCGTAGTTTAACGCGCTTCCAGCCCATTTGACATACTTCTGCGCCTTTGCCATCTGATCCATGCTGAGAGTAACACCGCCTATATGATATTTAAAATGTCACTTCTTATGTCAGTTTTAAAAGATACACTCAACGCGGGCATATTTCTGTGACACACGCGTCATGATATTATAATGTTATGAATATTAAGCATATTCTCACCGTCCGTAATTGGAGTCACATTGTAGATACTTGGGTCGTACGACGGTTGACTAGGTGTTACGCTGGTAGGCGTTGACGGAGGATTATAAGGATTCGGATTGTCAGGTTTGGGCAGATTGGGATACGGCAAGTTTCCTGGATTTGGATTCGTAGGAAGTTGTGGAAAACCCGTAGACGAAGGTTTAGGTACCGAAGGGAAACCGAAAGCATCTGACGTTGGTGGTGGGGTAGGATGCGAGAATCCAGCTGAAAACACACGGATTTTCAATCAAATATTGGTACCGAATAGAGTTACCTGAACGGCTCTGTTATTTGCTTCAAATACACGATATCACAGTTTTAAATGTAATATATGCAACAATATGAGTTAATTTCATTGGGTTTATTGGTTTTATAATTGAAATATGAGTTGGAAGTAACCTGAGATTGATTGCGCTAGAAAACAATATCGAACGATGAAATGCATACTACTCGATCACCACAAATTACGTTTAGCAGGTGAGAAACGGTCCAAAAATGAGATTACAATTAAGTCCAGAAATGAGAATTGCAATAAAATAACAATGACTCTTATCGAGAGTTAGTTGCTAGGTGTTGACATGAAGGAAATAGTATGAACAATAATTATTCACGAACAACAACACATGCACATTTTCTGAAGCTGTAAACATACACACTTTACTGTATCATATACCTTCATCATTCTCCGGGTTGCTGTCAGCTGAGGCAATGAAATAAAAACAGCGAGTATTAAAATTAAACCACAGCATATTCTACAATTATAATTACCTGACTCGGATTCTGGCTCAGGCTCATGATCTTCAGCTGACAAAAATTTCTTGCATTATCAATCAAAGCAATCAAAGATCACATGTTAGCCGTTAATAATTGGAAAAATATTAGAATTCGAATTATTCGGATCAGGCGTTTGATATTTTGGACTTTAGGTCTGTGAAACTAATAAACTATTTCATGAAGTTTTTCACACAGTTTCGTTCATGTAGAATACGATATCAAAACGATGAAATCATCAAAAATCTGTTATACCTGATTCGGATTCAATATGTGGAACCTGTTCTTGTTCGTCAGCTGCATGAATAGATAGATTTTACTATGGTGAGTATCACTTTATTACAACTTTTGAGTAATAAAAATGTTGTATTATTCAGTTTTACGTTACCATATTATTCCCCAACGTCTATGTAACCATTAGAATTAATATATACCCGGTAAAAAAATGGCAAAGAACGCTGAAGAATGAATTTGCAAAGAAATAAACCACTCTACAAAGTTTAGGGAACAAACAATAGTAAATTTGCGAAATGGATGCATGGCAACAGGGAAAATTCTATGTCAATTCCAAATTACATGACGGTAACAAACAATTTAATCCCTTTCATATCATACCCAAACGTGTACCTTCACTTATATGAGGTGAAAAGAACAACTTTGGATTACGCACAAGCAAACACATGCCCAACATCTATGTTTGAATTTGATCAAAGATGCACAACAATTATACACGCGTAAGTTGAATAGATATATAACACTTAATAAAAGTTCTGCGTTGTTTCCAATACATTTTGCATGCATTGGGAATAGGTCTGACGATAGTACTCAACCCTTATACTAAAGCAAATAGTAATAAGTATAATTATTAAAATTCAAATTCACACTGTTCCGTCAAGGTCATTACCATAAAAATATGAGACCATTTCTTGATAAATAGGCAGGCACGTTTTAGATTAAGCCATAATGAAAAATAGTAACGAGGCGAGCGTTACTTCTTGAGAGTAAAGCTAGCTCGTCAATAACATAAATGATTGCAAAAAAATTCAATGAAACAGATAAGAAGTTTAAAATTGATGTATGATTATTTCTAAATTACCTAGGCCAGAAGTTGAAGGTACATTTCCTGCCGGACCAGATTCGGCATCATTATTCTCAGCCGAATCATCGTCGTCATCTTTCATCGGACCTGGTAATGGTGTCTCGCCATTTTTCAAACAATTATGTATGTAAGCAGCTTTCCATTTTGCATACTTTCTATTCTGAGTAGCTTCTTCGCTCAGTTCGCCGAACGTCGTCGAAACGTCGTATATGACACCGGCAGTGTAAAATGCTTTGATAATATTTTTTCCAAAGTTGGATGCTCGATCATTACTATCCGCGTAGACGAACAACTGAAGGGCGTAATTTTCCAAATGAGCCTGTGCAGCAACTTCATTGGTTATCGCTTCGTTGTCAGATTGACTTTTCTTCGTACTTTCTAACCAATCCATCAATTTCAAAAGAAAACCCGTCTCCTCGGACGTTTTCGTCGATAATTTTAACCCCGTTTGTAAAGCATGCAATCGACCTGAAATCAACGGTAGAAGATCTTAATCAAGATGTCAGTAAGACATTGAGGTTATCCGTACTTACACCAATAAGTCACCACCGGATTTCGCTGTTCGTGTTCCGTCGCAGCCTTCAGGAATTGTTGAATTCCCCTCAACGGAGCAGGGCATTCCGGTAGAATTAACGAAGTCATTCTTGGATAGAGACAATCTCGGATGTTCAAGAAATGCTAGTTTCACGAAGATTAGAATTGCTTCGGAAAAACAAACGTCGCACTGCGGCTCGCCTTCACCTACCTTCACCCGACGTGCTCACGAAATGACGTCTCACGGACTGTCACTGCAAGTGCCGAGTGACGATCGTCAATTGTTTTTCGAGCACGTATTATTTTCAGAGGAACCCAAATGCCTAATGTAAGTGTAACCCAGTATTCCTCTCATCTGTACACGAATCAAAGGAATCGTAAAATAAATCGAGATATGAAAATGTATAAGTACGAAATATTACGCGTGAATATCATTGTCGAGAGCGCCTGTATTCAGGCAAGTAGCGTAGCACGAAAGCAAGTATGTTATAAGTACTACGGCGCAGTTCCCATTAGCATGGGCGCTACGGCGTCACGCGCAGCCTGCACATATTCCGAATTGGTACTGTCATTAGATACCGATAAAATATCTCAATTCGCAGAGAAGAAATGTGAAAATTGCAAACATTTCTATGAAACAGACGTCGATGCGCGGAATTATTACGAAAGATCTGAAAAAGCTAGGAAGCAAGCTGAGACAGAAAATCAGACGAGACACTGTTTGCACTGAAATTTGTGAGAACGTTTTCGATCCGATTTTTGTTCTCCAATTTATAACAAGCGCGTATAATTCCGACTTTTTACTTCAACCGTTCAAACAAACGTAAGATGTCCTATTTTTTGGCTATTGTCAAATGTGTGACAAGTAATATAGAAACAAACAATCTTACACGACTAGTTTCAAACGTTTTGATCTTGCAAGACTCTTCGCGGTGACTCAAAATCCAATTCTATTGCGGATCATTGATCAGAATTGTTCAAGGACATACACTTTATTTATAGTCGTAACTTCATTGACAATAATTTCATCCTTCGCAATCACATCTTAAAAATAGCTTAAATAAAAGTAGCATTAAACACGCATTCCGTTAAGTTTACATTTTGCAGTCCTAATTGTGCCAAATGAATACAAAATTGATCCATTTGTTAAATTCTTAAACTATTCTTGTCATCCTATTCTATGTCATCCTATCTATAAAATAAATACTCAAAATTGTCACATTATAAAAAGCGTATGGAAAAATTATTGTACATTCATTGAATTAATTAGGAAAAAAGTTAACGTCACGTAAGTTAGGGTGACGAGAAAGGGAAAAGTATCACACGAAACCTCGTATTTTCTTCAAATCGAAATTCCGACCGCATCGTGGGCATTTCGTAATGTTCTTACCGGTCAAACACCTGTAGCAATACACGTGGCTGCAGGACATTGGCCCCGGCGTGTTTACGTTGTTGAGCTGGATTTGACACAATTGACAGGATCCAAGTTGCAAACGCGAACCGCTCGCCGATGTTTTGACAGGATTGTTTTGGCCTCGCTGACTCGGATGCGACTTATCAACGACTGTTGACAAACTACTCGCCGTCGGATAAATTTTCGATTTTTTTACGTCAACGGCATAACTCAATCCGTTTTCTTTGCCAGATTGACGATTATTCTCTATTTCGCTGTTAGAAAAATGTCTCAAGCGAAGTTCACTAACTTTCTGACGACTCTGGATCTCTTCGCTCGATCTACCCCCGTAGCTCGAGGCGCGACAACTCTTTTTAATCGGGCTGCATAAATCTATGATGATAGGCGGTTTGTTTGACGTCCTCGCAGCTACCGACCCGCCGTTCTTAATACTTGCTGCTTTTGAGGATGCGCGCAAATTATTTTCCCATTCCTCGCGAAAATGGATAACTGGCAAAAATCAAACTGAGTTAAATTTGCGTAGAAAACGAGAAATCAAATAACCATTTTTGGAAAATAACGTACCTGGAGGTTCAAAGTTCTGCGGTTGTACCGGCCGACGCACAGAGTTCAACGCGTTAACAAGCTTCAAGCACGGTTCCACGACTTGTAAAGCTCCGTTGAGATGTTGGGCGATCTTGCTGTACATCTCTGGCGGTTTCGGTTCTTCTGGTTGGAAGGCCTTGCCGATGGCAGATTGAACTCCAGTTTCCAAAAGATTGCCGATTACTCCGCTAAATAATCCAGCCATTTTTATCTAGTATTAACGATGCTACTTTTATTGCGCACACCCGAGTAGTAGAGTAAGTTGTTAATATGAAAATTGAGCCCGCAAATTGGACAGTCCGAGTCAACGAGCATCGGGGTTCTGAGGCTCTGACAGTTACGATCTTTCAAAAGAACTTTGAAGTTTCTCGAAGGTATCAGAATGCCTGATTCTAATAGGTTATAATACGGTCGTCAGACTAACTAACTGGTAACTAGATTTCACAGTAATACGCGTTTAAATGTGTTCCCGACCTTTTCGACCTCGAATAAAAGTTACATTTCGCATCGTTTCAACGCATTCCGCGTCTATTGATTATATTATAGAATTGGGCATGGAATTTGAACGAAAATACGACGCGCGATAAATGAACTTGCCGTGTTTGTACGGTAAGAAACATCACGTTTTGTTGTCATTTAGATGAGAATTGAGAGGGGATTGGGAAACAACAAGATTATTGTAAAATTTATATAATTTGTGGATATAATGGAAATACAGCATTTAAATAATTATTACAATATTATTAGCGATGACTCGTGACCCGCAGAAGGTTCAAATTTTTGCACAGAAACAAGTAGGGAATCTTACAAACTTAATTCTGTTCATTATTTCACTACGTATTTTATCACCGGTGATCACTATTTATTTATCATCCTGCAATTACCAGATTGCGGAACGGATAAAACGTAAGCCATCAAATAAATTTCATGAAAGTTGAAGAAAAAAAAATATTCGGTTTCGTCGCATAATTCTTTGCTGTATATTAAAATTTATGTAATTTCTTAATATTCTAGGAAAAACGAACGACTAAGTAATGAAATAAATAATATTCTTACTGTTAATATGGCGGAAGGTAATAAACGTTATATTTGTATTTATATTACGTGAATTGATTACGCATAACCCAAGTACGTATAACTTTTGCGAACTGAAAAATTTGCAGAAAAGTTCAATTCAAATATAAAGATGGAAAATGAAAATTGCACAGTGTATTTCAAACGAATAGCTGTCGCAACTGTCCAACTGCTTCGCGGCATATCGGACATAAAGCTGACTGTTTCATAGCCGAAGCTGCATCACAAACATTTTGAATGCATTCTTTGCAAAAGAGATGCCCGCATTCCGTCACCATTTTCGGATTACTATTCGTGGAGCTTAGACTGTCGAGGCAAACAGGACAAGATATTCTTATTTCACTGCCCCTGCGACGACTCCTGTCCTTCGTAGATCGTTGACCCTGCTGTATTCTCGAAGGACTGTTTTGGATCGTTTCGTTCGCGATGATCACAGGCTTCCGTTTTTCAAAATCCTTCAAGATTTCCTGTTGTTCCGCCAAAAATATCGGCGACGTATACAAATCTATGAAGAAAAAAAAAAATACACGTAGATTCGCGGAATAATCGCGGGACGGAGCATCACGTTTCACAGTCTCGCAACATACCGCGAAAACAGAACGAATCATCCTGGTCATCGACGATAGTCCCTACGCCGCGGTCCTCTTGGCATTTTCGACAATTGCAAATATTTAATTCGTTCATTGATTCTGCCAGCTCGGACAATCGGGTGTCCATTCCTTGCAGTGGTACCGAGAATCCTCTGTGATTTCTCGGAGATCCGTTGCTCACGGAAGCGCTCATCGTATCAACTTTATCCTTCGTTATCCACTCAAAGCCCAAAGATTACGCGTAAAATTCACACTTATAATTTTAGGATTCAACTTTTGATGGGTGGATGATTTCAATTCTAAAACGTATTTATTATACACACGCGAAAAATAATTACGCGGAAGTAACCGTTGATATCGGCTTACAGACGTTACAACTTGCCTAGAGGCTGTGTACATAGCACGCTTAGCACGCGTTTATGGCCTTGCCCGCGTTCGTCGTCCGATTATGTAGCTCACCCATACAAATAACAAGGCTTCGACTCAGGATTCTCGCAAAATCGGCTGTGTTTGTAGTACGAGGAGTTCTTGGGGAGAATAGCCAGGGCGCGGATTTTGAAAGCACGGTTAACAATGAATCTCTTTTGCAGAAGCATACATTTGTTGATGTTTAAATTTATTACTTTCGCAAAATATTGTACAGTGTTCGTAAAATATACATTTTCATGTGACTGATAATTTATTGCTTATTTATTTTATTATGTACAAAATCCGGAGTATATTGATTACTTCGAAGACATAGTTTCACGATACTTATATTACTATGAAAACGAAAGATTAGCAAGCATTGAGATAGCAAAAATATACATTTCTTTTTTTCCCATCGAATTAATAGTGACGAATCACAGGTCAATTTATTGCCTTCGTATGCAGGATGCTTTTGTCTTCGATTATATCTTAGTTATTTACTTAGGACTTTCTATTGACTGTTATCGTTATTAGATTACGGGATCACGTATTTATTTGCATGGAAATAATATAATGCGTACTACATGCGCCTATGTTAATACTGAATACTTCATATAGCGAAACAAGTTACAACTACCTACAATAATGCCGAGAGAATTTTTAGTTCAGAGATGTTATTTAAAAATCGTAACCGTTATCTGGGATATGTATTCTTTCTCTAACATTCTTCTTATTCGCTTTTAAGGCAGACGCATTCAACGATTGAAACGAATATATCTTCGGATGTTGATGAAGATCTACTCACATTCTGAACAAAAGTCGAAATTTCTGATAAAATAGATGCTTCGTCGATTGGATTGGCCCTTGGCAGAACGGAAACGTCTTTGAAAGTGAGAAAAGTATTATAATCACTATCAGATATTCGAAACAGTATCATAAAAATAATACTATAACGTCAGGATTGCGTTAAAGCAAATCATACCAAAAAAGGAGTAAAAAATGTTCAATTCATTCTGTTTGACTATATCTAATTCTTATTATCACCAATAGTTTCAAAATCAATTGAATAATTAACGGTAACAATTTTCCACTGGAAGATTTGACAAATTTCCTGTTTTAAGAATAATTTCGAACTTCGTATTGCTTCTTAAGAATGGTAAATCGAAATATTCGCGAGCTAAAACTAGAAAGAGATTATCATTTATCGAGGCACGGCACGGACGGTTCCTCATTGTTATTGCTTAGTTACTTTGTTGCATCCGAGCATTATTACTTTTATTCCAACCTGATAACAGTAAAGCCTTCGACTCACGTTTATTTTACTAATCGTTAACTTCATTAAATATCAAATCGTTTGTCAACTTCCAACAAACTATCAGTATTAGGAAATGATGTTATTGCTGGTGTTTTTCTTATTGCTATTAGTTTCTGGCCGTAAGATAATCCAGATATTGCTTACTTTGATTGATAGTTGAGATATTTAAAAACGGTCAAGGCTTCGTGATACTTGGTTCATCTGGATCGATCACGTTCAACGTAACTTTTGTCGACTATATACATTTCTGATCGTTATTGACTATTAATATACGAGTTGATTTCTGAAATTCCAGAAATTGTGTCGGGCAACCAGATCTTTCGGATAGTTGTTTACGGTTCATTCTTATTTTGACTGGTTTTTATACGATTCCGCAGAATGGAAGCGTCGCTCAAAGAGTATGTACCTGGTTCAAATACTGGCGGATATTCGAGTCCGGGGTAATCTGGTGGCGGTGATGTTGGCGGAGGAATGTATGGCAATGTCGGAGGTGCCAAGGAATTCTTGTTCGAATTGGAAAGCCTTTTCTGAGTGGTCGTATGCGGTAACGCGACCAACGACTGCAATGATCAGATTCGTCGTGTCATGCTGATGTTACAAGATCAGGGCTAATTTTGCAGCAAGATAGAATCCTACCTTGGAACCGTTCGTTGTCGGTGTATCTGGGCTCCAATCGCTCACAGAACTCGTTGAGCTGAAACTCTGGCTGGGTGTTTGAGATTGACTATTCCCACTGAACGAGCTCAACGATTGACTAATCCCGCTATCACCTGGACTCTGACTTCCAGAACGATTAGGTTGTAGCTGTTGGTTCGTACGTTTATCCCGGAAAATAGCTCGATGCAATCTGGGTGAGCCTGAATTGCGGGGAAAAATGATATAATCGCAAGAACAAGATGATGGAGACAGAAATTGAAATAATATGAGATAATCGAAGGGAGTAAAATAATTAGAGCTAATCTACTGTTACTAAACATTAATACAAAAGTTGGTGAATCTTACCTAATAACGTTTTTTGATTATCTTTGGGCAAATCTAGCGTATTGGGTTTTTGTGGACTTTTGTTTCCAAATAAGTTTTTCAAGCGATTGTGTTTTTGAACCTGCTCACTTTTGTCCAAGTGCATTTCGAAAGCAGGTCTCATGCCATCTTGCTCGAAAGGTGAACCTGGTATCGGCGGAGGTTGATATTGCGCCACATTTTTTAATCTCGATTTATCTGTATTAGAGTTCTTTCTGTCAACTCGTCTCAATGAATCTATCCAATGCTTGTTTAATGTAGAATTATCCCTACGCCGATCGATCAGGTTGAAACTGCCCTTACGCGTTACAGACACCTCTTTTCTGGCCCGATCCGATGAACCAGGAGATGTTAGGTCTCCACTTGATCCCGAATACCCTATAATCATTTGTCATTACATAGCTACGATTCTTCAATAATAAAATCAAAGAAATATTCGACGTATATCAAATCCATCGGCGTTTTAGGATTTTAGAATCATCTGGAAATACCTTCGTTTCTGATAAGCCTTTTCGGAACGGTGTGAATACCAGCAATCATCTCACTGGAATCTGACAATCTTGATTGATAAATTTCATGTAATTTTC
Source organism: Arge pagana (assembly GCA_963969455.1). NCBI lineage: Eukaryota > Metazoa > Arthropoda > Insecta > Hymenoptera > Argidae > Arge > Arge pagana. The sequence goes on along the minus strand of OZ018311.1, from coordinate 11,410,312 downwards.
TGCTACGCAAAAGATCTTGATTAAGGGAACTCCTTGGCCCATAAGTGTGCGTATTTTGTCCATATATGATGTCCATTTGCCGGTTTTGACTTTGTATTATTTCCTGCTTACTATGACAAGGCGAGTTGGTATTACTTCCGCTTTTCACCTTCTGCACGTAAGATTGATCAGGTATGCTATTTGGATAGTACACAACACCTTCCTGAGGTCGAGTTTGATGCAGGTAACTCGTCTCAGGCTGCTTCCTGTAACTACATGCTTGTTGACAATGTTTACTTCTACCAGTGATCGTTTCGCTCGAAGAGTCGCGCGATCGATTCGCACTAAAACTTTCATCGCTATTACGATTATGATTGCAATGCAAATCATTACTGTGACCTTGGAGACGGTTATCATCGACAGGTGCTCGTGTAAGCCCATACGAAGCACCGCTGCTGTTCGAAGAGGTTTCATCCCAATTTCTAGTTTGTCCATAGATTACAGCGTTGGTGGGTAAGGTATCCTCAAAATATCTCGACTGGCCGTAAATTACGCCATTATTCGGTGAAATATCATGAAAGTTTCGGTGTTGGATGTGGACATGATCGCTAGTTAAAGGTGTTACGTGTGGCGATATAGGTCGATTTGCCATAGCTTGGCGACGATCTTCGTCCTGATGCGAGAGCATAAACTGTTCCAATGTTACAAAACCCTGCAGGTCATCAGGTCTTCTACTCCGACTGCTGTGTGATCTACGTGAGAATTATGAAGTAAATTATGATTATCCAGCTACAAATAAAAGAATTCATTGAAAATAAAAGGAAATTTGACTAGAAGTTTCTTTAAAATGAAATCGTATACTACACAACGAGTATTACCTCGACTGATAGGTTTCCATGAAAGAAAAATAATTCTCAAAATTTGAGGTAGTATTATGATACTCAGTCGAGAACCAACAATAATACCAGAAACCGGTATAGCTAGTGATATTTAAGATTGAACTTTGCCAAATACTCAGTTCAATGTTACGTGAAACCATCAAGTGAAGATTCAAGTTTACCATATCCTCTACTAGGTCCAATATCAAGTACCAAAACATTACAGTCTCATATAACGAAGCATTAAATCGTGCAATTGATATGAAGTCAGTTGACAGCAGACTTACCTATGTCAGAGTTTAAAATTAATCATCGATTCATATTTTAACATGCAAAGATTGCCTTATATACTGTGAAGATGTGAAAAAGCCGGATGACTGAAACTTTGGATCCATCGATTGAGAAGTGAGTCTATGTAACATTATGATACGTCAATAAAGCAATCTTTCAGAGTCTGGGTCAAACGTGCACAACATGTTGACACACAAAATGAATACACGTTTCCTCGACGTTCAATAATTTATTACAACAGGCGTAACATCTTTATAAACATTATTATTGTTATCTTAATTGCGCATTTAACAAAGACCTATGTACAATCAAGAATTATGTTTGTTAATACTGAAATGGCACCAGAAAACATGCTGTTTAGAGTGTTGTTAAATTCATATGAAAACAAAAAACTATAGGCGATAAGAGAAAAAGCTGATCTGCGTTCTTGATTATGGCATGGTGTTTTTTTTTTTTTATTACCTGTCAGTTTGTCGATAATCGCCCATATCATGACTACTCGGCACATCAGTCGCACTGTGCGACGAGCTGAGTCCATAAAATGTGCTCCCTGCAACTGTCACTTGTAGGTCTGAAGAGTGTGGAATCGAGTCCTGTTTTCTGTGAACGAAAACAAATTCGATTGTTAAGCTTCAATCATACCTGGCAAAATGAATGAATCTGCATAAATCTAACGAGTACAGAATATGTTCTCCCAAAAAAATGTTCTCCAGATTATTAAACATATAACAATTTAGTTGAATTGTAAACCCTGTATCAGGATTTCTAGAAACGCAAAGGTATCTGAAATCATTGTACCTAGTGGGTGTCGACGTCGGTAGAACTCGTCTGTAGCTTCTGAATTGAGCAGTTGGAACGGGAACATTTTGATTCCTCGATCCTAAAAATCTCAAGTATTTTCGATCCAAACTGGCTCCACCCATTTCCTGCTCTTTGTACGTTGAATCTTTTTTACCAAGTTTCTTCAGAGAGCTGAATTTTTTTTCTTGGATTTGTTTATCAGACGTAGATGCGGTCTTCGATTTGATTTTATTTTCACTATCGCTTTCATCAGTCTCGCTAAAAAGGGCGCTAGTTTGTCCATGACTTTCGGCGCCTAGCGTAGCTTTATTAATGCCATCCAACCAGATATTCAAATTATCATCCGTATCGGCAGCAAAATAAAACACGGTTCCTGTATGATAGACCTTGAATGCATATTTTCGTGATTTCACTTCCGTTGCCTGAGATGCGGTAAATCCCGTCAAAGCGATTAAACAATCCGCCTTTACGCTCTCTTGCATTTTGAACCTGGAACACAATTAGACAAATTTTTCATACAACGTGGATATTCACATCGCATACTCAGATTTGCCTTGACCTACCTGTATAAGGACGATCCTTTCAAAATAAACCAAGCCCTGGCCCAGGCACCACCAGCTCCTCTGCTGCGATAAGTTAACAGTCCCTCCAAATCTGCCACGCCAACATCTTTCACAGACACGTTTCTTCTTTCTAAAAATGTAACGAATATTAAACTAAAATGCAAATTGACATGATAAATTCAGACAATGGTTGCAATACTTACTTGCAAGTAACAGGTTTCGCTTTCGGCTGCTACGAGGACTAGAACCCGATGTTTTGCTGGAACTTGCATGCAAACCAATACTTCTGGCAACCATCATAGCTCTATTAACAACACCCTTTTCGGAACTTTTATCTTTCTCTAACGTTCGTGGTTTCAATTCCGGAGTGTGAGTTTGCCTAGAACAACCAACACCATCTAATAGATCCATATTTCTTGGACTGTTGTGTTCCATTCCATGCTGTTCCAATAAAAACGAATTCGTCGCGGAAAACTTTTCAGGCAAGGTTTCAGAGCCATGAAACAAATTTTTTTCTTCCTTAAATTGACCTTCGTAAATTTCCGAATACCCATAAGGATCCGTCAATAATGTTGGTTTATTATCACTAGGCAATATACTAGGTTCGTCAATGAAATCCATGGATTTTTCCACAAAGTCACTGTAAGTTTCCAGGCTCTCTGATTTTTGTGAAACCAAGGAATCAACGAACTTCGATTGATTGTCAAGAAACAAATCTGATCGCTTCAAATCTCTTCGAATGCTTGGTCTTTCACAAGGCTTTGGTCTCTCTTGAATGTCTGGAAGGTTCGAAGCCTCGCTTAAGTTCAGTGGTACTGGCTTAGAGAAATATTTACGCGGCGGAGGTTCGGGAGGCGTTGATCTCGGTTTGATCTCCGGTTTCGTTTGCACCGTCTTGGGTGTGTCTACATTCTCACACTTTGAGATGTTACTCTGAATACTTGTCACCGAACTCTGTCTCTCCAACTTTTGTGCGCGACTTGGCGTTGAGACCTTTTCCAACGAGTTCAAGCATTGGTGCGTTTCGATCGAGAAATTTTTTGCATTAGGATTATACAGATTTTCGCTGCTCTTGGCCTTTTCTTCGATCAACTTCGTGTGCGTGATTAAGGCATGGTCTATACTTTCCAAAATCTGACCAAATCTTTCGATTGTCGTATCACCTTCGCTACTACTGCCTACATTGTCGTTATAACTACTTGTGGACTCTGATTTTTCTACGCTACTTTCATGACTTGATACACTGGAATCATGTTCGAAGCTATCAATTCTGTCATTTTTGTTAGCATCAGACATCGAAATGTGTTTATCGTCCTGTACATCATCCCCCTCGATGGATTTACCAGAACTTTGATTATTATCGGTATTGCTTTGGTAATCTTCTGTGCTACTTCTATAATCGACATCGTTAATTTTGATATGTACAACATTTTTAACTATATCTACACGATCAGGCACGTTGAATTTCCCGTCTGTCTCAATATTTCGAATATTCTTTTCAAAATTACTTATTTTTTGCGCAACGTTACCAAGTTTTTCCGTATTTACACACATGGACAGAACAGTATTCGATGAATTTTTACTGTCGTTATCCGAAATCCCATCATTTGTAAAAGATTCAGTCTTGTTCAAACTACAACTAGACGCACTCGAGGACAGACTCAGTTTCGAATGGCTCTCTATTGGTGCTAATTTCCTTTCTACAAAATCGTTTTCAGTCAGGTCGTACGCCGGAGTACTATAACTTTTATCCAATTTGCCTCGTTCCTTATGATGGACACTTGGTTCACCAATTTTAACATCCTTCGAACTATTACTCGTGTTGTTATTATTTGATTCATTTAAGGGCACTTGGTTATCACTAATTGTTGGACTTATATCCAATTCAACGTCCATAAGTCTATTTTCCGAATAGATTGTGTTAGAATCAAAAGATACACTCTTCTGATTACAGAGCATAGACTTGTTATTTTGTTTATCTAATACTTTTGTATTAACTTTTTCCTTTTCATCCATCTTATCGTTCTCTGTTTCGTCGATCAATTTTGGTTGGGATTGTTGTACTTTTCGGTCGTCTGTTTGACTGTCCAGTCTGATTTTTCTCTTACTTTGTTCGATACCCAGGCAAGTTTGTGGCCTTAAATTCGAAGGAACGGTATCTAAGCCATGAGCGCAAGATGCTGCCTTATCTCGTAACTGGAAGGTCGTACTGTGTTCTTGTTTCAATTCACGCCAAAATTGTTCGATGTCTATGCCGTGTTTAGTTGTTGGACTAGCACCGGTTATCGTAGCACGCCTCTGTACTAAACTTCGTGGTTTCGAACCGTACAGCCGAACAGACGATGGAGGTTCAACTTCGCTATCCGAATCACTGCTGTCAGTTACCATTGGATCTAATGTGCTAACAGTGTCTAAGATACTTGCAGGCTTAGGACTCGGGATCTTTGGAGTATGCCTATTAACAATTCAATCAAAAGATGTCATTAGTTCTCTACGAAAAAAATGTATATCAGTTAATACAATATAAACTCATGTACCTTGGTAGTGGCATTGTAAAGTCTGGAATTGTCAAAAGTTCCGGCCGTGGTGACGGTAAATTATGTTGCCATCGCGTGGTATATGTCGTTTTTTTATTACTTGGCAATCTGTATGGTTTTATGTATATCTGACCATACACCTTTGTATGCCTTGGTCGACGTTTCAATGTGAGCAATACTTCGGCAGGACTTTCGCGAAAAAGTTCCAATACGTTCTTACGTTCCCACCCGACAACGGTTTGATAATTTACCTATAGTAGGAAAAATGAATCAAATACCTATTCAATACGATTCTGTTTTCTGAATATGCTACACATCTTGAAATATTGCAAGCTCACTATACGTATGACGAATTTCTGTCCAAGTAATATTCATTCAAAACCACGATTGATAACTAATTAAAAAGATTATAGTTGTGAAAAGTATTACTTGTCGATCATTCATAATTCAAGAGTAAGGAAAATATGTTTCTACAACCACGAGGATGAATTTTCATTTTCATATTTCTAAACAACTGTTTCAAATCCAAACGAATATATCAGGATCAACAGAATGCATGGGAAAAAGTAGAAAATAACTTTTACAAAACCGAATGCAAAACTATATATTTCGCGAAAGGCTATTCGAAAATTCAAACACAGAAACCAAATCCCTAATGCCACAGGAAATCAGACGAGAGCAGCATCTACTTTCTTATAATAATGCAGAAGAATCGATCTTGAAACTATGGATTAAAAAAATACGATTAGTATTCTCAAATTCAATTTTTACATGCGGATTCTGTTAATTCCTCGATGTAAAGAAATTTGAAATCATAAATTCACTTGTAATTTACTTAAATTTTGACTTATTATAGGATGAAAAAAGGTCGGTTTGGCTTGAAACGAGTTGCCATGTAGCCAGGAAGGAAGTATGACTCAGCCATGATATGTGTCATCATTTACCTGAACAATTTCATCGCCTTCTTCCATTTTCCCACACTGATGTGCAGCAGATCCAAATTTTATTTCAGCGATTTGGTGTGCGCCATGAAATGATGGTAGAATATAAAACCCCTAAGTGCAAGATATGAAGGTAGAACCAGATCGTCAACACCTCGTAACATTGATACTCTCGATAATAACTATGTGATTAAAATCTTTGTACGTGAGAAAATTCATCCTATCGATCAAATCTATCAATACATTCCGAATGAGTTTCGAATGCATAAAAATGTGAAATGTGTATTTTGTCCTCGCATGTTATCTTGAAAGGAAATGACAATCGTACGGACATTCATGTTATCTCTAAAGGATGTGGTACTACTAACAATACCTAAGTGGTATTTTCAAAGATAATTACCACGCATTATATACAGTGATTTATTATTTTATGCTAAATACCAATCGAATGACTATTCGTTACCGCGGAAATATTTTATTATGCAAAACATGTGACGTGATCTAATTGTCACTGAACACAATGGAATTCTTTTCTCGTAACTTTAATATTATTTCATTGTCTTTTTTCTGTCTTTTTCGATAAATAGAACATTATATGGAACCTACATGACATTATCACTTATCACTTACCAAATCATCACCAGGCCTTTTTTTCAATGTAGCTAGATCCAAACTTGCAGGTTGCAAAATCATGGGATCGGTCACGTCTTGAATAATGTAATCTGCTAATTTAGCTAACTGCTCACACGTGGTTCTTATCTCTTCAATCGGTCTCTCAGCAAATCTATCCCTTTGAGCACAGGTCGCCATTTCAAGGGAGAGTTTCAATAATTCAGCTTTCTTATCATTATATTCCAGTTGTCCGCTAAACGGCGATCTATCTAGCCAACAAACCAATGGTTTTACGGCTGTAACTACCGACGCTACGTCGGATAAAGTTTGAGTGGTAACTGGTTTGGAATCCGTTTGTCTAGACAACTCGTTGTGCAAGCTGTGAGCTTGGCATGAAAGCCGTAAGGCGAGGAGTTGCAAGTTTTCACGATCAAGTTCATAATGGAAGTTTCTTAGGTACTCGACAGCTTCAAGAATTATTTCCTGATGACCTAATTTCACTACACCAAGATGTTCCAAATCTTCTGGTCTAAGATTCAACAGTTGCTGACCATTAACACCATGGTTCATGAAACTATGAACGTACGGTAATACAGAATTATCCAAGCCTGTAATGAAAAACAAAGAATGAACAGATCCATGACAATGAATAAGTTTCTCTGTCATATCTTAAAAAGCTAAAGACAATGGATGGAAGCACGGACGTAGAAATTGTAAATGGAAATACTTTTGCAAGCAAAAATGATGCACCCCGTGTAGTGCACGTTCTTAACAGGTCAATACAAATAGAGTAAATCGTGTATTTGACATCTTTGTATTATCAGTTGGCGTATCGAAAAGAACATGGTTATAGTGGCGAAAACGTCGATCACATCCGCTGCGCATACCGAATTTATCAATGAGATTACGCAATTAGTAAGGTTGAATGAAAAGATCCCAGCATTCACAATGCACTTTGTACGTAATAAACAATGACCGGGGGGCGTATGCAGGAAATGGATTTTCACATGCGAATTGAGAAGCAAAAACAGATAGAATATTCTCACGCCTTTTCACGGATTATCACTTGACGATTGCAGAAAATCTGGCGTAAAAATAATACCTCCTACGTACCTTTCAACCACTCACACACCTGATCTGTCTTCCATTCGGCAACATTAACATACGCCATGGCTCACCTGTGCTGCCAGAAACGGGACCGAGTGTGCACCACTACAATCGAGCAACGGCATGTCGGTGTTGCGCAGAACGTTCGGCTGGCTTCGGAATGTTTCGGCCCCGGCTGTCTTCCACCTATTCCGTAAAGTTGCGCCGGGGAATGCGCAGTGGTTCGGAGATGCGCAATTGTATCTGTTTAGAGCACAGTTTTGTATGAGTGCGTTCCGAATGGTTCCCAACTCGTAACTGCTTGTAACCATGGAGACTATTCTGCATGCCCGTAACTGAGCTGCGCACTGGGAGCCCACTCGTCCGCACGTCAAGGTCGTAGCCATGAAAACCTATTGGCGGGCGTGGGGGGCAGGGGGGAAGGTGGGGCAGATCAGAACCGGGGATTTTAATTTGAACACCAAAACACCAATATCCATGCCAGCCCCCTGTAACTGCCTGTAACTCCGTGTTACAGAAAGCGAGCTTATGTTGTCACAACATCCAGAGAGCGCTAGTAGTACAGTTGCACGACTGCATTGGTGAGAGGTTTGAGATTCAATTTGATTCAATGTTTAGACTATTTACTTAAATTATTATAATAAAATAATTATGAAATTGTCATTAACAATGACAATAATTGAGGAATTTGACGTACTTGAGACAACTAGTAAACAGCTGTCGTGCAACTAAACTACTAGCGCCACCAAGAAGTACTAAAATTATGCGACACACTCGTTCACTTTTTTTAGTTTCTCAAGCAATTGAGCTACAGGGAACTGATCCATTCTAAATTTCGGGATCCCGGTGGGGGTTTTGACCCCCTACCCCCATTCGACCCCCTGGCTGGACCATTCCACACGTGTCTGCTGTACATACGGGCGCTACCACAGCGATACCGAACTATGCATAGCAGACAACATGCACACGAGTGGGCTTGCCAGTGCGCATCTATAATGGAAATATAAATTCTTCGAAGACATTGATTCCGAATGATGCCTGGTAATTGTCATTGTGGCGGCACTCTGATTTCTACATTTCAGAGCCGACTTGATAATACAAATTGAGTTTAGTATTGTAGCACCCAACCCATTCCTTTTTCTCGTCTTCGCATCCGGAATGATGTAAAATCCCCTTTCAGACGCAGCATTTGATCGAGGAAGTGCTCTCGCCTTTGCGAGTGGCGAACGCAATGTTGGATACCGGACAGTTCCATCGGAATTCTTGAAGAGGCAAATTTCCATCCACATTTCGTCAAATGTTAATTTGCACCACCGTTCCTTCACGGCAGAACTGGCCCCGGATACCGAATCTTCGGTCTAAGTAGTGTAGTTCCAAAAAATAGCGAAAATTGCACTGGAGAAGTGATAGCTATGATCAAAACAAAGTATCACAAACTTTCTGGAATTGTCTATTCTTTATCCCGTAGAGATTGTGACAACCTCGCTGCAGGTATTAAACGTTTGATCATATTTTGCGTAATGAAGCTGGACGCGAGTCGCCGTTCACCATTTCACGAGGAATTCGAATCCGTTAGAATGAACGTTTTATCTTCATGCTAGCAGAGCCATGTTGGAATTATGAATCGCGGCATTGAATGAATATCCTCACAGTATTTTCGCTGAAAATACTGCGTGCCATGAAAACAAACAACGCCATTCGAGTTGTAACGTACGACATTGCAGCGATTCAATACGCCAGGCTCGAGACTAAAATGTTATATCTCCGACCAATACAACACGATCGCCACAACTTTGATCGGCTTACAGCAATGGTGGGCGTCGGCGATTCGCTTGAAGTAGTACCGATGACAGAGACAACGAATCACAATGTAGATATCAACAGAACTGTCTTAACACCGAAGACTATAATTACACATAATTTAACGTATGGATTCATTGAGATTAGCCATAAATTACTGCGAGGTTGCTGACAGAATTAACCTTGATTGCAACATAATACGAATTCAAATTCGACCCGTAAACCGTTTCCCTATTCGATTTTCCCTATACGTGCCTGGTACGAAGGCGTAGTTACATTTTCCCCGGTCTCTACGCTACGCGTAGTCATTCGATTGTACTTTTCAGGCTATATCATTTCATTTTAAGTATACAATACTAATTCTGTTATCTATCGTAACAATTTTTTTTTGTTGACCAAGTCATCGTAATTGTTTTATCAATAGCTCGTCCACAATGATTGTCCAGTATTATACGTCGGCAAACAATGTGGGGTTCAGTGCTCTGGAAACTAAAAACATGTCGGGGTGTATTCCGCGGCTTATTGCATCCAACTTATTACTTTTCTCCGAATGTTCGGTAGCTAGAATGAGATGGAACATATATTCGACGTTTCTTTCGAAAATCATGATTCATGATGATGTCAAAATAACATAACTTTTCACAATTTTCCATACACTGTCAAATAGTAGTACATACATGTACACGAATATTTTCGGCAATATTATTCGGAATAATTTTGTATACCTAATCTTCAGGAGATATTCGACGGACAAAGTCTATTGGTTATTGTAGGGGTCGCATTTTCAAATCGCGAGTCATTCGTCAGATTTTTCTCGCGCGCCTAATAGTTCCGTGATTGTCCGGAAGTAGCGTTTGCATAAACCGTGGCAGTTCATCACGACGAGTGACAGTTGCCGGTGCACGGGCGGGAAAATAACGTCCACCTGACCCTAAATTATCAGTATTTGAGGTACGTCGGTGAAATATCTGGTGAGAATGTTACAAAATCTCTTTCAACCTCACGTCAAGTCATCCAGAACACTACTATGTCACGATTTTCGAACCTCGTGTGTAATTTTCACGACTATTGCCAGGTATTGTTCTGATATGTACGCATTCTTTATTCGGAGATTTCGTGACTATTTATCGGCAGGAGATGCTCATCGAGAGCTTAGTTTGAAACTAATAATTTCTCTGGCTATCATCATAGACCGTAAGTAATTTTCAATTTTCGAACAAGAAACGTAACATACGTTTACGAACATTGATGCACCCCCGACAGGGGCGCGACGTTCGTGAAAACAAATGACGATCAACGCAGTTCGTTAACACCGCGCGGACGTTGGCAGCCGATTGCGAATCTCTTGATAAATCTTCATTTTGTCACAAATATTTGCGTTATTCGAGGATATTCGGGTTCAGTGTTGTGCGACACCATCAGTCGGTGTCAGTCGGTGTCAGTGAATCGTGTTTTTCGCGTGTGATTTAACACAAGATCAGTAAATGTGCGACAATGGCAGTTGGCGTCCCCTGGCACCGATTGCCGCGCAAATCTCGTACGTGGAAATATATGACTGATCTTCAATCGGAATGCACGCTCATCAAATTCGTTCCTGCGAATCGTGAGTCTAATTTTTCAGTTTTGAAATTGTTATCGTTGATGTATTTCTGCTCTCCCAACACAAATGTCAGATTTAAGTAACCCCATGATGCATTTCAACGAGTTGGTATCGTCACGAAATTTGAAATCCTTCCCGCCATTTACTCGCTCATCGTTTTCCGATGCATGCAACGGTAAAACACCGAATTCTCAATTCCTCAGTTATCATTCAGCTTTTGATCGTTTTAGAAACTATTTCATAACTTTTTGAGGACGGTAAATTTTAGGAAAAAAAATGTGATCAGAATTTATTACTCACAAATCATGACAAAATGAACACTCCAATAATTTTTAAATTCACGTTTTATCATTTTTGAGATCGAATAGAAGATAAGTTGAAACTGAACGGGTGAAACTGTCTACTATCTTGCAGCCAAGATAAAAATGAATTTGTGATATACATAAATGACTATTGTCGTCTATCAGCAATTCGTTAATAATTTATCGCATCGTTTCAGATCCAAATCTTTGAATTGAAACGTCGGCGTTCCAAGTCACACCAACCAGCTTCACGGCAGGGTCGCAAAAACATCGACCCAGCACCCCGACTGGTCACTGGTCACCTGCGAAGTAGTACTCGCAAGTAGAAGAAAAAGTTAGTTCGAGCAACTCCATACCTACCGATGCCAACGACTAGCAGTGAACCCGATTCTGCCGGTGACCCCTTCAACCCTGGTGAGTCGCATGCATTGAAGTACTTCGGAATTCCAACAATCGAGACACAATGATCCGAATTGTTCGTTTTTCGATGGCTGTCTATCTTTCAGTCACTCTCTTCTCTATCGCGTGGTATGATTGCATCACGGACTAACGCTTCGTGAATATTGTAGCTTAGTCACCTGTATTTCTTAGCTTTTTTTTCAAATAGAGTTGAAGCAACGTAACAGAGACTCGGTCTTTTTTTGCTAAAACTGTCCACTCAAGATCAATCATTTATGCAATCAAACGATTCGTGTTTGCCATTCCTCAGCGACGAGTGATGCAAAAGGAATTATTGTTGCCTATCCGATTATTGGGGCGAATGTCTCTTCTTTGCGATACATCGCATAGATGAAAATTTTCCGGTGATGTTGGAAATTTATCTCTGAACTGTAGAAACATTGTTTTATCTATCGATTTTACACACGTAAATTCAATGTGAAAGTATTCAAAAACGAGGTATCTGCAAATATTTAATTCTTTCAACTCAACTGTGGATACTGGAAAAATACGAAATGTCGAGTCCTCGTGGCAACTGGTTAGGATGTCTAATCTTTCTAATCGTCCCAACAGGTTTTTACAGGTACAAAACAGTAAGTTTAAATCCACGGTGCGAATGTGAGCGTGATTGTGGCTTGAATTTGTCTCTTTCGTTGAATATAGGTGATAGGTAGGGACCAGCTCGAACAGGCGGGCGCGAGAACTGGGACCGCGAATTTCAAGCATGTATGGTATGCGAGTGCGAGTCTTTCTTTTGAGTTCGCGAGGCGAGCGGGAACGAATTGTAATCGGGCAGGTCGCGTTTCGTTTCTATTCCACAGCGTCGAATTGCTACAGAGATGTTACCATTACATTTTTCATGCGTGATGTCGAATACAAACTGTTCAGTTTCTGAAATTCTTTTGAGACAATACGTTTTACAGATTCTTTCAAAACATGATTTCAACTACCAATCGGGTTGATTGTTCGCAAAAGTGACCGAACGTTTTGTAATATACACAACTTTTAAATATTTGCTGAAATGAGTATTAAGATTTTCCATCAAACCTTGGACAAATCAAGTTCACTGTTCTGTATCTGTAGCAATTCGAATGGACTGGGAAGTCGGTAGCTCCGAGTTTTCGTGGTGCTCAGAGCTACGCGACGTTCCTTCAAGTCTGAAGTCATCACCGAAGAGGATCACCGGCAATCGTACCACCAAAAATGCATGCGCTTTCTCTTCCTTTCCTCTTATTACTTGCAATAGCTTTTGGCATGATCCGTTATCCATATTACTCTAACAAGCTCTCGACTACTGTAATGCGCAAGGAATGTGGTGATAGCGTTTATAATCCCCGCAAACGGAATACCTCTCAATTTGAGAAACTGATATAATATGAATTGTGAAAGTTAATGTTCAATATTTTATTGCAAATGTCGTTCACCTTAATCTGTGAGGACATTATGCGATCCCTAAATTTTCACAAATTTCTTGGACATCAATACAACCTATAATAAAAGGACGCCACACATAATTCTCGCCACACATAATTCTCGGGGTGTCCTCTCTGTAGTGTATATATTTTTTTTTCCTGTAAATGGTAGCGACAGATGAACGTATAATCCTTTCCAAATCTCATATCAATCAAAATATCAACAATAGGGAAAGTGATGGATGGAAGCATGCAAGCATGTAAGAAATTCCACTAATGAAATTTGAACAGAGCGGAATCAACAGTGCGTACGAATGTCATTCAATTCAGTCCGAAGTAGGTAGGTTGCTCAGATAAATTCGATGAATTCGCATTTCGAGCAATAAACAATTCCGAAGTATGTTCACAACAAAACCTCCATATTTTATAATTTATTAAATACTTAATCGAATATTCGGCTAATTACTCTACACAGTTATGTTACATTTCACCGACATAAACTTCCTGCGACGTATGTACATATTCTTAGTTTTGCTGAAATAACAAGTATTCAACTTCACCCCCAACAATACTCGTAGGCCGTTGATCGCAATGGCCTGGTTCCTATTGGTATTCCATTTGTTACACTGTCGGAAGCATAACGTACTCGTTTCATTCAGAAAGTAGACAGAACGTTATGCGATTCGTTCTAGTTCGAATCCCATAAAGTTGTATTATAAAATTCGAATTAAAATTCTGTGACAAGTTAATCGTGTATAATTCTTAATGAATGTACATGCATTGACATAGACCGATCGTCCATGTCACAGATCTTATCATAGCTTTTGGACATGGTAGTCCGTGTTTAGTCTACCAAGTTTATACCATCGATTTCTTGTCACGATGATTCATTAGAGAAGCATCGTCGTTGGATTTTCCATCAAGCTCTTGAAGGCTGAAAGCCATTGTGCACCCACTGCCCCGTCTACAGTGCGATGGTCACAGCTAGCTGTGACTGTCATGAATTGTGCCGTCGTAAATCTGAAATATGCCAACAAATGCAAAATAGTTAGGAAAAGGTTACTGTCGATTTGATACTGTGATTTTGCAACGATCGAAAGCTCGACTCGCGACCGAGGTGTAGGCGATATTGATAGTTTACCCTTTCTCGTTTTTCGCTGGTATCAAGCGTGATTCGGTGGTGCCAATGGCAAGTATAATGGACTGTGGCGGATTTATGATGGCCGAGAAATTTTTTATCCCGAACATTCCCAAATTCGATACCGTGATAGTTCCGCCTTGGAATTCGTTGGGCTGCAATTTTCCTTCCCTTGCTTTTGCTGCCAAAGCTTTGACTTCCTTACTGATTTGCACGATACCTTTGGTATCAGCAGCAAACACGATCGGCGTTATAAGCCCATTGTCCGTGCTGACAGCAACGCTTACGTCTACGTTGTGATACCTGACAGTAAAAAATCGTTACAGCGTAAACTCTGACTTGATTCTTCGGTTGATCGATAATTAGACGCGAATACTCACTGTCTAATGACATCGCCGAGCCAAGCAGTATTGCCTTCGGGTACTTTTTTCGATGCCATTGCCATCCCTTTGATAATGATGTCATTAACGCTAAGTTTCACTTTCTCTTTCTCTAATAATTTATTAAATTGTTCCCTCATCTCCATCGCGGCATCCATCTTGACGTCGACTGTCAGGTAATAATGAGGAACAGTCTGTTTACTTTCCAATAGCCGCTTTGCGATTATTCCTCGAATATTGGAGACGGGAATATCAGAGTAATCTCCTCCTGCTGCCCACGTCGAGCCCACAGTTGCAGGACCAGTCGCTGCAGATGCACCTGCAAGATCTTTCGACGTGATCGAAGCGAACAGACCCGAACCTTGGAGGCCCTGTATTGAAAAGGGATCATTAGGGCTCGTATCATATATTTCACGTAACAGAACAAGCCGTTTACTTGGAAAGCAAATGAAAGCATCATTGTTTACGCTCAGTTAAATCTTGGTTCTGAATCACCACTTTCTGTCATCGCAGCATCGTTCGAGTGTAATGTTCGTTAGTTCGTTTCTGCTTCTAATTTTATTTATTCTTCGCGTACAGTTTCGAAAATAGTCCAATGCAACGGGAGTACACGTATATTTTGCTTACTTGCAAATTGAGACCTTTTTCGGCGGCAAGTCTCTTAGCTAGTGGGCTGGCGTAGATTCTGTCACCCGACACGGTTGAGCCAGGGAGTACCGGTGGCGCAGAAGCAGCCGGGGTTGACGGTGGTGGAGTAGTCTTTACCGGAGCTGGTGCAGCTGGCGTAGGTGTCGAAGGTGCCGGGGTAGAAGGTGCCGGGGTAGGAGCTGCAGGAGTGGCAGAAGCTGCGTCGTCTTTATAACTTTGGAAGGCCGAGACGCTGGCCTCGTCGGACACGATGATGCATACCAATTTACCAATTGGTACGTTCTTAGTACCAGCCGCAACAACGATTTTCGCCAAGTAGCCTTCTTCGGGAGTTTCGAAACCCATCGTTGCTTTGTCAGTTTCAATTTCCGCAAGGAGATCCCCTTCGTTCAGCTTGTCACCTGGGGAACGTGAATGAATCAGTACCAAACTAACAACGCATCGATAATACGAGGAAATTTCCACCAATTTCCTATCCAGACTAATCCCTGTTCGGTAGTCATGTTCCTCATCGGTTAACAACTGACCTATGAAACAGTTTACCTTCTTTTTTATGCCAACTAACTATAGACCCAGTCTCCATGGTAGGGGAAAGGGCAGGCAACGAAACTTTGACATGGTCCGGATAATCTGCGTAGAACCTCAACTGCTGCGTCCAAGGTGTCGCGACACGACGGGTATCGCGTGCTTGAGATCTGACACAAACATAATAGATGCAGCAGACTATTAGCGGAGTTTCAATCGCATTTGCATATAATTTTGAAGGAATCGAAATCACAGAAAAATATTAAACGTATTTCACAAGTCAACACTGGCGATTATACAACGTCGGGACGGTTACTCGCGGTTGGTGAGGTTTCGAAACCTGGGGTTTTACAACGGGCAAGCTCATCCACGCGTTCTTTTATAATAACGAATTTTGTTTCGAACGAGTTCTCTACCATTGCTCCGTAGGGATGAGATTTATTTTTCAAGAATCGACGTTTCGACGTCGCAACATCTTCGCAACAACGTATATACCGCGGGTAAAGCTGTAAACCTAATAAAGAGAGGATATCTAAAGTTATCAAAATTTGAAAGTATAATTACTATGGGATGAACGGTGCTTCTCGGGTTGCAAAGTCGTACTTATCGAAACGCGAAACAGGAAACATATTTACGTGACGTAACCTCAAACCGAAACGTAACGAGGTATCGCACGTACATCGCGACGTAATATTTTGGCTCGATACGAGTGTCCGAATAGTCGGGGATCGACAAACCGCACGGGGAAATACCTTTGTAGATTTTTTCTGTGAACACATTGAACTGCCAGGCATCGTACAGCGTTCGTTCTAACGACGTTTCGTAATGTCACTCGTACCAGGTCGGTTCGCAGGCTGGTCGTGGTCCGTAACATCTCGACGGTGTTCAAATTCGTGACAAGTCGATTGGGAAAAATAACAGTGCACCGTTATTATTGGAAAATGTGGTGCCTCTCCGGTACAACAAAACCACTGTGCTGTAAATCGAGGCCAATGACGGATCGGACCACGGTAATGGCAAATTAGAGGTCGTCTGCAAGGTCACGTGGCTCGAACCTATCCGAACCTGTTCCGGAGCTCGTCGGTCGATCTGACGCACCAATTGACGTCGGGCACGAGGTTTTTTCTGCACGACGAACACGCGAGCCAGAGATAACTCTGTCAATCGCAACGATCAGGTCGGAAGCTGTCCATACAGCTGTTTTACCGACACGCCGTCGCGGAGAATTCGAACGTAGACGGAAGTCGATGACGAAGATCGGTTCGATAACGAGAAGGCAGATCGACTATCGAAGAGGCAAGCAGGCGAGACAAATATCGACTCGTGTACGGAACGTGACACCGATTATTCGGGCAAACTTACAACTCGAGCAGAACGATTAGATCGAGCCCGTGTGGTCGATTACCATGCGCATTCGTATTATGTGCACGGGAAGGGAGAAATAATACGAGAAACGATAGTCGAAGCAATGCGATGCATATAGAAAGGGACAGGAAAATGCAAACTTGTATCAGGCAACAATTTTTCACTTTTTATTTTCGTCCCAAGATATTAGTTGTTTATTTACAAAAGTAATTCGCTACGTAGCTTGCCTGAGTGCGAAGGATGAGAAAGAAACTCGATGAGATTAAATTAACTAGAAGAAATAAGTTACAACGGATTTGATGGATCCGCAATGATTTTCTCGTTAATACCACAACGAGCACAAAGATCGACGACCGCGAGGAACGCAACGCTGTTTCGTTTCCATAAGTTTTGTCGCATGTGGAACGTGCAACCCGATTTGTATGTAGTAATAACTTAGGCGTTAGAGACTAGAACGTATACCGGTATGCTCTGCGAGGCTGTCTCTCCTAGCGTTTCGTACGCACGTGATCTACTCGTTTACTCGCGGGGTAGCTAGTCCGAATATCCCTACGTACCGCTGGCAGCGGCATCACGCAGGCAACAACCGCTCGGACGAGCATCGCGGCATGTATCGGTACATTCTCGGGTGCGCGTTGTACACCTTTCGCTCGGAGGTCGACGACTTTCTTCGTCTCGCTAGTTTTATTTGGCGATCTCTTTGTAATTGGCGAAGCCGAACGTGAATCAGTCCTCTTTGATCATCGATGGAACCCGGAAACGCGTTGTAGCAGGACGAAACAGGGGATTCTCGTCCAAAGCATAAACCGTATTCTTCCGTTCCTCCTCGAATCTTGCATATTCTTTTTTATCCTTCAAGGCCGTGCAGCATCTGAAATTTCACGGGGCATATTTTACGAACTGTTGCATGGTATCGCGAGAAGCAGCTTCGACGCGTCGAGTATCCTTACTTCCAAATCAGGAGGGCAATAATACCGAGAAGTATTACGGCGAAAAATGCCACGCTCGGGACTACGGCGGCCGGAAGTGGCGTGCTGCAGGTCTGGAAAAGAAAACGCGCGTCATTCGCGAGATTTTCGTCGTATCGGCTGCCGGTTGTTGATAAAAATTTGATCGATTCGTGTTCGTTACCTTCGCGCCGATCGTCAGAGCTACGGTATTGTCCTTCTTAAATTCGTAGATGAACGGGATCGTGCAGATCGTCGGATCGCCGATAGATCTCACGATGCAGTAGTGATCGCTAGCTGTAAACGTATTTCATTCGAGTGGAAAAATTCTAATCATCGTTGAATCACAAGCGAGGAAGAAAATTCCCTCGAAGAAACAAAAATCTCACTCGTATCCACGCTTTCGATGAGCTTCGTCGTGTAAACGCTCGAATTGGAGTGACAGTAATTCTCAGCACTGTCCGGCGCTTCAACGGTGGCGTTTACGCACGGTTCGTACAGAATGCACAGTCCGCTTCCGCCTGCACCCGGCGAAGACTCGCAGTAAGTCCCTCGGTAATGAAGACCGCTGGCGTCCGTTGCGTTGCATCTGTAAAAATCCGCAGAATAATTACGCGCAAAGGTACAAGTACGTACCGCGAGAACGCGAGGCCAAAATGGGCAGTTGAAGCTGATTGATTTGCGACTATCGTCCATCGGTCGAACAAATCGACCGTACTCACCGACACGTGCCGCAGTCGCAGTATCCATTCCCGGCACAGACTTCGTCGCTTCCTGGTAAAATGCACAGCTTATCACCCGATGGGCATTGGCACGCATCACCCTCCCAGCCATCGACGCAGACGCACGTGCCGCAATCGCACGTTCCTCTATTCCCACATTCGAAACCATCCACCTACGCCAAATACGAGCATACATGTACGATAATCTCGTTGTGTACGAGTAGCAAATCTGCTTCTCTTTGTTTTGAAACTAATCTGTTTACGATCATCGCGCGTGCGTACACGGTAAAAAATTGTCCGTCGTTTTGTAAAGTGCAAAGATTTGTGAGTAGGATATTCAACATTCGAGTGTGTTGATTAGTGTTGTTCTCACAGTCCGTTTTTCAACACACAAAAATGTTATTTCATATCAAAGTAGCTGGTTCTAGGTGTTACCCTGAAATTGGCTTGTGTTACTCCTAACACGGAGCTGTGTAAACGCGCCACCACTCACGGAGTGCGTTGAACTAATACTAATTTTTTGTAAAAGAGGGTCCTCCATACACATTTTTGTGTTAAATTTGACGGACAGTTTCCGACTGTGTAAAGCATTTGTTTAATGTAAAAAACAGTGCGTGAACTTTGAGTTGGAGGGTGACGTTTTTTATTCCGAAATCGAGCTTTGGGCTCTGGCACAAATGTTCGTGGAGGAGAGCTACTCGAGAGTGCTCGTACCTTGTCGCACGGTGAACATTCGCAGAAGACTCCGTTGTAGCCGGGATCACAGGAGCACAAGCCGCAAATACACTCGCCTCGATTGGAGCACACGTCGTTTTGTCCCGGACTGATACATTTGGGATTTACCGCGTGTCCTGTAGTTTCGTCGCAGCTGCAAGTCTCGCCTGAAATCGTGTAAACGAACGTTCTCGAGTGAGTTTAGCACGTTAGACGCGTTTGTAGCGCGAAGATGCTCGTCGCACACCTGACCATCCAGATT
This sequence comes from Arge pagana, assembly GCA_963969455.1. Classification (NCBI taxonomy): domain Eukaryota; kingdom Metazoa; phylum Arthropoda; class Insecta; order Hymenoptera; family Argidae; genus Arge; species Arge pagana. Next base: position 11,390,350 of record OZ018311.1, on the reverse strand, counting down.
CGCACCGGCACAAGCCGCACTCGTTTGATCCATGGTTACAGTACGAATCGTCTTGTTGGCCGCAGTCGCAACCACATAGCAGCTCCACCTCGACTTCTATTTCCGAGGCTTCCGAGGCCAGAGCATCCTCAATCACTACCGTTTGTCTCTAAACGTAAGAAAAGAACGGACAGAGTAAGAAAAACAGGGAATTAAGTCAGTTGAAGCCAGAAGCCAGCGCTGAACGAGGGAATCGCGCTCGCGCTTACCCAATGACTCTCGTTCAGGGGACACGAGCCCAACGAAAATCTCGCTTTAAACTCGTAAATCTCCCCCTCTTTAATGCCATCGCATTGGGATGTTTTGATTTCCGGACCGTTGGTCGATCCGCACTTGGAGAAATATTCCAGCGAAAACAGCCCCGTCGAGTTGTCTCGCAGCACTACCTTCGACACTATATCGTGATAGGCTTGCTCGACAACCTCGAGTATATTGGAACTGTCTGCCGCTAATGTCGCGACTCTCGCCTTCTCCTGAAGCATCGTCGCGATCCGCTCGTATTCGCTGCGACGATCCTCGGTCACGGCGAATACCAAGTTCACCTTGTGCTCGCGAAGAAGATGCGAAACCTCCGCCAACGACGGATAGTCGTACGTCTTCGCCATGTAATACTCTCCATCCGCGTTCAGGTGACACTGAAAATCGCTTCGTCGAACCGCACCGCCGAGCTGGATCGAAATCACGAAAATTAGCGGGCATTCGGCGACCAAGCGGGTCGAATCTCACCTTCCCCTCGCCGGCGAAATGTAAGTAGCCGTCCGTCGCAACGAGCATCAACTTCCTGGCTTGACGAGCCCAGCCGACTTGCTCCTCGCAAACTATCGCCTGCACGACGCCATCGAGACCTCCCTCCAAATTGTCTACGTTTCCAGTAACAGCACTCGCGTCTACCTACGACCACGAGCGATCAAACGACGCGTGAATCGAAGGAAAAAAAATCATTACGTACCTTGCGCATGAATTCGTTCTCATCGGCGCTGAGAGCCATGTGATGCCTGAAGGCGTAAAGAGGCGCGCACGTGGCGTGTTCACCTTGGCAGGGATTCTCCTCGTGGCCAGGAAATATGTACGGCATCAGAGGTTTGTCAGCGTAGCTACCGAAACCCATCCGATAATTCGTCGTGAAGTTTCCCAGCGTCCTCGCCATCTCGCTGCCCAATGAAACCAGGGTATCCTTGTCGTCCATCATCGACCACGTCAGATCCATCAAGTAGTAGAGATCGATGGGATAATTTCTGAAGCGAACAATAGGGAAAAACTAGCGTGAACCATCACCAAACGAGCGACGATCGCGTCGAAATGTGGCGCGTAACAAGGTCGAATGAAACGGAAATCCGGCCTTAACAATACAGGTCGAAAGTACTGCCAGATAACCGCTTTACAATTTGCATAAGCCGATGATGCACGTTCGACTAGACAGCCGCGGGCGAGGCACGACGCATTTTTTTTCTCCTTTTTTTTTTCTCCTACGTTTCTACCAACGAAACTTGGCGGAATCTTGGTCCGCGAATGGGGCTTAGCCGTCGTATGAGCTAAGTCAAGGGTCACTACTTATGGGAAACATTCTGGCACTGGGCTATATCTGGGTCAGCCGCGAGAACCGTGGATTTCGTAATACGTGCTCGTAATGTATTCGTGAGCTACGCGTTACGTGGCATAGAATATACGGTGAATAACAAACGTACGACAACAAACGCACATTGCGTACATCATTTACGAAACGTAGAATGCAGATATGCCGAGCGTAAACGCCTCGTACAAATATATATATACCGCTACGTTACGCTGCGAGAGATATACGCTACGCGTAGACCCAGCATTGTTTGATAGCCTCGTTTTTCGCTGACGACCATCGGATGCTGATATTATTCGCATCGTATTTTACAACCCGCCACGTTGAAATGCCGTTAAACTCTTCACGATCCCGTCGAATAATCTTCAAAGATTCCAACAAAATTACAAACGAGTTTGGCGTTTGTTCGCCCAAATTTTACGACGCCAGATTTCTCATTTCAATCCGAGTGGTACTAACAAGTCGAGGCGTGGCGCGATCTCGTTACCAATCTCTACGATTGTACTAGACCGCCCGATAGAGAAAAGCAGTCGAAGTGAGAAACAAAATTAAAAAACCCGTGACGCGAGATGCCGAGTTGCGATTGCAATTAACAGCACTATTAATTCGCGCCGTTTCACGCTTCTTCCGGGATAAAAGCCAATTAATTTTCACATGCCTGAAAGGTAACGTTACACGCTGCGTTCACGTGCGAAGGACCTGCAATATCGTCGTGATCGATGCTTCCGACCGATTTCCCGGTTTCTTCCGTTCTCCAAATACATCCGAACACCGCGCGTCAAACTTGCGGTTAACAGGCGTATTTCGTTCTTTTTCGTCGCCGTCTCGGAATACTTATCCCTGGAGCGCTCGAAATATTCGCGAGATATCCCGATGATTCTTGCTATCGGGAACATCGACGGTTTCGAGGCAACCTAAACTCGGGGTACTTTTTTTCCGAAATCTAGGGGGCGGGGGGAGAAAACGCCTGCGGAGGGTGAAACACTTACTTGGCTGGCCGAAACTGCAACTTGATTTCCTGCGTCGAGTGAGGTCTCAGCTCTAGTTTTACCTTCTGAGGACGGAGTTGAACGGGGCTTATTCCGGTCGTTCCGACATCGCGGAACTCCTCGTTCGATAATAACTCGACACTCTCGGCCCGAGCCGTAAGCGTTTCCGTTATCGGACAACCGAGCGCCTCGTGTCTCTTCAGCGTGTTGCATCTCGGCCTCCCGACCGAGGAGTTCGAGTATTCCTGTCAACAAACAAATCGAAATTTCACACCTAGCGCCTCTGCTGAAACTTCCTTCCCACATTCTCGCCAGCTTCCGTGCTTCGCGATCGTGAGCGTGACCAAAGTGGGTCAAAGTTGACCCGCGAAAGAGTTATCGACTCCGATGCGAATAACGACAACGAGTCGAGGAACAGCATCGCGACGCGAAGCTGTAGATACGTTCTAATCTCCCGTAATCTCGTCCCGCCAATCGAATCCGTTGGAGATGATAAACGTTGTTCGCTAGCTACGCAGGTAGCATTTTTTCCCATCAACGCAGCAGGGCTAGTCGTCCGATCGGTCGATTGTCATGCAAAGTCCCGAATTCCCGTTGTCGTTTTTCTTCTACGCTGCCGGACCCACGCGACAGGCGTGTCGCGCGCCTACGACGACGAGTACCAGCAGCACTACTACGCCAGGTACTCTATAACTTCGACTATACAGCCGTCGCGAAAAGTTCAACGAACGTACCACGCCGAACGTTTCAGCGATTGTGTAACGAGAGCGAGCGAATTGCGGCGAAATCGATGCCGAAGTCTACGCACACCGTTCGAACGGAGGATCTCACTCACCCAGTGGCTGCACCACGCGCATCGGGAACTCGCCTCCATGCAAGATTTACACGAAGTTTGCAACAGGCACAAGTTCGCGTTGTTGTTCTCCTCGAAAGCGACGACGTGTCTCGCGACACAGAGCAGCACGCCGACCACCGCGATGCAGAGCAATACTCCCGAGGCCGACATCCCGCGAGACCAGGTTCTCCCTGACGTCATCTCGACGCGAAGTCCGTTAATTTCCCAACACCGTCAAGATTTCGCGACGATGATCACGCCTTCGCCAACGTAACGGTCGGCATCGTCCGCACGCTCGTAACTATTATTCCCACGATCCTCCCACAGCCGACGATACGATCCTGCGACGTGGGAAGCCGCGTCGAAAGACCTCGCAGCAGAGAAACGACGACTTCGTCCTCCGTTAGTCGCGCTATTCCGCGAACGCGTACTACACCTGGCCACGAAACGAGAACAATGATACTATCCGGTGCGACGAGCACCGGCTTCGCGGGCTGCTCCGTATCAGCGGGTATGACGCCTCTTATCGGCTACTCGATAGCGATAAGACGCGGCGAACTTTTCGAGTTCGCAGAGGTGTAAGCGACGCCGCGACCGACTCTTCGTTCGAGGGAAATTCGAACTCGTTGATTTCCTCCTGTTGCGATAGTCGCGCGAGTCACGGCGCATCGCACGCCCGCGAATCGCGGACCACCGGGACCATTCGACGTTTCTATTACAACTAGAATTTTTCTTTCTCCTCGCCTCGCCGTTTTATCGCGTCGTACTCGTTCGCGTCGCGATGTTTACGCGCACATATTTACACAGGTGTGCGCGGCGCGCGCGTTTCTGCGCGGTCCGATATCTCGAATATGGGAGCTTTCGCAAACATTTTCAACAGATATCCTTTTCCTTCATAATCGAGGTCCTCGAATCCAGAAGGCGAGAATGTTTATCGCCGACGCGGCTGGAACGACAGAGATTTCCTTGTCACGCGGCGAAAACGACATAGCTCGCGTCGCGGTAAGATTCAAATATGTTCGAAGGAACGCAGCACCTCGTTCGCTCTGCTCGCTCGACGGACGGCTACATCGATACTGGCCAGCTCGAATCGTGCCGCGGTAAAATAAACAAATATCACGATGCTCGAGGCACGGGCATCGTCGCGGTACGTTTCGACGCAGGGCTGCTAGTAGACCAACGATAACGGTTCGCTCCGGCGCTCGCGTCCTCGCTACCTTCGTTGCAATGGTTCGCCGCGGTCGCTACTTTACGCGACGATAGGCCGTAAATCGTAGCGCGCGCTGCTTTCACGATTTCATTTCGGTACGCGATGTGCGTGCAATATTACTCGCCTGTAAATACAGCCGCGGTTCTCCCGAACTCCGAGCCCCGGTTCGAGGGTTGCGTTTGATTCGGTACCGAAAATACCGCTGCAGCGATAAGCGTTCCATTTAAAAAAAACAAACGACTCGTACGTTTCCCGGCCACGTACGTAGCATAAAGACGATGAAAAAGCTGAATAAATTCACGCCTCGTCCATTTTCCTCTTTCGTGGAAACACACACACACATATAGCGAAGGCTTTTTTCGCCTTTTTTGCCACGACGGTCGGATGATTCATCTAGTAATGAAATCATCCGCGAATCGGAATCAACGCTTACGTAAACCAGGCTTCGTTGATAAGCTTCTCGGTAGGTGTTGTGTTTGGTTTCCTCGTACGCGACACCTCCGCGCCTCGTTGGATACAGAATCGCTTCGTTAATCATCGGGCACGCGAACTCCGCGACGAAATCGTTGCGGTAATGATACAAAATTCGTGCTAGTCCGAACGAGACGCGAACCATGGTTTCGACACGAGTTTTCACCCACGAATTCGTGAATTGCACGCTCCTCGATCTTCGCTGCTGTCGAATTTGTATTTACCTTTCTCATTAACGCGTCGGGCGTCGAATCGTGGCGGTTTTTTTCCGTCTCTTTTTTTCTCTCCGAGTAGTCTACTCAGCCACACGAAAACGCACGCGCGGTCTCCCGAATCAAATACCGCGGTAGTGATAACCTACTCCGCCCCGATGCGGTTCCGATAACGAGGCAGACAAGAGTATAGTAGTCCACGTTGAGAGTCGACGATGCTACGGACACGATTCGTGATCGCAGCAACGAGATCTCTCGCAGGACCGGGACGTGGGCGTCTTCGGTCCCGTGAGAATTGTGAAAATGTTGATTATACGCTATCGAACGGGAGAGGCGAGCCGTCGGTGCAAATCGGTTCGGGAGAAACGGAAGTAGTAACTCGTGGGTAAACGAATTTCTCTTCGGTTCACGTTCGGCAGTCGCTTTCGACCGAGTTTGAGTAGATTACACAATCGTTGTAACGTACGTTGGTGTTTATTCTCGACAAACACGAATCCACAGATTCACACTCGTCCCGCGCGTCGAATGAAAGATATTCCGAGCGTTTCCCATTTTCTTGTTTGTTTTCTGTCCTAGCTTCACCAAAGAAGGAGCACAACTGCGCGTAATCGTGCGTTGTCGGAAACTTTATCCGACTTTATAGTACTCGAGATAAGATAGACGTAGGAGAATCCCGAGGGAAACGACTGGGACGAAGGGAACAGGTGGGATCGATTGTCGCGAGGATCGTCGACTGTTTGTTGTAAAGTTGTACTTTATTACGTAAAAAATGTTCATGCTCGACGATCTGTCGCTATCGCGTCACCTCGTTTCACTTTTGTATAATTTACAATATTAAAAACTATATCGCACAGCGATTCGGAAGGCAAGCGTTTGGCCCTAGGCCTAATTAGATCGTCCGAAGAACGAAGGCCCATTCGTTACAGACAGAGGAGAGACGGATAAACTAGAATAAATTCAACGTAGGGTAAAAATGCGATAAATGGACGTGTAACGCGTTGAAAACAACATTTTATCCCGTTTTCCCGACAAGTCCACGAATCAGGGGAGTATCCACGAATACCGATCAAATATACATTTAGCAACGGGACGAATCGGGTTATTGGGAATTTCATAACGAACTTATACTTACTGGGCGAATAACACTTTCGTCCCACTTCGATTATCATCGATGATGTTTCGTATAACATACGCACACGCGCACGCGCACAGCTATCTATCTATCTATACATCTATCTATTATCTACTCTCCCTACTCTCCCTACTTACAAACGTTTAACGCCACTGTTCGATTACTCGTATCCGAATTTGTCGTAAATGTATCCTTATAGCCAGCCACGACGAGTCACAATTTTTCGCGCGACGTAGAATTACAGTCGAACTCCGTATTCTCACCTCTCTGCTCTCGCATACAATTAGACTGAAAAGTTGTAGTCAGGCTGAAGTTTACCACGCTATCGATGTCCACCCTGTCGGTTCGATGGATCAAATTATCGTCCATCAAGGACCCGACGTAATATTGAGAAGCGCGTGTCGTTGGAGAACGAATCGTGAACTCGACTAGTTGTTTCGTTGTGGTTTCATCGTCGTCGTCGTCGTCGTCGTCGTCGTCGTCGTCGTCGTCGTTCCGTACATTTTTTTTTGTCCGTTATTCGGAATAACTGTCGCTGCTGTTTCGGGGAATCGTTCGAAATTGGCGCGTGTAAACATCGACATCTACGAAATGTTGAGACTACGGCTTTCTTTCCGAACTCGACACGCGTCTCGCGATTTGATGATGGAGCGCCGATCCGTTTTGATCTTTGACCGGTACACCGGCGACGTTGGAATCCTTGGCCGATGGCGATCGCTGATCGTGGCTCGGAGACGCGTCTTTGACGAGGCCTCTCAAGAACATCGCGGCGCAGGTCCACGGAAACATCCTGAAAAATCGTGGCATCGATATTAATGGTCGACAATTACGCAGCTACGCGAGAACGTCGGAGACGCACCACTTGAGGGCGAGCATTCCCTGCAGGTAGCCAGGAACGATGGCGTATTTCTCGTTGCATCTCATCGCGGTGATCACTCGGTCGGCAACCTCGTTCGAATTCAAACGATGAACGAACCTGAACGAAGGACAGTGAAATTAATGATTGTTTCAAATTCACGTTTTTCGATGAAAACTCGCTATTATTCCACGAACTCATCGAATTCCGGCGAGGCTTTCGATTTCGTTGGATTCTTTCGCTTCTCGCCAAGTCTCTTACCTCGATTGGACGTCCTCGAACATTCCTGTGCTGCGAATGAAGTAGGGACAAATCACCGTTGTTTGGATGTTGTAACCTTCGGCCTGCAATAAACGAGTGGGTGGATGTGAGCGAGAGATGGTTGAAAGTTGCAAAAAGACGTAAATACCGTCGATCGCGTGAAAGTCTACGTAATGGGAAAAAATGATTTTGCGAGGGGAATTAATTCGTCGTTCGTGGGCGGGGAGTTCGTCGTACGGAACTCCGCGCTGGTAGTTGATGAAAGTTGGAAATTCATTCTCGCGTCAGTTATAACCGAGCAATTTGTATGCGAGTCCACGTTAGACGTTATCCAATCTGGCTCTCGTGCCGTTGCACAAGCTTTTCGTATAGCGACCCGCGCAGCGAACGGAGTAACGAGCAGCATTAAAAGAAGAACCGTAAATCCTGCCGATAAAACTTTGCCTTTCGTTCGTTCGTTCGTTACGAGTGACACGGCTGTTCGCTGTTGTGCGTGTTGGCGTGCTCGTCGTAGCAGCTCTCGTTTACCTCCAGTTCCATCCTCAGCGACTCGTCGAATCCCACCGCAGCGAATTTCGAAGTGCAATAATCCACGAGCTTCGGAATACCGACGTGTCCAGCCAAGCTCGCTATGCTAACGATGTGCCCTTTGTCGTCCTCCATCATTCCCGGCAGGAATGCCTTTACGGTCTGGAAAAGATACGTACAACGATGAATCGTGACGCTCGTCGAGTGCGCACAGCGCTGATACAGCGACGTAAAAAACTACAACGGTACGCCGCACGACGTCGTTGGAAATACAACGGATATACGTGTCTGGAAGATGGGTAAAAATGGGCGAGGGCAGAAGTCGGAAGCGTATCTTTTTGTACACGTGGATTTCAAGGATCCCAGCGATCGGTACGAACAGAAGCTGTGGATCGCTGCCCATCGTTGCAGGTCGAGCGTAGTTCCTGACAATCTAGTCAAAAAGTATCATCTATCGAGAAAGTTTCCATCGAAATTTGGAGTTCCAAGGCTTCATAACACGTAGTCTAAGATCCCGACTTAAATCCGACATCCCCCATCCTTTTTGCGGATTAAACATATTTTCCTTGCAATAAAATGTATAGTTAAACCAAAGACTAGCGGTGTCGACACCCCATATCCTGACAAGGCTATTTTTCTTGAGAATATTATTTTGTCAACGTGTTTTTCCCAGTTACGGTGGTTTTTTTTCTCAATAAATTCAGCGATAAACGAAAGCGAAAAACACATGGAAAATGCCACAGCGCGATTTACTACATTTTTCGTGGCAATAATACCGGTATACCAGGTGCAAACAGGTAAATTGGTATTAAAAATTCGTCCTGATTGTTTTTCCTAATCAATTAAATATGGAGAAGTAGATCATTTTATTTAAATCGGGAGCTTGTATTAAGCGTAGCAATTTTATGCTCGTTTGTTTCACGCTAGCCGTTGTATTCAGGTTTGTCGGAGGTTGTACGCTAGGAAGTTATGCTTTTTGCGGTATTTTCACCCGTCGAATCAAACGAGTAGCGGAAGTATGGTGTCGAAGAAATTGGATTTGTAGAGCGTGAAGTCTACAGGCGAAGTTGTTGACAGGCGCGAAGCAAATTCACGTACAAAGCAACGACGGTAGATGCGCGGCAGCGTCGACCAGCAGAGGATTGCGGAGACTGGTGAGGAGAAGGCGTTCCTTTGCGTCGAGATTATACATAAAATTTCGCTGGATCGCGGTCGAATGACAATCTCGCTCCGAGGAGAAAGATTGTCCGCGCGAAGAAGTTTGTGTTTGCATACGCGGCGCGCGCCGTACGTGAAATTCTGTGCACGTAGAGCTCGACTCGACGGAGCGGAAGAGAATGCCCGCGGGAATCAGGAGACCGTTGAAGTTCGTGGTTGAAAGTCGAACGTGCAGCATCTCGCGGAAAATTCTGTGGAGATCCGGATGTTGCCTGTCGGATCGGTTGACTACTGATTGCTACCCACGGATCGCGGGGGACGATCGAATTCACCGGGCGTGTGGTTTGAAAAAGTACGAGGAAGTCGATCGTTTCAGCTGTGGAGCCGACCCAGCAGCGTGACTCGGCGATCCGGGACTTCCGCCTGCAGTTACATCCCGAAAAATTCACATCCCGTCTGAAGAAGGATGCGAACCTGGTGCGAGCCTCCTGAACGTGGATATAAAATGGATAGTCAAACTGGCAGCCGCGGACCGCGGCGTACTACGGTCCTGTCTATTTCATTGTCGCAGACTTTACGTTTCTCGTGATAAGAGCGTCGATCCCTGCAAAATGTAGCTCTACAGCGAAGGTTCGGCGAGATTTGCCCCGGTCAAATATGCGGACGACGAAAAACATTTGCAGAAACGATGTATGCACCTGACGAGCGGTAGTGTGAACGCAAAACACGCCGCGTACAGAACTCGAGCCTTTCGTAGATTCGCGAAGCGGAGATCTTTGATCCTTGGCGATGCTTTGACGCTGTAGCGTAGGGGAGACCGGGGCAAGACGGCCCACCTAAGCCGATTATTATTCTTTGTGGCTTTTAACCATCAAGTCGATTTACTCTCGTCCAACTTTAACTCAAATCACCAAAATTTTGGTGAAGCTCCTGAATTTTTTTTTTTTTTGGCAAGACGGCCCCCTCCGAAAAAAATGATTTTTTTTTTAATTGTAAAAAAATTTCCCGCGTTATAAATGTTTATATTTTTCTCTTTAACAACTGTATTTACTTTTATATTACTCGAAATAACCTTTTTTGATATAATACGAGTAATTTGTTCACTTCTGTAGAAAAAAATTGAGTGTTTTAATTTTTCTCCAAACATATTACCAAATACTGTACAACTGGATTTTAATTTAAAAAATTTAAAAATTTTTGGCTAATTTTTGAGGTGGGCCTTCTGGCTCCAGGGGGGCCGCCTTGCTGCGGTCTCCCCTTTACGCGAAGAGCGATCGGGTCGACGACGTGCGACGTACATAAGTGCGTGAGAACTTACCCAGAAATGGCTCATCACGTTCACGTCCATCGTTCGGATGATCAGTTCGTCCGGGGTGTCCAAGAACTTCCTTCCCGATACGATGCCAGCGTTGTTGATGAGAATGGTAACCTGAATGGAACGAATACGCGGAATCTATCATTTCCCTTTACATCTTACGCCTATCGACGATTAAAGATTCTACACAACTGCTGAGACCGTCGTAATTGACATTTTTTCCCCTCGTCATCCGCGATAATTGATCCAACGATCGTAGTCGTTTTGCTTCTAAATTCGAAATCCTCGCACTTCTCGGATCTATTCTCCGAAATAATTCTACGATTCGATTCGAGGAGAGGTGAAATTTTGTATCCCGCTCGACAAGAAACCTTTATACGATACGCGAAAGATTCGCGAATCGCCTCGCGATGCTCGATGTATTCACGAAAGCCTTTGTCTATTGTTACATCGCGTCCAAGGAAACTCCCCGCTGTTATTCGCGAGTCAAATTTACGGCAGAATTCGCCTTGGTTTTCTATGAAAAACAGGACAGCTACGCGCAATCATCGTAGCGAAACGAGTTTCCGAAACACTGTATCGCGTCGCTTCTCCGGCTTCTCGTGAAACTCGCGCTGTCGCAATCATTGTCTGGTCGCTCGTGAGATAATTTTATTGTCATAATAAATTCTTCGCCGCGATTCGTCTTTACTACTCGCGGGAAGTCATACCTTGCCAACTTCTTGCCGAAGGACAGCCGCCTTCTTGTATACGTCATCGCGATCGCAGAGGTCGCACACGTAACCGAAACAGACTCCGCCGTCGGCTTGAATTAATTTCACAGTCTCGTCGATACCTAAAAAGCAATAGATCAGGATGAACTTACAATAATAAGCCTTGAACCAGCGGTACGCGTAAATTCATAGATCATTCGCGAATATCTTGGTCGAATCTCACGAGTAGGAACTACGTGGTCGCCGTGGAAGTTCCTCTTCCGAGCAAATATCCACGGAGTAAGATGAACGAGCCGCGATTATACGTACACGCGAGGAGAGGTGTTCGTTAATTATTGCGCAAGCAATCGTTGTGACTCGGCGTGTCAACTATGTTGCGCTCGGGAAACTCTCGTCCCCACAAAACGAATCGTACGTAACGAGGAGAGATTTCGTTACTTCGTTGGGAAAGATTTCCGGCCATGGAGTATTGTTCGCACCTGAGAATTCACTCGCGGCGAATCAACCAACACTTCGATACGTTTTCTTCCAGAGGAAATTGAGCGCGCAACGTCGACTGTTGCTAATGCTGTTCAACAATTGCGAAGCAACATTTTTGGCTGCCGCGAACGATGTACACGCGGGCGTTGCTGTTGCGAGCCGATGCAATCGTTGGTCGGGATTAAAACGACAAGTTCCACGATCGCGAGCGTTGGATGAATAGTCGCAGTTCCATACTTTAATCGACGTTGAATCGTTCCCCTTTATTCCATTTCCCGTTACCCGGCAATCAATCATTCGAAGGCAAGTCCGGAAAAGAGCAGCGATACATTTGGAATTTGATATTTCGAATGAAAAAACGACTCTCAACTCGTAGACATGAAATTCTAATGGAGTCTTTGAGGAAAAATAGTGGAGTATTTATACAAAAAAAAAAAACAACACAAAAAACCAAGAAGTAGGCAGGGCTAAATTATTGATAATTAAAGGAATTCTCACCGCGAGTTATTTACCATAATCACACAAATCAGAGGCCCGAATGAATCGTGTGCTTGGAACTCGACGAGTCGTACGTATTTCCGCACACTCTCGATCAGAGTACAAGTCACGGAGTTTTATCGAAACACCGAATCTCGCCTTTTCAACTCACCGCGATTTCTATCGATTTGTGGGGTAAACATTTTTTTTCAGAATATTAAGCGGTAAAGTATCGCCGAACGAGTCGTTCCCGAATCGTTTCGGCTTTTCCCCACCGAGACCAAAAATTCAACGTCCACGCGCGTTCGCCCGGAAATAATCCAGCACGTACACCAGAGTGGTGAGGTCTTTCGAGAAACAAGGCTCGATTCGCGAAGAGCCACGGGACAAAATCATTTCCCATCGCGAATCGTAAATCTCGCGGATGGAGGGAAACTGATTTATTTTATCGAATCCGTTGCTCGATGAAGGTCGTCGGCGACTCGTGGCTACGCGTGTATATCAGGTGTCGGATGGCAAAGAACTCGTTTGAAAACTCGGGCGCAGATTTCACGGGAGAATCGAATCGTCGGAATTGGAAATTCGAAATTGTGTACGAAGTAGCTAGAAAATTACGCTCGGCTTCGACACTCGCGCGCGTTGTTGCGGCGATCCTTCGATTGTCGTTCCGTTTGCCAGAGCGGCTGATTTCCCGTCGACGATGCCCCGAGTTGTGGAAAAATAAGAGCCGAGAAAACATTCCTACGTCAAGTATTTTGTCAGAATATTAAAATGTTTACCCGCGAGTGCCGCTCGTTAAATGGTAATTAGCGAGTCTCGCGTTGCTCCAGAATTATTGCTGATGTTTCGTTGTTCGTGCGCTCGAGCACAAGCCTCTTGTATTTTTCTTCACGGTTCGAATTCTCACCCGCATCCCCACTGATACCGGTTCAAATCATACCGTCTCGTATTTTCGACGAACGATTCGTTCCCTCGATCGATCATTCCACGAATCGACGTCCGACATGTGCAATTTGCATTCCGACAAACACGCCGATGCGAGCTTGCAGCTATTATTTGGCCTCGCGTCCTTTTCATCGTTGCTTGTTTTTAACGGGGTCCGACAAAGATCCAGTCCATTCTTTTCTTTTCAAAGTCCATTGAAGTGCGTAAAAAATCGAAATTCAACAATATCTATGGAAATTTACGACATAATCATGATAATCATCGAAAGTATTCGTCTTTAGTCAGATACGTTTTTAGTCGGATTAAATTCTGTTTCATCATTCTATTCGATATCGGATGCGTAACGCGAGTTCACCGACTGTCCTCTTATCGCCCGTACACCTCTTATCGTTAGACGGAGAGCTGGCGACCAAAAAGGTCAGGTAGTTTGTAGCTTCAATAAAACTCAGGGAGATAGCTACCCGAAGGATCTTTTTGCGAGAATCGTCAATCTGGCAGGTGGGCATACCTGGTGGGTAGACGAATTAGGCGGTGGGGAAGAAGACAAACATTCAGGCAAGACTAGCGTCCTTAATGTCTGTTGCAACCAGTTTCCTTGTACTTCCAATATATCGTACAAAAAAATTTCAAACCGACCAGTTATTGGATTTAAAATGTTGCTAGACTTAATTATAATTCGAAAAATAATAATATCAAGTAGTAATAATTTGCAGGTAACGTGTCTGGCTTTTTGTCTGTCGCAAGTTTATTCGTTATGAATAACAAAAAATAGGAAGACAACATATTATTGTAATCTTTCGAAAATGAGCGAGTGCGTCGAGATACGACTCGCTGTCGTCGTCGCCCTCGAAGATTTTTCCAATATGTTGCCATCGCTACTTTTACCCAACTTCTTTTTTGGTTTACTCGATAAATAATCTCGTGTCGGAAAAAGCTGCACACGCTATTATATCCTGCAAATGATGTTGTTTGTTTAAAATAATTATAGTCAGATCTGGAAATACGTTTCCACGGACCGATTGGATTACAATTGTGTATTGGGTGTATTGGGAGTACAACGGAGCTGTTTGCAACAGAAGTTGAGGATGCTACTCTTATCTGACTTTTCGTTTTTCCCCACCGTACAATACCTGCACGACGTAATTACCATTCAAAAAGTAACGAACATTTTACGTCGCAACTGCACGCCGAAGAAACCTTTCGACGAGTCGATTGACCGTTTAAGCTCGAGGTGGTCTCAGTTTTCACCGTATTTGTGCACGTACTCGAAGTAATCGCGACGAATTTCTCGAAATTTCTTCGATGAAAATTACAAATTTTACCGGAGGCTCGACTTGATTTTCCACGAGAACAGTTTCATACGTATTAATCGAAAGGAACGTCAAGCATCGTGGATCGTTGGCCTACGTACGGCTCGGGGGTGCGCGACGCGCAGAGATTCGATAAAACTTGAGAGGATGCGCCGCGTCGTCGTACAACAGGTGTATCGGCGAAACGAGTCAAGGCCGAAATGTGGGTGCGATCAGGAAAACCTTTAATCGGTGACAACTCATCGCGATGCTTCTGATGAAACGAAAAAACCAAATTACCTCGTACATGTTATTTCGGTCCAACCTTGGCAGTTCCTCTACGTTAACCATCTTATCAAGCAACTCGCAGAAAATAAACAGCTAACGAGTTCCTAATAATCCTAATCGATTCGGTTCTTCGGGGCTAAACTGGAACGAGACAATAAACCATTAGCCCGCCTATTTCAGAACCGTACTCTCATCGACGAGCTTCGAACTTGTCGCAAATTCGGCTGGATGTCGAAGAAGAGGAAATCCGAGAACTCGCGCGTTTTGAAAGGAAAACGGGAATCGTTCGAGTGGATCGTCGATTGTTTTTCTCAGTTTTCTTCAAAGTTACAGCATCGAGTTAGCGACTTGTTCTACGGTGGGTAAATAACGCGAGGCGATGCGACGCTTTCGCGAGTTGCGTCGACGACGACGAGTAAGCGCGCGTACGTACCTACGTACATCGCGACGCTGACACAAATTTGTACCGCGAGGTTCACGCTCGAGTCATGCGTAACGAGTTGCTCAATCGTTCGCAACTGTTATAATTATTTTACGATCGTTCGTTGACGCAACGTTGCAGCTGCGATAATCCTCGCATCGGACAGAGCAGCTCGTTAATTTTTTCGCCAATTCGTAGAATGATCGTTATGATCTTCCGTGAAATTAACGACCAACGAGTAAAAAGCGGTCCGCCGTTGGTACAAAAAAATATAATCATCGTACGCATGCATGATCGTCGCGTTAAGTGCACCTCGATGCTCGGTTCCCATATGTGCTATCTCCGCGCTTATCTCTCAGTCCGTTGTTTCACGTTGATCCAGCCGTCGCGAATTTGACGAGATTCGGAAAATTTACCCAAAGAGCACAATCGACGAGGTGATTGGGATTTGCGGTCGGATCCAAGCTGGAATCGACCTTGAAATTTCACGGCAAAAAACATTCATCGGCAACGGAACGCGGAACCGCCGAGGCGATCGCCGACTTACATACTTATGTAAATCCCGCGACTACGAGCTTTCGAGAATTTCATCTAGATCTGCGCGCCGAAACTTGACTGGATCTGGCAACCGGCTCACGTGGATGCCGAAGTCGCTTGACGAACAAGGAAACATCGCGGAATGATATTCCGATCGGATAACTCAACGATTGCCACAAAAACCGGAATTTCGAACGCGAGTTGTTTACAGACTGCGACGACACCGTGCTGCTCGGAACGACGCGCGAGGTATTGCCATCTTTGCCATTATCAATTATTGCGATTGCGACGGAGTTGAAAAATAGCCGGAGCTGGATTATCTTTCCGTTCGTTGCAACGTTAAATATCGCGACGATAGACGCATTTGTAATCCAAATCAACAAGTGGAATGTTCTCGCAATTCATTTGTGTAAAAACACGATAAATATTAATATATCGGTAGATATTTTATGGATAACCCAATTATGACATTTTTTTCTCTCACATTCCGTCGATTCTAGTCTCGCGCTAATTTTTCGTCGAACAAACGTAAAACCGAAGGATTTTCATGGCTCGTATTGGCAGAAACACTCTCCTACGGCGCGCGCGCGTTTACGAAAGTTCAATGGATTTGGATGGGGAAAAAAATCAACAACCAAGTCGGCGGCGTCGTTGCGAAAGATGCAACCCGAGGCTTGTAATCACTATCGTCCGAAACCTGTTGACTCGGTCGGCGCATTCGATCCGACGTAATCGAGACCGGTTTAATCGCGCATAATTCAACCACTTTTCGATTCTATCCTTAAATTGCATAACACGACGTCCGTGACTGGTCCAGTGGGCAACGATCGTTAATTTTTTGACACCGTGACATTTGCAACGCACGAGGCGTCTTTTTTTTTTCTTCGGATACTTAAGCACGCGAAAGTTTGTTGATGTCTCCAGTACCGGCGCTAGGGGAGTCGCGATGTGCCAATTTTTGGGGGCGCCGAGGTCCGAGGCTGACACGACACAAATTATAAGTAGCAGCTTTCCCTCGGAAATCGTTGGGACGGGGAATCACCGGCAGTATACGTTTCGGTTTTCTGAATTCGCACCCTATTGCGTCTATTACCCACCATCCTGATTTTGAGGGTGGATCTTTGTTTATCGAATAACTCGTTTATTTTCAATTTTACGCGAAAAGTTGTAATCACCAAAGTTGTTTGAAATTAAATTTTCTACAGTTTGTGTCTGTATCAATTTTTTCTAGGATCGATACTTTTCAATTTAGAGCCGCATAGAGGTGGGGGTGCAATTTTATTATGACATTATCACGTTTATTTTCCGCTTGACGCGGAAAATGGTCATCACCGAACTTGTTTCAAATTATATTTTCTACCATCTTGATCCTTATCAATTTTGAAATATACGTTTACATTGATTGAGCAAGAAATTAACACTCGATAATTATTTCCTTAAGTGGGCGCGCAATATTCTAACGCCGGTCTGGATGTTTCGTCGGAGCAAACTATACGTAAGTTTTGTAACTTGAAGTGAAACGCGAACGCGCGTCGAATTTTCGATACGTGAATTATGGACATTGCGAATGAAAGGGAATGGAATTTTCCGCGGCTACAGTTCTTTACGCTCGCGATCGATCAAAGCGTCACGCGAAGCGACGAGACTCGCGTTTCTTTTTTCTCTATTCGTCCAAGGGACGAAACAAACATCGGGCTATCAGTTGTACGTTCGACTTTTGAAAAACGTACGATAACCTCGTCTCGAGGCGTCGACTGGCGCGGTGAAATCGTCGATAATTCATCTCGAACGGAGATAACGCGTCCTCGTTCGACGGAGCATCGCGCGAAGCGTGTAGAAAATTTTCTCCGATCGCGACGAAAATTTGCGGATGGACGAAGAGTCGAACGCAGCGATGGTATCTCGCTATCCTCGTCAAATTGGTCGACAGTTTAGTAGTAGTACGCGATTTCGAATATGCAATTTCGGAATCGAATGCGCGGTCACGTTGCACGCCCTACATCTGTTATCAACACCGATAATCGAAAACCGCTGCGACCCACCTGTCGGAAGCCACAAAGGGACAAGACAAACACGACAAGTTCTACCTTTGGCGCGTAAAACTTTTCAGTTCTCCGCTAGCTAGGTAGTCGTTTCTCAACGGAGAAAGTACACAGCGCTGCGTTTCGATTCGAGATCCAGTTATCGTCTACGTAACGAAGGCGTTGCAACGGATCCGAGATTCTGACAGAGTGCTGTCCGAGATAAGACGATTGGAGGGTTTTCAACTTCGCAAGGGAACATGAAACGCGGCCAGAAGGAGCGCGAAAAAATCGCGAATCTCCGGTCACCTCCGACGATGCGGGTAGGCAAGACTAAACGAACCGATCCATGCAACGATCGCTCGTTCAATGCCAACTTGGCGGATCGAGGACAATTGTTGTATAAAGAATTGCATTATTTGGCGAACGACTAGTCGTAATAATAATAGTGGTAGAAATTTTCAGGGAACACGATTTGGCTGCTTACCAGTCTGATTGATGTCCCAAACGACAACGACGGTTCCGAGCTTAGCGAGTCTCAGGGCGACGAGTCTACCCAGGCCACTTCCACCCCCGGTGACGAGTGCTACGTCGCCGCTGATACTCTTCATCTTGTATCGGAGCGGCGTGAACGACCTAACGATTCCTTCGATGACCGCCATCAGCGAGAGCAGAAGAAAACCGATAACATCGCCGGTGGACCTCAGGAAGGACATCTTGACACGATCGAGGAGGCACAACAAACGAATGGAATTATCTATCCGCGATTCGTACACGCCTCGCAAAACGGTGGTAGAAATTCTACGGTGGTGGAAGTCCGTTTCTCGAATCGTGGTCGGACCTAGCAACCGATCATAGCATCCGATCACGAAATGCTGATGTTTCGCGGTTGGTACTCCCGCGAAATTGCACCGTACTCTTCCCTCTTCGAGGTCGCGTCACGTTCTGTTGCGTTACGCTCGGGCGGCGAGATCCATAAGCATCCTCCCCGACGAGAACCGAACGTACACGACGAACCACGGTGGCCACGAGGTTTCTCTCGCTGTTTCAAGCGTTGATCGAAGAACGGTACGGCACCCACCAAGACACCACCAAGACACCACCCCGCGTGCGGACTCGAACAACCCGATAGTCGATGTTTATCTGCAACAGAAACGCTTACGTTTCCCTCTCTCTTTCGCTCTTTTTCTCTATCGCCTACCGATGCAACTATACCAACAGTCCGACACGGTCGATCCTCTAGATTCGAATGTCTCTCGATCCGACGCGAGATCTCGGCTGTCGCGCGACACGAAAACCATGGCATTCGATCGGCGAGAAATAAAAAAATTAAAAAACCGGTCGTCCTCGCGCGAACACTCGCCTGCTTTCACTAATTGTACCCGAATATCTCCGTAGAAACTTTCGTGTACGTTTGGCGCCGCGCGGGCGCCCGCGATCAACGCAGGACTAACGATAAAGCTTTATCGTAACTCGGGGGAATCAATAACACCGATATCGCGTCACGAGCGCGAGGTGCACGCGTCTCTCGACGTTGCGTCCTCGTGTCTACGTTTTTCCCGTTCGGTCGACGGATGCCGCGTAGTTCTGTTCGTCGTGCGTGGATGCTACTACTGGAATCCTGATACCTAGCCGCGAGCTTTGTGCAAGCTCGCGCGAAACCTGTTATTGATCGTCGAACAAACGATAACGAGCGTCTCGCGAGCAATTCGAATCGCCACGTTTCTCGCCTCTCTCCCCCCTTGCCACAACCGATACCAACGTCCTCGCGATATCAGTGGCGCGACGGACACCGGGGCACCAACGACCGCGTGATCCAACGTCACCGGTCGAGGTGCAGCGTTCGCAACAGACTCGA
This sequence comes from Arge pagana, assembly GCA_963969455.1. Classification (NCBI taxonomy): domain Eukaryota; kingdom Metazoa; phylum Arthropoda; class Insecta; order Hymenoptera; family Argidae; genus Arge; species Arge pagana. Next base: position 11,370,742 of record OZ018311.1, on the reverse strand, counting down.
AGAAAAAAATGTAACAGATCGATGCCTATTTGCATGCGAGTAACAGTAAACTCCGCCTCGGGTAAGCCATCGAGGAAACTTCCGCGGAACGGGGCCACGACACGAATCGAAGATCACGTGACCTGATTTATTTGAAACAAACACCACGCGACACAGATGCGCCTCTCGAGCGGCGATTTACCGCGGGACGAAAAAGGAAACGTTTTCGCGCGTCAACTTACGTGTCAAACTGGGCGTGTAGCTACTCGTACTTCCGAATCGCAGACAGTGTATCGAATTCGTTCCGATACGATTGCGCGCCAAGTTCCGTGGTTTTTTCTTTTGCCTCTCGAATGCGTTGGATTTCGCGGAAATCGGCGCGAAATTCTCGCTCCGGTGTCTGCTGATTTGTTATCGTTTGTTATTATTATTAGTTAATTCGCGGTTTACGTAGAAGCGAGGATCGAGGTGGCCGAACCGAGAGCTGCGGCCTGGTACCCGTGTGGCACGGTGACGGAGCTGACGCGCACCGGGTTATCCTATCGCCACTGCGGTCGCGACTACACTGGCAGGAGTACCGCGAGTACCCGGATACTCGGGAGCCTTTGGAAGATTCCGAGAAGGTAGTAGCAGCGAAGACTCGCTACCGGCGCGATACTCGCGACTCGCTCTCCCCGCACGCTCGTCTACGAGTGCCGATTGCTTTTCGATCTCGATCGTTCAAAACATCGATTTGTCCGCGATGCGAGAGGAGGAATTCTTCGAGTTGGAAAATGAAGAAATCCGAGACGAGTCGAGGAGTGAAATTGCCACGGGTCCGGATGAGAATCGAACCGTATTTTAAAACAGGGTCGCGCGTATATACGGTCTTTCACGGTGCAACCAGTTCGACGGGTAAGCCGCGTACGTACGCGCTGATCCCTGTTTCACCTTCTATTGGTGCAAAATTCTCGAAGGATTCGTATGTATATGATTCGATAACTGACCGTTGCCAGCGAACATCAGCGGCAGCGTTTCGGAAGGATTACGAACTGTTATTCAAACACGGGACCAACCGTTGCGAGCGATAATAATAGGTCGTATCGAAAATTGTTGGCATTCCCAGACGAACGCGTACGCAATAAAAAAATGCCCGCCTTTGTGTAAAGTCCAAGCATTTTTGTACAAAATGCACAGCATTGTTCGATCGGTCCGATTTTCAACGCGCAAACATGTTATTTGATACCAAAGTACCACTTTTTATATGTTACTCTAACGTTGGTTCGCGTTAACTTTAACACCGAGCCGTGTTATGCTTTCAACGCGGAGCGGTGTTACTTTATCACTACACGCGAGGTGTGTTGAAATAACAATAACTCGGCGATGAAAAAAGTCGATGGCACAAATTTTTGTGTTAAATTTGCCGGAAAATTCTTTGCCGTGTATGGGAAGCAATTTGTTTTAAAGACCCGCTTGGGAATCCCGCGCGAACACATCGTTAAGAATGTCGACAGTGTCGTGACAACGGTTCGCGATACAAAGTCTGACGGATAGAACCGCGCGGAAATAATATCCGGAGGTCGGAGATCACGGAACCAGTTGTGCGCGGTTGCAAAAAGTCGTATTGGCTCGTTGTAAATCCGCGAACAATCGGTCGAGTTTTTTTTTTTATTTCGCCGAGATTTCCTTAGTTCGTGGAACAAATCTTCGTCACGTAGGAACGGGTTGCAGGTACGGGCGTTATTCGCTTCGAGCATGCACGCGCAGAGTCGTTAAACGCGTAGCAAAGAGTAAGTTAGGTCCTGAAGTCGGAGTGAAAGTGGTCCAAGGTGCGTTTGCCGTTTGACCGGTGTCCAGAGTTAGACCTACCGATCGTGTCGAGACCAGGTGAGAAGCGAAAGATGAGTGGTGATTTCATCTGGTACGACGAGCCATCGTCGATATTCCTCCAACGCCAAGCATCGAATTAGTTAATTATAAAAACGAGAAACGGAGACCAGAAACGCAAAACGTGCCGTGCGCGTTCTCATTCTCGACAAAATAAATCAAATTTCACGTCTCTTCCGTTACGAGGACGCCGAGGACGTAGCCGATGCCGCATCGCGACATCGTTGATTTATCGGTGACACGTTTTTGTCGACTTCTTTTCCTATCCAATTATTCGTTCATTCATTTCGTCGTTTTGCAAAATATTCGTGCGGTGTAAAACACGTTGAGATCCAGCGATCATCTACGTATTCGCGGACATTATACTTACAAATCGTGACCGCCTCGAAATTCGGCAAAGCCAAGGCGAGAGGAGAGTTTGTCGTACGGATCCCACGGGGAGATTCATGGTCGGATGTTGTTCCAAAACAACACTGTTATCAACGACACGTCTATCGATCGCGACAACGTTAGCAAACATGGCGATTCATAAAAGTGACACCGGCGGAGCTACGAGAGAAATGAACCCCTGATGGAAAACACATCTTTGTAAACGGAGATTCGTCGTGAATATCAGGTCAAAGTGCGTAATTTGGCCGGACTATGATCGATTCCAACGAAAGACGTATTCGAATAATACAACATCTTGTGTTGTTTTTTTTTTTTCACACCTCGATCGTTGTCGCTTGAAACGGGTTCGAAAGTCGAGAACGGCACTCGTTGTAATTTCTCCTCGATGGGAATAGGTACTCGAAAGCCGTAGCTTCTAATAATTGTACAAATATATATGGTAATAAATACAACCTCGAACACGCGCGGTATTATTATTAGCGAGTCACGAATCACCAGTTTGATCCGCGCTCGTTCGTGGAAAGTTCAACGTCTGTGCTCAGATTTGTACGATAATCCTGCAGGGAATGGTGGTCGGATCACGTGTTTGAGCGCGACAGGTGTGTCGAGTCGTAGCGAAGTATACCGCTTTTGGTAAATATACCGCGATGAACTTGAGACTTGCCTCGAAAACGAGTTAAATGAACTGGCTGTCGCAAAAAATTGGACGGAAAAGCAACGCGAACGTCCACGTTGAAGTTCGAGTTTTTCGCGTTGCCCGAAGCAGAGGAAAATAGTGGATCGATCATTTGTTTATAGGATACGTGCATTTTAATGAGAATCGCACGGTTCGGAGCGAGGTCACTACGGTTGCGAAATTACGTCCAAGGGCCACAAAGTTGGGACGTGAATCGAGATGTTTGCTTCGACGTGTATGTGATGTCAAGTCTGGACGGTGGTATTTGGTATTTAGTTCCGCCGATGAGTCGTCGGGTAAAAAAAAGAAGAAAAATGTCGCCTTCTCTCCGGACAAAGGTGAACGGAGGTCGCTCGTTGTAAAACCGAATGGTTATGCGATATCCCGATGAAATTGAATGGGCGAGAACGAAGAATGTTCGTGAACGATGTCTGAGATATCTCGGATGAAATCTCGTTGTCAGTGACATTAGCCCACATTTTTCAACGACGCGGCGCGACTTCCAAACGATGTTTTGTACCGCATCGATCTTCTTCGGAGTTCCGAAAAATTCTCGTCAAACGCGTCACGCTTATTTTTTTTTTACGGAAAAAACAAGCAACAATCGCGATCTTCTAGAATCTACCGGATAACCAAAAACAAGTAGGTAATAGACGCTCGTTTTCCGGCTAGCGCTGTTATATTCGCGACATTCGATCGATCACTGTGGAAAAAAATTGACGAGATTCGTTCTATATTACACGATTGTCGTCGTATTATGGAAAACAACTCGCTTACGTCGCGGTGGACTTGTGACGCGATTTAAAACTTGTATTTGAGTTAGCAAACGAGATCGTGACGTTTGAAGCGCCGAGACTTCCCCGAATTCCGTCGAATCGCGAATCAATCGTCGCGTGCGCGAATATCCTTCGAACCTGCTAACATTTTACTAACACGCGTTTCGATGTGCCAATATTCAACAAACAAATGATAAACATCGACGGCGCGTTTCACCTAGCAATAAAAATTGGTCAGCTGGAACTTTGTTCAGTTACGATGAGGTATAAAAAATCTGTTGATATTTGGAGCTGCAACGAGCGAAAATACATCGGTGCTACGTAGGTCGAGGTTTACTCGACGACACCAACGTCGAACATCGGGGAAATTTCACTTTCAAGTAAACTGCTCTGACTACGGTCGACGTGAAAAAAATTATTTTTGCTCGCGTTGGGGATTCTCGGCTTAAAAATAGGCGTGACACGTAGTGGGTGCAGGTGAGGTGTGCTTTTTTAAAAATCGGGAACAAGAGATACGACCGATTCGATTAATCCTCGTTCAGATGGCTCAATTACGAACGACGACGATCGGCGTCATCTTCCACGCGACAACTAATCGAGGTGCCGTTGTCGTGTCATTTCAATGCCACGGACTAAATCTAACGCTAGTAGCAGGAGGAGCTTTTCGAATGCTGCCCGAATTTTATCGCGATTACGCGTAATGACATTTTTGTCGCAAAAAATTATTGTAATTATAACGTTAATTGTTGTTTTATTCGCGTTTTTTTTCCATCAATTATTTGCACATCGTCGTTTCGTTTTCAGTATTTCTCACGCACGAGCATCCGATCTCTCAGGTTCGTCGGTATCACCGGACGCGATCGAGCGCGATCGCGTCGCGGTATCCTCTCTCGGCAAACGCGTTGCGTAATCGTGACAGATCGCAACTCGAGGATTCTTCGCCATCGAAGTGTTCGAACCACTCGCAGACTGGAAAAGATTGACCGAAACGTCAAACCGGAGGATTTTCCGTGTCGCGTTGGTGAGAACGAGCGAGAGAGGTGATCTGCAGTTTTTCAAACAAAACGTACCGCGACGAGGTGACTAGGCAGTAAAAAAAAATGTCGTCAAATTTAACAGAAAAATTTGTGTCAACGACTTTTATTCACACCAAGTTAGCGTTATTCCAACATACTTCGCGTGTAGTGATAACATGACACAGCTCCACGTGGAAAGTAGCACGGGTCTGTGTTAAAATTAACACAAAGCAATGTTGGAGTAACATTTAACAGGTGTTACTTCGGTATCAAGTAACATTTCCGTGCTTTGAAAAATGGACACTAACGATTGTATCGAGTCAACAAACCAAAATGTTAAATTTTCCGTACATTTTTACACCTTGCACAACGATGACATTTTTTTCTACCGTGTACTCGTCGAAGTGGATTTTTCAATTACGCGAATACGAGAGAGCTACAATTCATTTCGTCATTTCGCAACGCGAATTGATTAGTCTCGAATATTGTTCGTACGAGGAGAATAAATAGCGCGAAATAGCATGAAATAGACTTTCGCTTTGGTCGACCTCGCACGACTGCAACATGCTGCCGCAGGTATTCTTCGCGCATCCTGCCTCGACGCGTCCTACCTGCCGAAGCGACTCCTTTCGTGCGACACGCCGTAGGTAACGATCTCCCGGCTCGATCGATGTATGCACGTATGGTATCTCGTAATGCCACGCGTTACGCAATAGAATGTGAAATCGTAACTTGCACGCACGTTGTTCACTCGCATTAATTCACCGTCGTCACCTGTAACCGGTCTACGCTCCGCGTCGCTCTCGCGAGAGAAGTGCTCCTTTCCCTTTGTTGAAATTCTGCTTTCCATACCAATCGCGAGTATCTCGCGTTAGTAGTGCCAACAAACCGACATCGACGCTCGAACGAATCTCGGCGTTGATCAACTTTCGAAAAATATTTTGTTTTTCCGAACAGTCCCAAGAGATGGACGACGGATGGCGCTAGCATACGGTTCGTCTCGCTACAACGAAACAACGTATCGAGCGCGCGCGCCCGAACCCCGGGAGATGTACGTAGGGTTGCCGCGTTCTAGTCGACAGGCGCGCGCCCTCGAGCCTATCGGCGACGATCTCCCTGCGCTCGGTTGCTTCTCGAATTTAATCGAAGCAAAGTTCCGGAAGAACGGGTGTCTCGGATTTTTCCGAAAATCCGTTTCACAGAGGAAGCATGTCCGATCGCGGTAGAACCGAAGTTCTTTGGAGAATCGTAAAAAAAAAAAGATTGAATTAGCAACGTGAAGCGATCAACGAAGTCTTTGATTTGCCTTGCGAAATCTCGGGTCGTTGTAAAATATTTGATGCCTGAATTTCTGCGATCGCCGGGGTTTTTTCCTATCATCCTACCCCGTCGATGCGGCCCAAAAATGCGGAATGGAAAAATGTCAAGACACGAGATTGCCTGGTCGAGAGAAACCGACGCGGCGAGAGGTTAATCGTTTCTAAATTCATAATACTTAAGTGAACGGATTACGGAAAAGCTTTCTCTTTGATTTGTCGGGAGAAAAAATGCTCGCGAGTGAAAGTCAAATCTCGATTTCGATGCTCCGTGCCGGACAAATCGTGATACGATTCGCGAATATCCGTTCGCCGATAAACTCGCTCCGTCGCCGCGGTGAAGTGAATCTGGAACGTGGATTCTCTGGAAATTGAAAGATCGTTCCCGACGTATGCAAAGCGAGAAGTAGCAATGTATCTCCCCACACCTCGATCCCGCGTACATAAATTTTCACATCATCGTTCGATTTGGTAATCAAAGTCGAAAACCTGATCGACGAGCGAGAAGAAGAACACGACGGCTTCGCATCTCGCGAAATAATTTTCTAGCGCGTCTTACGAGTGCCGGATAATGCAGAGATTTGTCTTATCGACCGAACGTACATTTCCGACAAAGTTTGATATTGCGACTGGCGTGCGCTGACGACAGGTACGATAAATCGGCGCGTCGCTGAACAGGTTTCTTCTTCGTTTCAAACGTCTCGACGACTTCGCTCGCCAGATCTTGTCGATCGTTCGAAAATTTACCTACAGCTTACGATTTATTCGACTAAATTTCTCCATCGTTTTCCTCTCGTCTCGGGATCTGACAACGATTTTTCATGCTGTCCGTCGAATGAAATTTCACGGAGAGGAATTCGCTTCAGCATCCGCGCAGCGACAGTTTACGAAACATCGCAGGATGCTCTTCACAGGACGGTCAAATTCGTCTCGATTTCGGCGCAGTTGCAATTTGCGGGCTTAGGTAGCGAATTGAAAGTAGTAGGCTGGCATTTCGTGAACTCGAGTGTTATTCTTATTTGCTTTCTAGTTTGCCTGTTCGTTGATTTTTTCAGCCTCGACAGATCTTGAGTCACAAGTCCCAATCAACTTCCCACCCAAGCGCGCCTAGAGTTTGAAACAACCCGTCTTTTGCCGTTTTCGAAAGTTTATTGGCTTTCGAGAAATCCGATTCAGCTATCGATAAAAGTCATTTTACGAGTTTGGCAAACGCATAACCCGCTAACCACGATCGTGCAAATAATTTGCACGATAATTTTGCAGGAGCATAGCGCGTTCACAATTATCACGCGTACGAAAAAGCAGATCAGCCAAATGATTCGATCGAGAATTGATCGCGATATACGTGGCAAACACCTCGCAGCTAATCGTCCCTGAACGTACCGTTATTCGAGACCGTAAAAAATATCATTGCTTTGCTACCAGTTATTACGCTTATTTTTCATTTTTATTCTCACCATTTACAAAATAAATTCGAAAACCGAAGGTCAGAGCCTTATACATAATATCGACAGAATCACATCGAGGTATTACTACCGAAGGACCGTTTTCCACTTTTATCAACTCGCCACCTTTTTCAAATATTTCCATCAAGCTCGCATTCCTCGAAGTTCGGTACTACCTAACGAAAGGTAGTACCAAAAACTCGACACGAAAAGTATAACCGAAAACGAACTATGCACGAATAAAAGCACCCAGCTCAACTCAATGCGTATTGAAAATATGAACGCAAATGTTGCTTATCAGTAAAAAAAAATGTGTATGCTGCTTTTATTGGCGTATAGGCAAAAATTGGTAACATCGTTTCTTATCTTATTTCATCGTCGATTCGTTTCGCGTAGATTTCATTTTTCTCGGACGCGTTGCACACGAAGTAGACTCGAGCCCGTTTGTTTTATAGACCGTTAACCGGACGGCAATTGCTACCTACGAGCAACACGTTCGGCCGTCTATGGCGTTTCAACGGTTCAAATATCACTTAAAACAGTTGGGAATGCTCAGGACTACCAAGTCCGCAGGCACGATCGACTGGTAGTAAATAGAACAGGCGAATGTATACAGCGATCACTTTGGTTTGCGTTTTTTTCACTCGTCAGCAACGATTAGAAAACATCGGGATTTTGGATACGTCGTTGCACCACGCGCGGGGCAACGCACGAGTGAATGATGGACGAAAGCCGAGTGAAAAAAACTTCCATTACGGGTAATTTGCTCGGTGTCGATGTTCCTCGGCGGTTTTCATTTGGTCTCCGTGCAAACGACTGGCAAAGAGAAACGACACCGTTCTCCATGCGACAGCCGACCATAGGAATACAAACGGCGCTTAAGTTTTTGCCCATCGCGCCAACCAGCGGAAATTTCCAGATATTCGACCGTAGATAAAACGACGACGAACCACGCGAGCTTATCGTGCACTTGCAGCTAATTGGAATACGTATGTACATATTTGAGGATCCCCGCTACTACTACTCCTACCCGTATCCCGAACCCGTTATGATTCCTGACACGCGGAGAAAGGTACCTCTTATCGTCTAAAGATCCACGACACTCGACCGCGTTCCAAGGAATACGAAACTAAACCGCCGATGCGCTCGACAATGGCTTTTTCTTCTCAAAAACTCGAGCAACGACCATGAAACGACAAGAACTCAACGTTAATCCACGCGTTTGTCTCTCTCGTCACGATGCGCTCATACGCGACCAACGAATCGCAACGATCTCGATGTCGTACGCATCGAGATTCGCCGTCCACCGATCTGAATCCGATGTTCGCTCGTTTGTTCAGTTGCTCGTTCATCGTCTGGAAGCGGCGACCTGTTTTGACACAATACGCTGGAGTGGGATCAGAAGTAGGTGGCGTATTTTTTATAAACGGTACTCCGACTAATGGAATCCAGGTGGTTGAGTGACCCGGTTCGCCGTGAAAAAGTGCGATCTCTCTTTCACCGGATAAACAGCGCGGGGAATCCATGTGTATCGGGCATCGTCTGCACGGATGTCGGTCATGCACGATTCCTTGATTCCACGGCTGGAAGCCGAATAGTAGCATCACCGTCGAGCGTACCGCGTACCTGCGCGCCGGAATGATACGGACACGGCATGCGCGGATATCGGGACTGCGAGCAACAGGATCCGAGGTTGATGCTGCTGTCGCGTAAGTGTCACCGCCAACGGGAATGCGCAACGTGTGGATAGTTTATGTATTCGTATCGACGTTCGATCGAACGAAAGCGAACAGGTTTGCCTTCGCGATAATGTCACTGCTCCTAACAACCGTAGGTGAGGTGCGAGCTCTTGAGATTGTCTAGTCAGGATCCGCTCGTTGACGTTAGTCCTGTCGTTGCATGAATAGTTGTCTCGCCTCGTTGCTCGATAGAGAGTCGCGTGCGTCGGGTTTTGCATTCGAAACGGTGGAGCGCCGCCGCGACACCATCGAGGAGGGGCAACCTGGATGACGATTATACGACAATCGGTCGGCGGACCAGCGATGGTTCGCAGTCTTGCCGAAGTCTACGAACGAGATCGTGTTTCCATGCATCGTCTTCCGTTGTGACGGTACAACTCGTTTGTCTGGGAAGACTCCGGTCGAACTTTCGAGCGGATCGCAGTCGGACGCGCGGGAACGAGTTTCTGAAGATTGTTAGAAGGAGTGAAGGTACGAAGGAATCGGGGTAATTGTGCATCGCCGAGTGTTTGCTACGATCGCGCGAGATGGATTAACCTGGGGTAAACGAAAGTCGAGTCGGAAAACCGACGACGATCGGAGTTTCCTGATTTTTGGTGGAACGAAGAGAAATTGCGACGACGAGGGGAGGATGAACGACGGGACTCGAAGGTTTTACCGTTCGATGGATCAATTTGCGCGCTCCGACGGGACTTTTTTCGAGATTGCAGTTGGAAAATATGGAGAAACGATACGAGACGCGTTGTCGATGCGGGATCGGAAATCGGATCGTTTCTTCGACTCTTCGATGGCCACTAGCCGCTGGTCAACTCGACCCACGATTTTTACGTTTCAGACGGAATCGCGAAACGATGGAGTTCGCTGACGTGCCGAGGCTCGTGTACGATATCCTCCTGGTTTTGGGGATGTCTATCGTTTACTTCGTGGAAAGCCTAATGCTCACTCTGATTCCACGCCGCTTCCGTGGCAAAAGTATCGTCGGCGAGATAGCATTGGTTACCGGTGGCGGGAACGGACTTGGTCGGCTCGTTGCTCTGAAATTGGCGAAACTGGGAGCCCGAGTCGTCGTCTGGGACATCGATGAAATTGGTAACGAATTGATAGGGCGATCGTTCGCGGAACCTTTCGGAAATCTGATGTTCGAATCGTTGCTATCTCTCGATCGAAGAAGATCCTTCGAACGCATCGTGACGTGCCACAAATATACCGACGGCTCTAACGAACGCATAATATGTATTACGAATATCATGCGTTCGACGTGCCTCTATCAAAGTGCGTGTCCGAGGATCAGTTCGAATCCATATTTTCTCGAGAATAATGCGGATGACAAAAAATTCGAACGACAGGTTTGTTCAGAATGCGCGTACAGTTCGTTCCGCGTATACATATTCAAATTCTCGTTGACGAGTCACATTCGCCGGACTGGCAAATGTATGTATGTGAACAATTTTCTGCTCGAACGAGTACGTCGCTCAAAACGCTGTCCGCCTCTGCTGGCTTATACGTTTAGTCTCATGAATAAAAACGGTGTCGAAGAATAAGAGTACCGTCGACCGTTTTCGAGAGGTTCTACTCGCGGCTTGAAACTAATCTCGACGCAGATATCGCGAGGTTTCTTCCGTTGCTTCGACGTTCTCGTAACGATCCTTCCTTTGCAAATGTCACGCTACTTTTACAGGCTTGAAAGAAACGGTGAGACAAATAAAAGAGAGCGGAGGTCTGGGCTGGGGGTACCGGTGTGATTTGACGGACCGAGAAAACATCTACAAAGTGGCTCGGACTGTAAAAACTGAAGTGGGATCCGTAAGTGTGGCGTGAAAGTATTGTTCGTCGCGATGAAATTGGAAAAATGAAGAAAAGTGCGGATAATTTATCTGCGCTCGAATGTTCTGTACGATAGGTAACGCTGCTGGTGAACAACGCGGGGTACGTGTACGGCGGGACGCTGATGAACGTGCCAGACGACGAAATTGAAAGAACGTTCAAAGTCAACCTGCTATCACACTACGCGGTTAGTCGAGTATCCAAATTATCTGGTCAATTTAAAAATCTAGTGGTTATCAGCTCGCTCCATGAAGCATGTAGTCTGCTTAACGAGATGACGATTCGATATCGGCGTAAGAAGTCAAGGCGTCGCGTTAATCGATACTGGTTTCTCGATAGACTACCAAATATTTTCTGGAAGATATGATGAAAACTAACCACGGCCACGTCGTTACCATCGCCAGTGTTGCTGGTCTCATGGGAACATACGGGTGCACGGATTACTCTGCGACGAAATTCGGCGCAATCGGATTCCACGAGAGTCTCTATACGGAGCTGAAGGTTCGTGAACGTTTGGCAACGACAACTTTCAGATTCCCTACATCTTTTTCTGCCTCCAACTCTGATGTTAATTCTGGTGACGATCGGTAATCGATTACCCCGTGGCAATAGCTGGCCAACCGTGCTCTTTCGAATACCCTTGAATATGGCACATCGGTGCCGTGCATTATTTGGTTGGAGGTCTTTTATCGTTACGGTGCGGCTCGATGTCGTCGTCGGCTATTGAACGGACACAAGAGATTGTCACGAATGGTAGACAGTCCGCACGGAATTTCAATCACGTTCGCTTGATCGTACCTTATTTCGATTCTGCTACGACAATCAAAGCCATTATGGTTACCGATGCTATGAATAAACATGAAACGTCGTCGCGTAGTTTATCGCTGCTCGTTGTTTTTCTTTCTCTTTTTTTTATTTTCAGGCACATGGCTACGACGGCGTGCACGCGACAGTCGTCTGTCCGTATTTCATCAATACAGGAATGTTCAACGGCGTCAAGCCTAGGTAATTAGATGCAACCGATTCGATGATTGCTTCTGGGTTGGAAATCGTTGCATGTATGCAGCTGACCCTATGAAATTTTTTCATGTTTTCATGATCTCGCAGATTGCTACCGATGCTGGAGCCCGAGTACGTTGCTGGTGAAGTTGTTTTTGCAATTCTGACGAACCAAGTGAACGTAGTTCTTCCTGCGTCTGTCAAATTCGTTCTTCCTTTGAAATTGTGAGTCGTAGTTTCGCAATAATTCACAGAGCAAGGATCGAATCGCACGTCTTGCTCGCCAACGATCATCGAACAATTATCGACTGGTAACTGCGTTTCAGCCTTCTACCAGCTAAAACGTCTTGGGCACTGATGCACCATATCGTGCAGGGTCCTCAATCCTTGATGATGCTCAACAAACGGGAGGAAGTGAAAGATTTTAACGCGAATGTCACTCGGCCAAAATCGCATTGACGAAGTAGAAGTGGATCGTTGGAACTGCAGGAATCTTGCCGCCCAAAACTCATAAACATGACAAAAGCTGATCCGACGAAGCGTATCGCTTCGTCTGAAATATTGTTGCTGGAAATCTTCTGAAAAAGATAGTTTCGTTAGAAAGTACGTTTATTCCAACAAGATGAGAGTAAATATTGCCGAATTAAGATACTTAGTCTACAGGAAAGCTGACCGATGTTGTATTTGAATCGAAACATACTCTGGCGTTCCGGGACTGCGGAATTCAAAATCATAAGAAAAGAAAGTTGAATGGATCTTACATGACTCGTTGAATTGGAATTCGTGGAGTGAGAAACCACATTGATACGAGTGCTTTTCGGCACGAGTCAAACGACTCGTCGGCATGAGATATTTGCAAGTCGAATTTACTTGTGCATGAGATGAATAAATTTGATGAATCAATTGACCGTCCGAGGACGACTTTTGTATGCCTGTCACGAAATTGGATATTGCAGCAGTTCGTAGCAGCCTCGTGGGAGATGTAAATTTCGATGATGCATTGCTCGACTCATTCCAAATTGTGAAGAAAAAAAATGTGTAAGTGACCGATGTTCCATTACAAATTGCAAAGAACATCGCGTGAGCCATTGCAGATCTCGAACATTTTCTACGAATTCATCGATCTCGAATAGAGGTCAAGAAATCCTGGACTGCAAAGAAAAAAGACACCAAAAATTCACGTTTTCGCCATTTCGAATGCGTTCTGGCCGTTGGGTTGCATCGAAGCTATGCCTAATCCATAGCAGTCATCATTACCTCTGGACATCCCACAATTACACGTTACTATTCGTAATTTTCAACGAAGCTTATTTCCATTGCATATTTTTTGTGTAATTTGCAATGCCATATTTATACATCACGATTTTTCATATCTCCGATGATCATCCGTCGTAAAGTAATCTCAGATTCACTTTCGACTGCAGGCATTCTTTATTACAGAATTTCAAACGTGATACAAACGTTGCATTGTTGTTTTATTAGAAAAAAGAGGAAAGAAATAAACAAATATTTGGAGCAATCGGTTGAAGTTTTTTCATCAAAGTAGACGTGGAATGGTCGTTTCTATAATTAGCAATCGTATATTTGATTCGGTAATCATTGGTGAACGATATTATCATTTTTACGATTGGTAAAACGTTTCTTTAAAGTCAGTTTACAGCAAGTCGTAAAAATAATCCAAACCCTGTCCCAATTCCCAAATTGAAATGCCAGTGCCAAGCTCCTTGGCAAGTTCTATTCTCAAATTTATGGATAATAGAGATGGATAAAATACCATGTGACGCCCACCCGTATTTCTGAAACGTAGAAGAGATATTACAACGGTGCAAAAGTGTTCGCTGAATAAATCTGATGACGTGCAAATTTAGTTCGGGGCCTGCATAAGTAGAAACTTACTTTAAAGCAAAGAAGTGTTCAGCGCTAGAATTCTGCCACTTCAATTTTCCTTTATAACTCTCGAGGAGAGATAAATATTGAGTCCCAACTATTGGTCCTCCACCTTCCAAAGTGTAATCATTTCCATAAAAGTTTAATCCCAGTAGAATTTGACTACGTCTGGGATCACGTGCGTCCGGTACCAGGTTTTCCACGCATTTGCGAACCCAATCGATAGGGCTGTTTGGTCCTGGTCGTTGGACGTTTGAATAATCGTAAGTCATCAGAGAAAACGCAAACACATCATCCGCTAATTCGTTGTAATGTTCGCGACTGAACATCTCCTCGGGTACCCTGGAATCATACTTCATCGATAAAAACAACGGGCACGAATTGTAAATTGAAATTTTCATCGCAGAAATTAGAATCAGTTACGACGTACCCTCGGAAAGGTGGAATCACAAGAACCACATCCAAATTTCGACTCTTCAATTTTCTGGCTATAGACTTTACCACATCGATAATCGATTTACTATCAACATGGCTGACTATAAAATGAGTCCATATTTCCAAAACATACCCATCCAAGTGGAAAGTCTGAAAACGTATAAATAAATTAGGATATCCAGTTTTATTGTAAATCAGCAAAAGTCTTCAAAATCATAGCATGAGATGTGCATGTAAATTCTCACAAACTTGATTTTCGAATACGCAATGAAATAATTCCGTCAACCAAATTCTCGACGGGTGATATTACTCTCAGAATTTTTGAGTGTCAAATTTGATTTAAAAAATGTCCTTAAGTATATTCAAACGAATTACCTGCGCGGTATCAATTAATATTTGTATCAGATGATTTCTCTCTTGCTTATTTGTTAAAAGCATCTTGATGTCGCCGGGTGTCCACTGTTCAAGCATGACTCTTGGCAAGACTAGAATTAAATTTCAATTGCTCACCTTCAAAGTACTTCCATGTTTGAATATACAAATCGACTTTCAACTTACGTTTGACCGTATGATTGGCATTATTCGCTTTCTTTACAGCTTTCATCCAGCCTCCGTCGATATCGTGGGTTGAAATGTCGTACGCATTGGGTCCGCCTCGAGTAATTTGTAACCAAACAGGTGATATGATAGTAAATTTAGCCCCAAAAATCTTAGCGATGTCATATCCATGGTTATTCCACTGGAATTAATAAAAATTTGGGACTCGATTCACGTTTGATAACGCGTATGATTCAAGTAGAGTTACAGTTGTAGAAACGTATCCTATCTAGATATAGCCTCGAAATTTACTCACCGGCGTGACATATCCCAAAACTGCACCCTCAAATCTCCTAAAACCAGTTTCTTTCCAATAAGCATGAGCTTCTTTAATGATCTCCTTCCCTGTAGGTTCGCTCACGACTAAATTCCTTTTAAAAACATCATTCTCTACCGGTCCTTTCTGAATGATGAAAAGCAAGAAACGTCAATACCCGAAACAATCAACAATATAAATTCGCTACGTAGAACATTTCACGCACCTTTGCATTGTTTTTTTTACTCTTGCCATGGTGAGGCGATAAAGTACAAGTAGCAACGTTAAAGATGATCAACAATACCGTAGAAACTATCACAAACGCATCGAGACTCTTGACGTTCATGGTAGATTCTATATCGATATCAAACTTTTTTCCAATTCTCCCGTGTTCCTCACTGGTCACTTTTCTGACGATGGAAATACGGTAGATTCAAGATCATGCCCATTTACATTTCTGCGGTAACGATATCAGCACATCGGCCTCAAATCTCTTCTCCGAGCGTGAACCTCTGAAATTTCAGCATCCAATATGCATGCGTATTGGATTGCATGTCCCCACGTGGGACGCGCGGCTTAGGTGGGAGACACTACATATAAGTCGTACGTAGTTGTATGGTATAACTACATAGGACATCACTGACGTCTACGTCAAGCGATCACCGTATTGCCTCGCGCCTCGCGCAGTCTCGTGGCTTATGGCTGCCTGTCCCTCCGTAGATTCCTGTTTGTTGATCTTCGTTACGCGGCCAGAAGTCGATGTAATCGAACAATGAACAAGTTATTCAACGGGAATAATTCCGATTCGGAAACGGAGTTGCAAATAAATACGAATTACGCGCACAGTTACAATAGCTGGAGGCAGAAAGAAGAGCTGAACAAATGTAATGTCTTCGTGAACGTTGCACATGGTTAACCTCAAAAAATTCAGTTTCTCATATTTGATTCGAAACATTACAGTAAAAACCAAGTACGGGGAGCATATCCAAGATCTGAATATCAGTGGCGAGGATTCTAGTAGCTCCGACGAAGAAGAAGACGACGAAGGTGATGTAAGTTTGTATCGCAACGTGGTATCGCTGGATAACCTAAAACTAACGTTATTCGTTTGCTCGCAAGGCGTTAACGGAGGATTTCGAGAAAAACTTTTACAAGACTTTGGCGTGTCTGAAGAATAAAGATCCTCGAATTTACGATGAGAAAGTTACCTTTTTCGACGATACTACGGAGGCTAAACAGAAAACAGATAAGAAGACCAAAGAAAAACCCTTGTATATACGAGATTACGAGAGAAAGGTGATGATCGAACGTAATGGAAAATTCAGTGACAGTGAAAATGAAGACGAAGCCAGAGTAGAGCATGGTCCATCCGGAACACTTACCTACGTGGAAGAGCAACGTCAACTCAAAGAAAGTTTTAAAAATATTGCAGACGACGACGAGGATGATACCTTGCTGAAACCAAAATCAAAAAGCGACGCGGAACAGAGAAAGGTCCGTTCGTTATGCCCTCGTTGCAATCGTCGATTTCACGTTTAGCTGAACAATTTAACGATAATTTTGAATGCGCTCTGTTATTTTCCTAGGAAGATGAAGCTTATAAAGAATGGCTGAAAGGTCAGGTTACGGAGATTGCTACGGAACAACAGACGGAATTGAAACCCTTGCGAGATTTTTGGACCGATCCAAAGTTGGATCCAAAGGAGAAATTTCTCAGAGACTACATATTGAACAAGAAGTTTCTGGATAAAGACACGGGAGATTTTAGCGGCGAATACGAGCTTGCAGCTCACGACAGCGACGAAAATCTGACCGAAGATGAACGTAATATTGACACCCAAGAAGAATTTGAGCACAAGTATAATTTCCGATTCGAGGAACCTGATCAGGAGTTTATCAAAAGGTAAGGCGTCGAGAGGTATATGCCTTTCTCTGAAGATCGTAAATAAAATCAATCCTGATCTTCGTATTTTCCTCCCCAATGAATTTTCGTCACAGATATCCGCGAACCATGGAAAATTCATTGCGACGCAAAGACACGCGCAGAGCAGAAAAACGAGTTGCTTTAAAAAAGCGTAAGGAAGAAGAATCGTTGAAGAAGCGAGAAGAACTGAAGCAGTTGAAAGCCATGAAAAGAAAAGAGATCGAGGAAAAAATAGAGAAATTGAAAGAAATCACGGGTAAATGTCTGAGTCGTGTCACGATACGTTTATTCTTCTACTTTCCTTCCGCGTGACAAATAACTGGCAATAATCGAAATAATCGCAGGAAATAACGACATCCACCTCAGCGAAATCGATTTAGAAGGGGATTTCGATCCATTGGAACATGATCGCAAAATGCAGGCAATGTTCAACGAGGAATTCTACGCCGAACCGGAAAGTGATCAGAAACCGGTGTTTCCGGATATCGACGAGGAATTAGAAATAGAGAATACGTGGGATAAGTATGATCCCAACGAGGAGGAGATCGTACCAGAAAATAGGGAAAATGCTGGACCACACTGCGATGATCCAGATTTTAATGTAATTATTCAAGATGTATTATTGTTAGTTGCAAAATTCACACGGTTATTCGTGACAATTACGTGGATCAGCGAAAAGTATTGGTTCAAACGTCAGTCCTCTGTTGCGAAATGCTTTCACATGTTGGGATTTCAGATGGATGCCGATTTTGATCCTTCGAAGACTTTACAACAGGAGATGATTGAATCGTCTAAGAAAAAAAAGAAAAGAAAACGTAGCAAACTAGCTGCGGCAGTGGCCAAGCAAAAACCGAAATTCGACCCTACCACAAATCCTTCGTATCAAACTTACTTGGACCAGTACTATGCATTGGATTACGAGGATATGATCGGTGATCTTCCATGCAGATTCAAGTACAGAAACGTCGTCCCAAACGATTACGGATTAACCGTTGACGAGGTCCAATTATGAAGTTCAATTTCTTCCCATGCTCGATATCCGATTATGTCGATTATGCTGATTTTTGGTCATTACAGATCTTAATGGCCGACGATAAAGAACTGAATAAATGGTGTTCGTTGAAAAAAGCTCTTCAACATAGACCTGAATATTTGGAACTGAACGACGTTCGGTCGTATCGACAAAAAGCTCAAAATTTAGAACTAAAAAAGAAAATATTCCAAAGTATCTATGGGTAAGCATGTGTACATATTTTGCCATGTTTTTCGGCCATAACGTTCAGGATTACCGAAGATAATTTGTTTAAGGCCGAGAGAAGAATCTGAAAGTCAAGAGCAGAGAACTGTCACGAGCGAACAGCGACCTCAAGAACAGGAAACTCAAGAACCGCCAAAAAAGAAACGAAAACGGAACAAGAAGAAGAACAGCGCGGCTCCATCTGCAAACACGAATGCTCCACGTATGGAGGTTACAGAAGCGGAGAACAGCTCGTCGACGGGCAATAGTACCAAACAGTCGGATGAAAGTAATAAAACTGGACCCTCGTCGCCTAAAAAGTTGAAAACTAAAAAGCTCGTTGGTAACGAGACCAATTCCACGAATATTACAAATTCTGTGCAAACGGTCGCAAGCGATATCGTCGACGCTGCGAGACCTCTTGGAAATAAAATGAAGAATAAAAAGAACGTGGAAATTAAAACGGAATCGAATATTAGCCTGAAAAAATCCAGTCTGGTTGAGACACAAAAAGTAGCTGGAATAAAACAGAAACAGAAGAAAAAAGGCGTCAAAGGAGACAAGGCTATGGATAAGAAAAATAAAATGAAGCACAACAAGATATCGAAGAATAAAAAGGATTTAGTAACTGACTTGAGCACTGAGAGATTGAAAGCTTACGGAATAAATCCGAAAAAGTTCAAGAACAAACTGAAGTACGGAAGCAAAAAATAGCATGTATAAATACACGTATCTCGAGGTGCAACATACTTATCAATTGTACATAAATCGTTGTTGATATAATATTTTATTTTCCGTCCACTTGAACATCAATGAACGTAGTTGGGCTGCCGTCCAACTTCCATTACACGTATACCCGCGAAACGGTCAATCGGTCAACCGTTAAATTGCCAAAATTTGGGAAACAGTAATGGATATCGGGAAATAAAAGGGAAACATTAAGAATTCACCCTCCTCGCGGATCGCGCGGCAGTAAAACAAGCTGCGAACCCCGGGACGTATAAGTAGCGGTACTACCATAAGGGGAGAAGGGGTCCGGTTGTTGGGGAAACAACGGGGCGGGCGGGTTTACTGCGACAGTTACGAAATGATAAACGACGTTTGCGGATTATTTCAAACGCACTCCAACCTTGAACGATTCCTGTTTGCTTCTCTGCAATCCCAACGTAATCCTTGCCTTATGTTGTTTCGACAAATTTCGATTGTCCTCCCAGCACGCGAAAGCGTATATTTGTCTCGTGAACGGATTACATATTCGTCCCTAATCCATACTTGGAAATCGAGCCTTCGAGCGAACGTCGCTGTACGACGGACAAAACTATATAGGTACGCAGAAGATGACTAATTTTATCATTGCTCGCGCGAGGATCGTCTAACCTGTCGCGGAGAAGACCGCACCGTGTTCGAATTGATTGTGGAATCGCGTCGAGGAGGAGCGACGGGTGTTGATACCGTCGTGCCAAAGCGAACCACGCGCGCGAGTCCGGACCCCCGTGGCTCGGCGGAGCCCGTGGGACGGTCTCGAGGGTGCGATAAATCAATCTGCAGAACTCGAGGGAGCAGGTGGTTGATAGTACGTTCCCGACTACGCGGCACGTCTCTCTCTCTCTCTCTCTCTCTCTTTTTTCATACTTCTAATTCCCAATTAAGAGGAGACAAGCCTTGCGACTGGTAAAAACGACGTTCACTCTACCAGATTGTATCCTTCGCATACGTAATTCTACGCGAATTCGCGTATCTGTGCCTCTCTATTTCCCTTTTTACTTATCAATGAATTCGGTGCTGCGCCCATCGAGGAGAGAAGCAAAATAAAGCGAATTCGTATCGTTGCGAAATTGCTCGCTCAACGAGGATACCCGACATCGCGATCGGTAATCATCGATTGTTGAGTGCGGATACGCGCTTGTAATCGATTCTGGCAAAGTGCGTCTCGTCGAGTAGCACCGAACCCTCGGGAACGGGTCGCTCTTGTATCATCCCGTAATTGATAATTTCATGGACTCACGCCTTCGCCCGTTGTCCGGGGTTGTTAATTGAAGGGCTCGCGTCGCTCGTCGTAATAGGCGGAAAATCGTTTACAGGAATTGAACGCCCCGGCGGATCAGTCTTCGGCATGGAAGCTCTGAACCACCAATTAGGGCGAATCGCAAGCTGTTTAGCCGTAATCCTCGGAAAACGCGACGTTACGCGCTCTTCGTAGCGAATTCTTAAAATATTCTATCGTTCGTGCACGTTAAACGTGTCGCAATTAGAACAAACGTGTTGATAAACCTCGCGCAACGATTACATTCTTCGAGGGTGCATCTAACAATAAGTCGTCGAATTCGTCGTTACGATCGTGCTATTCGACGCGACTGTACCTTCGTCGGCGACGATGTTGTGTAATTGCAAGAGAAGTACCATGTACGTTATCACGTATCCGGTTATCTGGAAGAAACGAAGAGAAAATCATCCCGATTGTATCCGAAGGTCGAGTAAGCTCCGATCCGTTGTCGAATTTTATTTTACCTCACCGATCAATTCGTAGTTCAACGTCAGAATACCACTTGCCGTGAAATTCGGAGGATCTTGCATCAGCCGAAGCGAAAAGGCTCGAACCTGTTGGAAACGGAACGTGGCGTGAAACTCGGAACTTGGACAGAAATTCTGGAGAGTTACCTCCGCTTCCATTTCGGTGCTGCTCGTTGGAGTGAATATTTCGTATATCAAGCTGCCAGTTCGTCGTGCCTGGAATAGAGGGACGTCAGGTGACAGAAGGATCCTGGGTGGCGTTATTAATATGAGATGACCCGTTGTGATCATACCTCCGAAAAATAGCTCGATGGTCACGCGGGGTTCAGTGGACCCCACGCAGAAAAACAATTGCTATTTACCTTCTATTCGACCTATCGACTTAATTCTTCAACTGAACTGCAATTTTAGGTCTCTTCTTCGAAATCCAATAGTTTTTCCCTCATTCAATTTTTTTCGCGTTAAAGAAATGCCAGGGAAACAAAAATCACGAAAGCTCACTTATTTCGTTTAAAAAAATCCATAAAAAAATTAATTTTCGAGCTATGGCGGGAAAATTTGGGTTCTGCATTCTCGATACAGTATACTTTGAAGCAAAAAAAGGTTTAGAACGGACCTTGAAAAAAATCTGTATTTATCTTGGGCTAGACTTGAAAATACTATTCTGATAAAACCCGTACAAACAAGAAGGTAAGTTCATAGATGCAAAATGAAGTTGGAATTTTTTTTCAACGACCAGTTTTCGGACGCTTAGACGCAAAATCTGCCTGGGGTCTGTTGTACCTCGTATGACCACAACGGGTTAAACTTTGGGTCACCTCGGTCGAGGTTTTCGAACACGCATCCACTACGACGAAAATCTTCATCGAGTTGAAAGTGATCCAATAGAAACAGTTAACGATCAGAATTATCGAGGCTCTGTTCAACGATGGATCGTCGAGTGATCGTATTAATTTTTGGTAGGTCACGAAACACATCGAACTGATCTTCATAACAGAGGCCAAGATGGCGAACAAAATCTGAATTTCGTAAGCTTCGACCATCTCTCGCGCCACGTGGCACAACGATCGATGTATTTGCCTGTAACAAACATATCGTTATCGTCTTTCCAGCTATCACGAATTTTTCGCTCGGGTACCGACTTCACTTTTCGCAGAAAGTGCAATCGCCGTTGCTCGCGAGTCGCATCGATAGATTCCGTGTCGTCGCGACTCGTCGGATTGAGCGTGGAAATACGATGGCTGATGCTTCGATCAAACTTGTCGCGGGACCATGATCCGAGGGCCTCGTCCTCGACAGACAGCAGCTTGTCCCTCAAATGTTCGTTCAGGTGCCACAATCGGTTACCGATATAACTGCGGGCAGAGACAGCAGCAGTGCAGCCAAACTGCGTTGTTCTTCCAATTGTAATTATCACGTACCTAGCTGCGAGTCGTTATACCGCACGCTGTTACTCACCCGATGTAAGTGGCGAAACTAATTTCGACGATGGAACTCAAAATCAACGAATGATAGAAAGCGGCGTTCAAACTGACGTACGATAATTTCGAGGACAACGTCGATTTGATGTACACGGCGTTCATTGTTAAGGATATCGCGGAAGCACCGACGGTCCCGACCATCTTCAAAAGGATAATATTGAAAGTTCTTTCGTAATTTCCAGAAATATCCATTTTCTTCAGAACGTTGTTCAAGCATTCTAATTTATCCAAATATCCAGACACGAGCTGCAATTGCGAGAATGAGCGTCCGTTAAATATTCGGTCAAAGCTGTCGAGCACGGTTCAACGAAATGTCCAGTTTCATCTGACATTATCCGATGTGATTTCTACAAAGCTAACGCTCATCTCGATCTACTACTCGAAGAAAAAAACAAAACACGAACAACAACATTTAACGATATGCGTAATGTTGAAATGTATAGAAAACGGTGAGAAGGAGGTTTCAGTATGCATTTTCGAATGGAGCGACTTCTACGTACCTTTGATTTTCTGTGACCAATGTACAGTACCAGCATCATCAGAATTACATTGTACGCGTACTGCATTTGCATGTTAACGGCAACTATTATGGAACCCCTATACGTCACCGGATTTGTTATATCCGCGAGAAATACGAAAAGCACGTTACAAGTTAGGTGAAAAAAGGACCAGCCGGCCGATAATTTCGGATGCCGTCGACTAACGGGATACTCGAAGACGGCGGTACCGAACAGCCAATTGAGAATTATAATCGGTAACATGGTACGTTTCACGGTATTTATTTCAAGATATTTCATCGTCGAAGGTCGATTATGGGGAAAGAAATATCGCGGAGACACCGTCCCTCGCAGAACGGACCCCTCTTTACTCTGGTAAAGACAACTCGGTTATCCAATCGCTCTGAATAGATGAATAATGTCGACCCAACGATGTTTTACAATTTCTGGGAGATCGATAGAACGGTCGACTTTCACGACTGTTTTCTCATTACGACGAGGTCACAAAGGCGTCGCGTTGACACGGGAAATTAGCACCGGACAGTTTATCGACGATAAAATTGCGGCGTTCCATGAATATTCGGAGAACGCAAGATGCGCACGTGTGCGCGTTCATCGATCGAAAATTTTAGAACATCGGCTGACATCGAATCGTGTATTGGCGATCAAGTGGATGGGCGGAATAGCGGTAGATATAACTCGATATGAACACTCGAGTTTAGGTCGAAACATGAACCAGCAATTTCCGAATCTCTATCAAGCTAGAAACACCACATGATCGAATCGAATTCTGCGATATCTGAGAATTGAGTGCTAATAAGATGCTAATTAAATGCTCTATTGCTGAATTAAGTGCTCTTCATCTTTTGAAAAATACCCGTGGTGTTGCTAGCTTGAGATCATGCTAGAAACACCACAACCGAAGGAAGACCAATTTCGAAAAATTGTTTGGACAGGAATTAAGTGCTAATTAGATGCTCCATGAAAATCCATCGCCCCAATTAGGTGCTCCACCCCTTTGATTTTTTTTTCTATGTCCGCTGGATGTCGAGAAATCCGGAAAACACGAGGAAGACCCCCATCGCAAAATCATGCAAAATTGATGTTTTTGCACTTCTCGATGTGTTCTGGTCGTCGGACAGCATCGGGACCATGCCCAATGGATCCAAGTCGACCCTTGCGAATCCCAAACAGTACCTAATCTTACATGTATGTCCGCTGGATGTCGAGAAATCCGGAAAACACGAGGAAGACCCCATCGCAAAATCATGCAAAATTGATGTTTTTGCACTTCTCGATGTGTTCTGGTCGTCGGACAGCATCGGGACCATGCCCAATGGACCCAAGTCGACCCTTGCGAATCCCAAACAGTACCTAATCTTACATGTATGTCCGCTGGATGTCGAGAAATCCGGAAAACAAGAGGAAGACCCCCATCGCAAAATCATGCAAAATTGATGTTTTTGCACTTCTCGATGTGTTCTGGTCGTCGGACAGCATCGGGACCATGCCCAATGGATCCAAGTCGACCCTTGCGGATCCCAAACAGTACCTGATCTTATATCTATGTTTGCTGGATGTCGAGAAATCCGGAAAACACGAGGAAGACCCCCATCGCAAAATCATGCAAAATTGATGTTTTTGCACTTCTCGATGTGTTCTGGTCGTCGGACAGCATCGGGACGATGCCCAATGGATCCAAGTCGACCCTTGCGGATCCCAAACAGTACCTAATCTTATATCTATGTCCGCTGGATGTCGAGAAATCCGGAAAACACGAGGAAGACCCCCATCGCAAAATCATGCAAAATTGATGTTTTTGCACTTCTCGATGTGTTCTGGTCGTCGGACAGCATCGGGACGATGCCCAATGGATCCAAGTCGACCCTTGCGGATCCCAAACAGTACCTAATCTTATATCTATGTCCGCTGGATGTCGAGAAATCCGGAAAACACGAGGAAGACCCCCATCGCAAAATCATGCAAAATTGATGTTTTTGCACTTCTCGATGTGTTCTGGTCGTCGGACAGCATCGAGACCATGCCCAATGGATCCAAGTCGACCCTTGCGGATCCCAAACAGTACCTAATCTTATATCTATGTCCGCTGGATGTCGAGAAATCCGGAAAACACGAGGAAGACCCCCATCGCAAAATCATGCAAAATTGATGTTTTTGCACTTCTCGATGTGTTCTGGTCGTCGGACAGCATCGGGACCATGCCCAATGGATCCAAGTCGACCCTTGCGGATCCCAAACAGTACCTAATCTTATATCTATGTCCGCTGGATGTCGAGAAATCCGGAAAACACGAGGAAGACCCCCATTGCAAAATCATGCAAAATTGATGTTTTTGCACTTCTCGATGTGTTCTGGTCGTCGGACAGCATCGGGACCATGCCCAATGGATCCAAGTGGACCCTTGCGGATCCCAAACAGTACCTGATCTTATATCTATGTCCGCTGGATGTCGAGAAATCCGGAAAACACGAGGAAGACCCCCATCGCAAAATCATGCAAAATTGATGTTTTTGCACTTCTCGATGTGTTCTGGTCGTCGGACAGCATCGGGACGATGCCCAATGGATCCAAGTCGACCCTTGCGGATCCCAAACAGTACCTAATCTTATATCTATGTCCGCTGGATGTCGAGAAATCCGGAAAACACGAGGAAGACCCCCATCGCAAAATCATGCAAAATTGATGTTTTTGCACTTCTCGATGTGTTCTGGTCGTCGGACAGCATCGGGACGATGCCCAATGGATCCAAGTCGACCCTTGCGGATCCCAAACAGTACCTAATCTTATATCTATGTCCGCTGGATGTCGAGAAATCCGGAAAACACGAGGAAGACCCCCATCGCAAAATCATGCAAAATTGATGTTTTTGCACTTCTCGATGTGTTCTGGTCGTCGGACAGCATCGGGACGATGCCCAATGGATCCAAGTCGACCCTTGCGGATCCCAAACAGTACCTAATCTTATATCTATGTCCGCTGGATGTCGAGAAATCCGGAAAACACGAGGAAGACCCCCATTGCAAAATCATGCAAAATTGATGTTTTTGCACTTCTCGATGTGTTCTGGTCGTCGGACAGCATCGAGACCATGCCCAATGGATTCAAGTCAACCCTTGCGGATCCCAAACAGTACCTAATCTTATATCTATGTCCGCTGGATGTCGAGAAATCCGGAAAACACGAGGAAGACCCCCATCGCAAAATCATGCAAAATTGATGTTTTTGCACTTCTCGATGTGTTCTGGTCGTCGGACAGCATCGGGACCATGCCCAATGGATCCAAGTGGACCCTTGCGGATCCCAAACAGTACCTGATCTTATATCTATGTCCGCTGGATGTCGAGAAATCCGGAAAACACGAGGAAGACCCCCATCGCAAAATCATGCAAAATTGATGTTTTTGCACTTCTCGATGTGTTCTGGTCGTCGGACAGCATCGGGACGATGCCCAATGGATCCAAGTCGACCCTTGCGGATCCCAAACAGTACCTAATCTTATATCTATGTCCGCTGGATGTCGAGAAATCCGGAAAACACGAGGAAGACCCCCATCGCAAAATCATGCAAAATTGATGTTTTTGCACTTCTCGATGTGTTCTGGTCGTCGGACAGCATCGGGACGATGCCCAATGGATCCAAGTCGACCCTTGCGGATCCCAAACAGTACCTAATCTTATATCTATGTCCGCTGGATGTCGAGAAATCCGGAAAACACGAGGAAGACCCCCATCGCAAAATCATGCAAAATTGATGTTTTTGCACTTCTCGATGTGTTCTGGTCGTCGGACAGCATCGGGACGATGCCCAATGGATCCAAGTCGACCCTTGCGGATCCCAAACAGTACCTAATCTTATATCTATGTCCGCTGGATGTCGAGAAATCCGGAAAACACGAGGAAGACCCCCATTGCAAAATCATGCAAAATTGATGTTTTTGCACTTCTCGATGTGTTCTGGTCGTCGGACAGCATCGAGACCATGCCCAATGGATTCAAGTCAACCCTTGCGGATCCCAAACAGTACCTAATCTTATATCTATGTCCGCTGGATGTCGAGAAATCCGGAAAACACGAGGAAGACCCCCATCGCAAAATCATGCAAAATTGATGTTTTTGCACTTCTCGATGTGTTCTGGTCGTCGGACAGCATCGGGACGATGCCCAATGGATCCAAGTCGACCCTTGCGGATCCCAAACAGTACCTAATCTTATATCTATGTCCGCTGGATGTCGAGAAATCCGGAAAACACGAGGAAGACCCCCATTGCAAAATCATGCAAAATTGATGTTTTTGCACTTCTCGATGTGTTCTGGTCGTCGGACAGCATCGAGACCATGCCCAATGGATTCAAGTCAACCCTTGCGGATCCCAAACAGTACCTAATCTTATATCTATGTCCGCTGGATGTCGAGAAATCCGGAAAACACGAGGAAGACCCCCATCGCAAAATCATGCAAAATTGATGTTTTTGCACTTCTCGATGTGTTCTGGTCGTCGGACAGCATCGGGACGATGCCCAATGGATCCAAGTCGACCCTTGCGGATCCCAAACAGTACCTAATCTTATATCTATGTCCGCTGGATGTCGAGAAATCCGGAAAACACGAGGAAGACCCCCATCGCAAAATCATGCAAAATTGATGTTTTTGCACTTCTCGATGTGTTCTGGTCGTCGGACAGCATCGGGACGATGCCCAATGGATCCAAGTCGACCCTTGCGGATCCCAAACAGTACCTAATCTTATATCTATGTCCGCTGGATGTCGAGAAATCCGGAAAACACGAGGAAGACCCCCATCGCAAAATCATGCAAAATTGATGTTTTTGCACTTCTCGATGTGTTCTGGTCGTCGGACAGCATCGGGACGATGCCCAATGGATCCAAGTCGACCCTTGCGGATCCCAAACAGTACCTAATCTTATATCTATGTCCGCTGGATGTCGAGAAATCCGGAAAACACGAGGAAGACCCCCATTGCAAAATCATGCAAAATTGATGTTTTTGCACTTCTCGATGTGTTCTGGTCGTCGGACAGCATCGAGACCATGCCCAATGGATTCAAGTCAACCCTTGCGGATCCCAAACAGTACCTAATCTTATATCTATGTCCGCTGGATGTCGAGAAATCCGGAAAACACGAGGAAGACCCCCATCGCAAAATCATGCAAAATTGATGTTTTTGCACTTCTCGATGTGTTCTGGTCGTCGGACAGCATCGGGACCATGCCCAATGGATCCAAGTGGACCCTTGCGGATCCCAAACAGTACCTGATCTTATATCTATGTCCGCTGGATGTCGAGAAATCCGGAAAACACGAGAAAGACCCATCGCAAAATTATGCAAAATTCATGTTTTGCGTGACACATGACGCGAAGCGTTGTGTCTGATAGCAACGCGTGTGATTAGTCATATGTCCGGTTGTCATGTCGCTCATGGACGCGTCATCCTCACGTGCTGCTAGTTGGACCAGTTTGGCTCTCGTAGAGTCCGCGTAGTTGGATCATAATCACCAGATACGTGATGACGAATCCAGCAGCCTGCAGGTATCGGAAGTAGTAATTCAAGCGTGCGCTCTTCGTCGAGTGCATCGTCTGTTATTTTACCTCGAAAATCAGCGCGTAGTCCAATGCAACGATACCGCCCGCCGTGAAATGCAAGGGATCTTGTAGCAGTTGATAAGAGAAAGCTCGAATCTGGCGGAATTTCATACACAACTTCGGATAATCTCGCATC
The DNA here is from genome assembly GCA_963969455.1 of Arge pagana. Taxonomy (NCBI): domain Eukaryota; kingdom Metazoa; phylum Arthropoda; class Insecta; order Hymenoptera; family Argidae; genus Arge; species Arge pagana. The sequence continues at coordinate 11,342,135 of OZ018311.1, read as the reverse complement.
GAGTATTTTTTCTCTCAAAAGCCGCAACTTACCTCTTCTTCCATTTCACCGCCAGCCGTTGGACTGAAAGCCTCGTAGACGAGAACGACGGTTCGTCGTGCCTGAAATGTAACGATGCCAGATGGAGAGATGCAGATTCGTCAAACGAAATCTCGTCAAACTTCGAAAATCGTCACGAAACACAGAGGAGTCGTGCCCGTACAAACCCTTTCCGTACCTCGCTCGAGGTCTTCGCACAAGCATGCACGACGCGAAAAAGATTCGCGAAGATGAACATGATCCAGTAGCCGTAGCCGACGATGTAGCTGAATGCTTCGTCGTAAGTCGACGTCACCGACGAGGCTATCGGAGCCCTGTACATTTCGTATGTCAATAAACCAATGTCGGCCAGTGATAACGATATGGACCAGCAGAGCTGAGTCCCGTAAGCCGCGGCCAGATCTTGCGCCACCTCGCAAAAGGCCCGATGTATCTTCCTTGAAGGAGAGACTCCAGTCTACGACATTCGACACGTTTTACGGATTCTGCCCACTTACCTGATTTCTCGAACGTAGTTCAATCGCAATCGATTGCTCGTTGTACTCAGCGACCTTGAGCCTCCCCGAGATCGCACAAAAATGCGCGAGCGGTACCAGCACTGAAGATTTATCTCGCGAAGGAACGGGCTGAACATCGGATGTTCGGTACCGACTCTCTTCAACGAATGCTCGTTCAGATCCGACAGACGTTGGCCGACGTAGCTAAACACACGAGTCACGGAACGAGTCACGGTTCTTCTCGCGGCACAAATGCTTCCACTCACCCGACGTAGACGGCGAAGGTGTGCTCCACGACGAAGCATGCGGCTAGCGAATGATAAAAGCTGCCTTTCAAACCCAAATACGACCACATCGGCAAGTCTCGCAGGTAACTCGACCAGATTTCGAGCACGACAAACGTTATGGTCACCGCGAAAGTTCCGAGCGTGTTGAGTAGAACGAGTTGAAAAGTTTTCTCGTAATTTATAGGAACCCTCATTCGTTTCAAGATGTCGTCCAGCTGATCTACCTTGCTCAGACATTCGGAAACGATCTGCAACGAAGTATAAGAAATAAAACCGATACGCCGATCGCTGAATAGTTGGAACATATTTCGTTCGTCGGGAGAAGAAAATACTCGATCGTTTTGTTTTCGTCCCATTAGAGATGCAAAAAAAAAACGATCGTACGCCGATGTTTAGGATCCGTTTAATCGACTTACTTTGGATCTTCTGTGACCGTAATATAACAGCATTATTATGACAATTACGTTGTAACAATAGCGGACGCGTATGTTGGTAGCGACGATAATCGATCCTTTATACATCTTTATGTCAGCGAGATCGATTAGCCGGACCGCGATCAGGAAACATACGAGGTGAAGGACAGACCAAACGGCTGAGAGTATCGGCCGTCTTCTTCCCACCGGCTGCTCGATAACGTCGACGCCGAAAATCCAATTGATTACGATGATCGGTGAGATTGCTCGTCTGAACGTTTTTATCTCCAAAAACCGCATCTTATTTCGTTTAATAAAAATACCGAACGAAATTCCGTGCCGTGTTGCCAGTAATACCAATACCAACGTCGTGCGACTTCGAACGATGATCAGGGAATACAGGAAACGGCGCGGTTCCACGACTTCTCGACAATTTAATTAACGCGTCGATGGTTTTACGTTGTCTCGCAAGTCGCCGAACAAAAGTGTCTCTCTCCGACACGACGAAATGAAAATTATCGGTAAGACGAATGTATATCGACAGCAAACATTGGAACTTCCTGCTTACATTGCTGAGACCCGGTGTTGGGGATGGTTTCACGGCGGACAGATCAAGCGAGCGATACAAGTGCGAAAAGGGTTGACTCGTCGCTGAGGAAAGCTCGTTGTCAGCATTTACGTATCAGATATCGACTATACGGTTTACTACAGCGTCGACCACGTTTTCTTTTTAGTACCTTGCCGCGAATTACGACGTCAGTCTAAATTAGTCGCCTCTACTTGCGTTCTAGTTCTACCCGAGTCCGCGACTCCTTAGACATTTCTCGTCGATCGATCAAATTACTGGTACAAAAGGAATACGGTTTCTAAGACTCGTTTTTCTCGAAGAGTTTTTATTTATTCATCAACATCAATTGCGTCTCCCTCAAAGAAATCCCCCTCGGACATGATACATTTGTGCCAGAGCTTTCTCCAGTTCTAGGCGCACTTCTGGAACTCACTTTTCGGTATGAACTTCGGCGATTCTATTTCTATCTCACGAATAGTGGCGATCCTCGTCCTTTCGCGATACTCTTTATTTTTGGGAATAGAAAAATACAGTGTTCTGGTTCGCCAAGAATTAACGAACAAGCAAAGAAGCGTAGCATGGGAACGCTCCATATACGGATGGTTTTCGGACACGTTTACGAAGAGATCTACGAAAAAGGCGCACGAATTGAACTGATGATGAATCCCGCTAGGTTACAAGATTCGCGTTACTCTTGGAAACACAGCGTGGCTACGTGCAGCTACGCGAGATTACAGATAAACGTTATTTCATTTGATCAATAATCGAACATCGACACTCGTGTGATTCGTCAACACTGCAATTGTATGGATACGAAGAATTTCAGTGCTATTCGCGGGGTTCGCTGAATCGAACCGTAACGATAGCTCTCCGCACGTTACGTGGCATCGGCATAATGAGAAAGGTGATAACGAAGCGATCGCAGCATTTTACAGCGATATCACTAGGAATCGGAGCGTGCTGTCAATTCGAGAGCACGTTTGTCGATCGAAGAGGCTCCGTCTGATCGCTCAGCTGTACCAAAATGAAGAAGTTTGTTCCCACCATGGTTACGATCTGAAAGGAAAATCCTCTGATGTACGTCGATCCAACGAGACTCGTGTATTTTCACCCAGGCATTCCAATTGCTTACTCTTCGAATGAGAGAAAAATCAAACGGGCAAAATCCGAAAACCGACAATTCTACCGGATTTTGAATGATCTGCAACGAGAGCTCGTGCACCTGCGAACATTAAGTTACGAATCACGAATTTCGTAATTGGATCACCCGTCGCGTGAAAATAATTTGCGAATGCTACTCGCGAAGATGCAACAGGGATTGCTGGAACACGAACCTCCGATCGGATATCCGCAAACGGGTGAAGATATTCCGATAAAATCACACCGGTTCTTCGTGCCTGGGAATCGACGATTGGTTATTAAACGACGACGCTTTCGTCACATGTGGCGACTTCGTTCGTTACCTCGGCTGTCAGCGTTGCCGCGGAGTGGACCATGCAAAATATCATCGCTGCGATGTACAAGCAGCACACCAAGGGCAGGTACACCTCGTGCCCAGAATTGATCAGGGCCTCCGTTTCCAGCGACGCGATTAGAAGATACATTTTGTACATGGTTATAAGACAGAAGCCGGGGGACAAGATTACGGAGCAATAGATGCTGACTCCGTTGATGTCGTTCCAATCTTTCGTCGCGTAGCCCAGTCTGATGTACAACTTTCTGTGGAACGGAAATATCGCGATTCGGTTCCCCTCGCATATCACAGTCTTATCATTATCGATCCTCGCTAAAGATCACCTGATGACGTGCAATCTCTCCAGCCTTTCACTTCTCCCGAAGACTCGGTTCTCCTCGACGACGCCGTTGGATGCGAAGCTCGGCTCGACCAACGCCGTCGACCTCGGAGGCGCGTCCATTTTTTCCACCGACTCTCGCGGTTCCCTGAATCGCAAAAGCACACGTGAACATCCATCCGCGTGAAACGACAAGATTAGACAAGATTGGACATATTTCGCACGCGCCCACAGCGTGTCGTTCGATGAGACTTAGGTAGTCTTACCCGTTGTCACGAGATCTCTTTAACCGCTCCTCACTTTCCCCAAGGACGGGGTCGTCCACGTTCGATCCGCGGAAATTTGTCCATCTCAAGGACGTCAACAACTCGTTCAAATTTTCGAACGAGCGTCGTAGTTCCCTGCGAGAATACCGCCGCGTGAGTCACACTCGCGCAGGAAAAAACGTCGAAAGCTCGATCGATTTACCGGCTGTAGGTGCAGACAACCACATCGTTCGCTATCAGCCACAGCCAGGGACCGTAGAAATATACGAGGTATCCTGTATAATCCGTTAACTCGTTTCCCGTATCCCGGGTGATCGTGAAGTATGCGCCAACGAGGAACGCAAGGTCCAGGACGAGTAGAACCAAAAGATGACACAGCTGCCTCTTAAATACGGACTCGTATCGGTGAACGATTCCCAGTTTTTTCGTCATCTCGTCGATCTCCGCGAGTTCGTGGCGCAGTTTGTCGTATCTCTGGAAAAATTGGAACGCTTTCTGACAGCAGTGATTCGATTTGGAAGGAAGAACTGAAAGCAATCCACTATTTTTTCGGTTCAGAGTCGCGGTGGCGATACCTTGTGGTGAAAGAAGCTGGCAACTATCGGGCCAATGGCAGTCAACAGTCCCAAGTAATTGGCCACGTGATGGAAGCTGGTGACTATTAAAGACTTGGACCTGTTCGTTTCGATCCACTCCAAAGCCGGCGTCGTTCGAAACGTTGCGAATAAAATAACGTAACAGACGACACGGCCAGCCGAATGCAGGTAGTTGAGCACTTTTTTATAATGTTTAGCCGTGCGATCGACAACAATTACTCCGAGGACGGCGTGCAACGCGAACGACGGTATCAGCGCGTCTTTCAGCGTCTTGGGTTGCCAAGGCGTCATTTCGTGTTCCACGCTGCTCCGCGTCCCCTTGTTCCGTCTCGGGCACGAGGCGCGCGACCACTGCGAGATATTGGTAGTAGGCGAAGAAGCGCAGATCGATGTTCGACAAAAACTGACGCGAAGAATTGACGGCTTCGCGAGTTTGTTGTACCTGATAATTGATCGTGGGCTGCCGCGTCGGGACGAGTCACTTCGCCCAGGTGACGGCGGTAGCTGCGAACCGTGAGCGGTGTGGCTATCGATCCGTGAGACCTCGATCACGCTCGGACACCGGGAATCTTACGTTCGCGCGAGATCACTAACTTGAATCTGCAATCGTGGTGAGTCGTTCGTCTTTCGCGCAACGGAAAAGGTATTTTCAGTGCCGCGAACCATGCGAGTCGCGTTGACAGTCCGAGTATGCAATTTGCATGGTAGATTAAGAGGCGGGAGTACGCGGCGGCGAAGGGTGTCGCGGTTCCAGGACCTTGGGGGGTCGCGAGGAAGCGTTGGTAAAACGCGTAACACATGTAACTAACATTTACCAAGTATCGAAGGGAGCCGGTGGTGCAGGATGTGGTCCCAAAGGGAAGCCATATATAAAGCTTATGCTCGGTTTTTTTCGACACCGGAATTATCCGCCCGTATCAAACGAGGACGCGATTTAGCATAGATTCAACCCGTTGCCGTTCCCGGAACCATCGGGACGCTTCAAAAACATCGTTCGAGGGGATTGAAAGTTGTGGAAACGCAAACCGCGGACACGAGTACTATGAACCGTGTCTATCATCGTGCAAAAAAAAAATAGTTAACTAAAATAAAATGAAATGAAAAAATTAAAAAAAAAAAATAGTTTCCACCTAGTTTGCGATCCGACGTGGATGTTCTGGCGATTCACATCGCGACACATCCGAAAGTAAACGTAATCATTTCGGGTGAAACTCAGGTACGCCCTTCCTGATCGGACATTTTATAGTAGCTACGCGATTTCGTACATACAATGCGACGAGTCCTCGACTATTCGCATTTCGGTAGGGAGGCATAATTCTTTCCGAATTGCAGTGATCGAGTAACGAAGGGTAGTAGTAAGATACGAGGAATCAATAGGGGGACGGGGAGGCGTTGAGCCGTGAAGTTGGCTTCCAGTAATCTCATTCTTTTTCACTTAACGATCGTCCGAGGCTACCGATCTCTGGGGAAATGGAAAAACGCTGCTACCGTTACTCCGTGAATATCCTCCGCAACGCGTCGCGATCATCTTCAGCGGGTCGCTGAATTCACCTCGACGCGATCATTACGCGGGAGTAGTCGACTGTCGAGTGCTTTTTGTTGCAAATATCCGAAACAACTTTTCTGCTCCGTCCTGATCAATGATACGACATTTTTTTCTCTTTCTGCTCCAATGAAAAGAATGGAAAAAAAACTCTTCGCCTTCCGCGGATTCGACGTCGGTGACACGCGATGCAGCGATAAATGGGAAGGAAAGGACGAAATTTTTGTCTCGATTCAATTTGATATTTATTCAGAAGCATCGAGTGGGTACGAACATCGAGTGACACGTTTCATACGTACAATATTTACATGGGTGCTTGGAAATTGACGTGAAAACGTGACTGGAACGATTAGGGAAAAGTTATTATGTACAATGACTTTTACGGCAGAGTTACACACGGGTGGTAACGACGATGTCAGAGGTTCGTCGTAAAAATGGGCTAACCGCACTCGTAGACTCGCAAGAATATTCGAGAAACGATTATCGAATGCAGAAAATGTAATTTTCTTGTTTTCGCATCGTCCGAGAGAACTGCGGATCCGAGGAATCGAAGCAAACGAATCAAGTGAAACGAGGACGCTGGCCGATGCGAGGGTAATTCGAGTCACACGTTCGTTCTGCGCTGGCACGAACAAAGTCGGGAATAGAAAGTTCGAGGTAGCATAGAAGAAACGAGTTCGGAGTATCGCGTCAGCGTCGCCGGTAAAACTAGGGGAAAACGTTTACGCTTCGAGGACATGATTGAGGTAGGCGATGTAGCAGATGGCCAATCGGAGAATCTCGATCTTTGATAATTTTTTGTCCGGTGGCAACGTTGGCAGCAGTTTCCTCAGTTCCGCGAAAGCTAAGTTGAAGGCTTCGACTCGTACTCGTTCTCTGTGAAAAAGAATTGTTTTTTTTTTTAATCAAAAGAAGAATTGAAAAAAATAAAAGGATCACCCATTTTTTTGGTTGCTTTCGAAATGACTTTCGCATATCGATAAGATCAACAACGCGTCGCGATTAGTATCCAAACGACCGCGCGCAACGCTCCGGCAAGACGCGTATCTCTACTACTCACCTCGTTGCGTGAGCCGTGCGATATTTCTGCGTTGCTCGACGTCGTCGACGACGTTCCTCCCGTGAAAGAGTTCCCGATACTGGTCCCACGCCGTGAACCATTGCCCCGTGACCTCCGTTGACCATTCCGTTTTCCCTATCCCTGAAATATCCGACCGAATTGCAATAATCCTCGTAATGTTTCGCAAGTTTGGGAAAAAAGTCGAGAAACGACGGTTGTATTTTGACAGCTAACCGATTACACTGCTTCGCAACTGGCTGAATGTAATCGATGCTCTTTCCAAGCTGGATTCGTGTATGGTGCAGAAAATATTTCGCCGCATCGCTTCGCTTGCTTCAAATTAATATGTACGTCGCACAGTGCACTAAAATGGAAACAATTCCAGCCACGCGTCAATTTTGATCATGTGGCCATCATTTTTTTTTCTTTAATATCTTTCAAATGTCATCAATTTTAAACTGGGGGTGCGGATTTTTTTTAGTTTTGATTTTCTTAGATTTTCCCGATGTTTGTTTCTCATTTTTAATGATCTTTACATCACAAAGTTGTGGGATTTGTTAAAAATGGCAATAATAGAATTTCTGTGATTTTTTTCAGAAATCTTTTTGCCTCGGGTATTATCTCTTCAGGTTCTATTTGTTCCACATCTCGCAAGCTGCTCGCGACTGGATCTGATAAAAGTAAGCGATAATGAATTATATCTTCGTCGGTCTTTCTTAGATTTCATGGTTTGTCGAGGCTAACGTTACCTATCTGGTTCAAAACAAGATCCTTGACAAATTTATCGACTTCCGCACTCCGAGCTCGAAATTGATTACATTTCGAAAAGATCACAAATAAAATTGTGACTACGTGATGAAAGTTGGCGATGGGCTGGAATTACTTCTACTTTTGGCCACTCTGCGACGTTCCAAAAATATTGACTTCGCGCGAGTAAATATTTGGGAACTTACAACTTCTTTCGCCCTTATCGACGCTGTAAGTGCTTGCGATACACGCAAGGAGGTTTTCATAATAATGAAAAACAAAACGAACTATTACGCCGTTGATAGCGAGCGATTTCGACGGACGTGTAATCCGCGGTGCGAATTATTCGCAATAGTGGAATCATCCGATCGCAGACATATCGAGGCCTCCTTTTCGCTGCACCATCAACGTTCGCGAAAGTGTTCATGGAATACCGAATAACTCGCAGGAGAAATCACATTTCTTCGCGTGAATTATGGTGAATAGTAAATATTTAGTATCCTCGATCAATTGATTTCGAAAGAAAGCCGCGACACATTTCTCCTGCCACGGAGTATTCGAGCTTGGTGTTCATTTTGTTTTTCAACGCAAAGCTGTTACTCGGATTAGTAAAAGAAGAGACTGCGAATTTGCGGTTTCATTTGCTTCGCAGTGCAATCGGTGTGTGTGTGTGTGTTTTGTCTTTAGTTCTTCGTTTTTTCATTCGGACGATTTTGCTTGGTACGAACCTACGTCGGGGCTGTAGACCCAAGGTACAACAATTCGCGATCGGAAGTAACGCTTCTCTGTCCATCGTCCACGTGAACTGTAACAATGGGAATGACATTTATATCGTGAATCGTCGCAGTTTCGCGTTTTCAAAATTGCGTAGAGGATCGCGAGGAGGCGAAGAGATCGATCAAAGACCGGAGAATCTGTCGGCGCTCGTCCGAGCTGAAATCCCTCGAGACGCGTCGAAAGTTGCGGGGTAAATATCGCCGCGTTGTGTTATATCGACAAACAGAATAATCCTCGTTTGACCCTTTGTGGAAAAATTTTGCGAGAAAAGGGTTCTCCGGTTAATCGAATAACGCACCGACGATTGGCAGCGCAAACATACGTGCGCGGCGCGTTTCTTCCGGTCTCGAACCAAGGCGAACTAATATCTGTGAACGATAACGTAATTCGCTTCGTGGCGAACCGCGACGCGTTCCACGATGGTCCAGAATCTCGAACGAGATCCAAAGCTCGGACGAGGATCGTCGTCGCGATGCGATCTCGTTGTCAACCAACGAGCGTCAATAATTCATCGGAATTGGCCGCGGAAAAGGCCCATTGTGCATAATGCATGCGACTTCGTTCATCAGATATTGATGCGACGAAAGCATTCCCTTCTCGCGTTGCCAGATTTTTATGGTGAATCGACCGTTTGTATGGATTCGTCGAAGCTTGTAAAATTTAATAATTCACGTAACCGCGGGATTCTCATTGGCACCGTGCGACCTTTCGATCAAGGTCACGTCCTGCTCGACGCGCTGCTTCTGAAGAACAGCTTTAAAAATTTCAGACTCGAGTTATCCAAAAATCGTCCGGCAAACGATCAAGAAAATCACTTTCAGTGCTGCTGGGGGGAGTTCAGGACGTTCACTTACGCGATGATCGGGGAACGGTCGTGTGTCGCAGAAGAACAAATTACGCGCTCTGTTTCGTATCCTTTCGGCACTTTGTCAGGTTGACTTTTCATAATCAGCAATCACAACGCGACCCAATGGATTGTCGAACGTTGAACGAAACACCATCGAAGAACGCTGAGAACAAAGACACCGGATTCACCGAGCCACGCCGCGTTTATTGATCGCGAGGTATTTTTTTTCTCTTATTTCTCCCGCTTTCTCGAAAACTCAACACTTTCCACTTAGATTCGTATCGCCGAGCTTTTCGAGTCGATCGAAGGGTTAACCGAACATTTCCGACCGCCGAATTAACATCGAACACTTTTATCGATACGACGCGCCGGACGATTTATTAACCAGGGAAAACTTCCGTCGACGACGACGTGCACGAATCGCTATCGGATAAGATCTCGATCTGACAGTCGCATCCGCGTCGGTCCAAAGCGTCCGGGTCTGCCGGGGTTGATCGGCGGCGGGGGTTTCAGGGAAACCCTCCCGGCGCGAAAGCCGCACCCTCTTTCGCAACGACCCTTAGCTCGGCCAATCGCGAACGGACTTTCGCACCCCGTGAACACACCCCGTTTCGATTCGCCATTCTACGCTTTTACTCTTGCAATTATTATCACCGCGCTTGCAGAAGGCTATCGATACTCTGCAAAAATAACGTAGAATGTACTCGTTCTTGCACTTCGCATTCCTGGCACGTAACAAAATATCCAACGCGTCGGCAATTTTTCATCGAAAATGAATCCTGACGAAGCGGACGAAGAAATATCCATTATATTTTCCTTATCAAGCTCCCGCCGCGAATCGTCCGATCCTTGATCGAGCTATCGAATTTTCATGTTCCTACTCGATCTGCCAATCCCGATCCGAAAATGAAAATACGATTAAAGAAAAAGAACCAAAAATAAGTCAATTTCATGCGCGTTGTTTTTGTAGTAATTTTTGTTTCTTCTTTGACGCGGTCTATTCGAAAAACTGCTGTAGTAATATTCTGGCTGAGGATTGCAACATGCATAAATCTTGAGGGGTAACGGGTAGTCAGAAAACTGAAAAAAATGACTATATCAAATAATTTTGTTGCCAGTGGTTTAATTTATTTTGTAAAACAAACGATACAAAATCATCATATTACGTTTAAACTTCATTTCACCAAAAGTTGAACAAAATTTATTGTTGATCCAATTTTTTGTTGCACCCCGTCATGCTTCGTGGTTATCATCGTAACATTTTACATGATACAGTTCATTGGTGGAGGCAAATCTGTTATATTGTGTTTCTTTCAGTCTGTAACAGATTTAAAAGTACGTTGATATCTGGGTATAATCTTGACATGGATATCAATTGGGAATAATTTGAAATAATATCCATGTGCGGATATGGACTTCGATTATTCCATGAAAGTGGCAATAAAACGGTATTATTACATTATCAACGACAATGAAACTTTATAATCCATAAAAAAGGAGACGATAAATGATTTGGAATTCAGTCTAGATTCTTTTTTAATTAGATAGAGGGACCACCTTGTCGGATCTCGTTTATTTAATGTATAAGAGCTAAAATAAACATAACACAGGGTGGTTTGTGATTTCAAAGATATTTCCTATTTATTCAAACCATCATCCGTTTAGTTTCGAAGTGGAAGAAATCGGTATCATAATCTCGCACTTTGATCCCGCTTTTCTCAAAACAATGTTTCTGGCATGCTCAACTTCGAAGCTCTATAACTTTGCAATTTTTCCACCTAGCGCCTCTCAAAATCTTCCAAATTGAACCAGGAATATGGCTACATGCATAAGTTCAATATTGCCCAAGTGGTCCCCCTTCGTGCGGACGTCCACATATAAACTCAACGGAGCAGCAAAAAATCCTCAGCTCGATAGTGAATCCAAAACTCGATCGTAGAATTTTTTGTACCTGAGATTTGTATGTTTTATAAACAATCAACTAGGGCGTTTTCCTCGAAAATCCGCGAGTAAACGTTCAGCTGCTGCCATTTTGTTTATTTATAAAAAAGAACTTCCATCGAGCCCTAGATTCACCATTGAACCAATGATTTTTTTTCTTCAGAGCATTGCGAGACGAGAGTATCGCATCGCGTGAATTTTCCAACTTGGTGAAAACGCCGGGACGTTGTCACGACGCTTGTTTACCGATTGGCGGAAACGAAACGTGTTCGCGTAATTGTCAAAGAAATTATCTCGCGAGTTTCGATCCTCCGTACGGCAGCGATCGTTCGTTAATGGTGGATGCAAAAATAATAAGGTAGTTCGTGAAAATTGTCGGGATGAGATGAGAATGAAACTACCGGGGAGGATTCCTCGTGCCAAACTCTTGCTCTAACAATGAGAGTTTCGAAGTACATCGTTGAGAGCAACGAAGGAATCGGGTTTATTGGAGGCACGACGCTGGCGGCAGATGCGTCTCGGGAAGCACCTGATCCTCGCCACCCGCTGGTGAACCTCGCCAGAAATCCATACTCGAACCAACTCCATTGTAGGTACGCATCGTACACCCATGTTGCGTACATTTCATATTTCAAAGTGCCTCGCGGCAGCTAGAAATTTTCAGCTCGATAGCAACGCGACCGAACGGCCCACGTCACCTCGAGCTGATTGTTTCGTACGTTTTCCCTTCGTGCTCGAGAAAGTTTCCTTAAAAATTCGGAATAGATACAAAAGAAAATCCTACATCTCCTGTCAGCCACGCGATCAGGTTCCTGTCTGTTCGCATATTCGCCGAGGAAAACACCGCGGAGAGACAAGTTCGTCACGAGGCAGAGAATTCGTTGACGACGGATGGATGCCACTTTTCCCGATATTTCACGGTCAACGACGAATAACAACGTGATTGCACGGAGAGGCAAAATCATAAGCGCGAGCGAAGAGCACTGGACACGTGCCGCCACGTGACTTCTTCGTACAACCCGACGACAATGCTCGAGTCTCGCGACGGCTTGTATCCTCTCTTCGGCGTTACATTTTTAATCGAGCCGCCACAAACTGCGGTGGAAATGTCATGGGATAGTTCACACCTCGTTACTTATGGCGCGACTCTCTTCCTACCCCTCCGCCGCTCGCGTGCTGCGAGGGATTTTAAATTATAAAATCATCACAACCCCGAATAACCGAGGCGTTTCCCCGCGACGAGACTCGACAATGATCACGTGGCCTTGGTTTATCATTTTCATGCGTCGTTCATCATTGTATAATGCTACAGCCTTCAAAATTGACCAACTCCAATTAACCGTGCTCAACAATTATTATTATTAAGATTCGCGATGCATATACTCGTCGAAAAATCACGCGTCGTTCATTCGTCGTCGACCGTACGCTGTTGAAAAATTTCCGTCAAATTCAACACAAAAATTTGTCCTAACGACTTTTTTAGCGCAATATTAGTGTTATTTCAACACGCTCCGGGTGTAGTGATAAAGTAACAGAGCTCTGTGTTGAGAGTAACGCAGCCCTGTGTCGAAAGTAACATGAACCGATGCTGAAGTAAGATTTAAAGTAAGTAAGAAGTAAGATACTAAATGTTAATTTAGTATCGAATAACAATTTCGTGTGTTGAAAAACGGACTGATCGAACAATGCTAAGGATTGTGTTGAGTCGACGCGCTTAAATGATAAATGTTCGACACAATGATTTTTACACTTTACACAACGACGAGCAATTTTTTACTGCGTCCTGGGAGGCTGAGAAACCTGCTGACATGAGTATAACGAACCGTAATAAATACTTCAAAAACATCGCATTGTACGAATTGCAATTAACTGTGAAGAAGTTTCGAGTCAAGTTGCGAAGAATATTCATGGATTTATTTGCGAACATCCTGCGAGTAGCTTTCGATCAGGCTGCACCTCGACGGCAGATGGCAGCACGAGACACCAACCCCTAAAACTCGCCGACGCTTTCGTGGGTACTTTTACCACTGGCTGGCAACGATGAAAATCGATTCGTCGTTTTCGAGAAGTGCGCGTGTGATATCTGTGGCGGGCGGTGTTCGGTAAGTGAATTCTTCGCGACGCGTCTGATGCTACTGCAGTTTACATCGTCGTTTTCCCATGATGGGTTCCCGAGTAACTCGTCCTCGTAATCGCACGGGCTCTACCTTCTGCCAAACTTGCAGAAACAAATCAAAGCTCTACGGGTATATTTATCCGCGTAGTGATCTCGTCGATAACGGATCTGGAGGATATTCGACGTGAAGGGTGCAAAATTTCGCGAAACCCAAAAAAATGTCAAATTATCAGGAATCCCAAATTATCAGCTTTTGTCGCGTATTAAGTGATCACTGATTTTCTATCTCGTTGAAACGCGTCCGCCATCCGGATAGTTGTCGAACCAGATCGCGAATCTAAATGGCGGTCCAACCCTTGATTCGTATCGTGATCGTTTGGTTCGCACGTCCGTGCGCATGGTTTTATGTGGGGCAAAACAGAAGACGGATGATATATACATTGAATTTATTGGAAGTTACAGTTATCCGCTCATACGGAGAAAAACATTCAACACAGATATGTTTCCACATTTTCGAGGCTGTGCGACAACGAGAACGGGATACGGAGAGTATCTGCCATTCGTCGTCTCGCCCTACCGACCTCCCTCCTTCTCCGATCGCGTATAATTTGAAGATTTTCAAGATCACATGAAACAGAGATATGCAAATTTAACGTCGATCCACGACTACCGTAGAGAGACCACTGTACGCGTCGTATCCACGTTTTGTTCGCGGGTATCAATTTGATGATGACGACAGGTGGCCCTCAGGTTCGAGAGTCGCGGAAGTTCCCGCTGAGCCAAGCTGAGGGAATCACCGCCGCGTCGCGACCTCCGAGCTCTCCAAGTTCTTTTCACCTCGGCGCGAACTTCGCCGTTGAAGAAGCAGTAGAGCAGGGCGACGAAACATCCCTGCGAAGAGAAGAAACAAGGGAAAAGAAGAGCGTTGTATCGTTCAACGACGATCCGCTCTGTATTCGTTAGCGAGTTTCACCTGAAACGAGGCGAACAATTGATCGCAAAAAAGCCATAACAGCTCGACGCGCTGGTCTTTGTGGTAGGAGAAACCCAGGAGCAGAGCGTAGTGAGCGCCGAACAGAGGTACCAGGACGAGCGTCGACTTCGCCCATCTCCTACAAAAAGACCGACAATTGTCGTTATTGACGGGATTATCGTCGAGAAGAAACGTGTTTGCCGCTCGTCAACGTGTCTCGTTCCCCTCGTTACGTCGTCGACGACGCCGACTCGTTTCTTTTGCAGAGTCACTTTTCTTTTCGATGCCGAGTCAGCGAGACTTCGAGGCGACGCACTCCTCGCGAGGCTCACCTGTAACGCATCTTCTTTCGCTGCAAGTAAACGGAAGTCTTCAGCTTGACGAGAAGCACTCGGACGATATTGACGAAGAGGACGAAGTTGAACTGCGAGACGGGAAATACGTGAGTCGTTGGAAACGCATCCCCAAGGAGAGCGTATTCAAAGCTCCGTAAAACGCCGACGACTTACCAAAATCGATATCATGATGGGAATACGTATGATGAAGAACAGAGATGGATTGTTGTGCGTTGTCCAGCACAGAGTGTCCTCGAAAGTCGCCCGCACGACGATCCAAGGTACGACGACCATGCACGGTAAACCTGTCGCAATTTCGTCAACCGTGAGACCGCAGAGAATCGACGATGAATTCGTATTACCGAGCAACAACATCGAACGAAAGCGTTACCCCAGCCGAGAAATATGTACAACGTGATAGCTGTCGTGTCCGTACACAGGGCGAGAAACACCAAGTTGTGCAGATAGAGACCTTCCATCAGGATCCAGGCGTAATTGGCCACGATGAAGTACTGCCACAGGCTCGTGATAGTTTTACAAACCCACGTCTGAGGACAGAGATGATAAAAATGAGAGCGTAACGAGCTGGGCGAAGCGAGGAGTGACCTTGAGCGAAAAAGTTCTCTCGAGGATAAGAGCAGTTTGCGTAGACTGCGTGTAGGTAATTGCAAAGTTCCTTGGAAGGTAGATCAAGAGTTGGCGGGGCCGTAATAGTTTACCGATAGATTGTTCTTACGTTATGCTCGTGGACGAAAGTATTTTTCCCATCAACCTTGATTATGTCCCAGGCAAGACCGACGCCGTCGACGAAGAGCCAGTTCTTCAGCAAAGCCATGAAGGCTCGCATGATGAACGAGGCGAAGAGATGCATGTGCAGTCTGTTTCGCGGATTTCTCAACTTCCTGGCAACGTTTGCGACAAAATAAAAGTACAAGATTATATTTTCAAGCTCCAAGTTGGCCGCTCCCGGTCAAGGGAGTCGCGGTAGTCGAGGAGCCCGCGCCTACGAATCGTACCTGATCATCGCGAAGATGACGAAAGCGATGAGCAACGTGGCGAGAGACGACGCGTATCCCACCTGCGAGACCATTTTGATGACGGGTAGCCATTTCTGCAAAATTCGATACAACCGCAGTGTTGGTAATCGTAGCGGGTAACATACTTATGCCTCCGTGTCGGACGTCCATTTGGATAACCGTACTCTTAGCATCGTCGAGTTTCCAGTTTCGTCCTCATCGAATTGTTGCCAGACGCGTTGGTTCGGAGACGCCTTGGTGCATAGAGAATAGTTGCTCCATGCCACGTCGTGCTCGTTCGTGTACCATTCACCGGATTCCACGCAGAGCTTCGTCGCCACACCGTTCGACCAGGAGGGTCCAATAACGGAGCTCGGTGGACACGTCGCCATGGCCAAGGTCGCCGCAGGTGTACCGTGCCAACAGAGAAATCCATCGAAGATGGGTGGACAAAAACGAGAGGTGCGCTCGAGGCCTGCGAGGGGGGCGGGGGAAAAAGCGAACGATAATATTAATACAACTCGGTCTGTTTCCTCGTAGTTCCCCTCTAGTCTCGTGGTCTCGCAAGATCCCGGGACCTTCGCGGAACCACGCACCACCGTGGTCTACCTTCGATTGGACGTGACGTCTTGGAAGAATTAGATTAATTATCACGACCGTCACTTTCGCCCCTAACGCATGAACGGACACGTTAGGAGAGTACGCGCCTCTACCACTTGGACGAAAGGGTCTCTCGACACGATTGATCCGCGGTTCTCTTTGTTCCCGCAATGATTACTCGCGAGCCACCTGAATCCAAAATTCTCAAGGTCGTTTCATCGATCCTCGCTCGTTGCATTTTCACGTCTTTCTCCTACGTTTCGCGCGCCAAGCGAACGAATCCCACGTCAGGCTCGATCTCCCGTGCCGAGTTTTCTTTATTTGCCGTGGAAAAAAATCGAGGGGCGCTGATTGCGCCAACCGAGTTGCGGAGTCATCGAGCAATCGCTTAGGGCTATTCGGTTTATCAAATTACTCGGTACCCGGGGAAAACACAACGCGACGCGTGTTTTATTCCAACACTTGCGTGGCAGAAGAGGTCGCAGTCGCGGGATGGAGCGAAGGCAATCGTTCAGGCGGACAGAAAATATTTCGTCTCTTATCAGCTGGAAATGTAGCGATGGCCGTGCTCGCTGATTGTACGCCAGGTCCAACGTACGGTACGAGAGGAAGAAGCGGCCGGTCGCAGCGTTAAACGAAGCTCCAACGTTAACGATGAGTTTCCAACGGGCACACAAAATAAAAACAGTTTGACGCATCAATTATAGGAAACGCGTTCTATACGCGCAATTTTTATCCTCGTCGAGCGAAAACGAGCGAAAATTGAAATGAATTTGTGGCCGTAAATCACGCGCGCGGCATTCTTCGCGTAATCGAGCAACGTGCGTTCGATGGATATTTCGCGAA
The DNA here is from genome assembly GCA_963969455.1 of Arge pagana. Classification (NCBI taxonomy): domain Eukaryota; kingdom Metazoa; phylum Arthropoda; class Insecta; order Hymenoptera; family Argidae; genus Arge; species Arge pagana. The sequence goes on along the minus strand of OZ018311.1, from coordinate 11,324,875 downwards.
AAAAATTCCTGTATTCGTGTCGAAGCGTGAAATTCGATAAGCTTTGAGACAGTGACCCGAGAACCCGAAGGAGACACGCGTCAAGTGAAAATAAACGATGATTCTTCTACCCGTTGTTCGAAAAAAGAACGCATCTCGTTCACTTTATCACTGGGTATCGGTATCGAGCGTGTAACCTGCGACCCGATCTTCGGGTCGCCGGGCAATTTTTTCACCTCAACTAATTTCGATTCGGCGTACCTGTTTCCCTTTTTCGCACCGATAGGGTAGCGATTTCGAAAAATCCGCGAACAACCTCCTCTTTATGGTGGATGACGGATGGGAAATGAAATCAATCGACACGATTACTCGATACAACTCGGCGCAACGTCAAGTCGTGTACACTGCTCGCGCGTGTCCGTGCGACTCGAATTGCGAAACACATTTTCAAATTGAATAACTAAGTTTCGGGTGAACGAGGTCGCGCCTAATCTCACAGAGTGCGCACTTTGCTCGAAGAACGATGGACTCGCCAACAATTAAGGATACCAACGAGAACCGATTTTTCCTCGGAAACGCCACGTCACAACGAAATTACGATTCAAGTTTTTTTGTCTCTACTCTGATACACTGAAATTGCTAGGCGCGACAGAAGCAGGTTAAGAAGACTCGGTCGAGAGCAAGTTTTACATAATTCATTTTTTCTCCCAAAATGAAGCCGATTTAGAGGGTAAGATTGAAGAAATTTCGGACTACGCAAAATGAGGATCACCGCGCGTATATATCTCGCGTGATATATACCGCGTGACGTGCCTCCCCGATTTGTTTTTTTTTTCTGTTTCCTCTTCTTTCTCTTTCTCTCTAATAATATCAACGGATTATGCCGACGTGACACCTGCACGCGTAATCGCGATATCCTACGGCTACTTACCAACATTTTCAGCCAACAAACGATCGCATTGTTCCCTTTGCGCGAGTATGAATTCATCCCCGCTCGGTTCAGCCATTTTTACCTGTTCATAAAATAAAAGATTCACGATTAATTCACGCGAGTAAAGCGCGGGGACACGTATACTTCCACGATGCTCGGAGTACTTCGAAGTGACGTTAATTGAAGGGATGGACGGAATAACGGTATAACTGGTGAAGCGTGATTTTACGAAAAACGAGAAAAACGCGAGACACTGAAATAAAATCGGGTTGCAGCAGAATGCTTCGACAGGATTATCAGGAAATTAAGTACACGTGTAATAAATCCAATTCGAAGTTTATTGAAGCCCGTAACGTTTTAATGAAAATTGAAAATTTGCACTTACACCGTTTTTACAAAAATGGAATCTATTTTATGCGACGAACAAACTTTATTTGACAAAATTATGATTTACCGTTTTCATCAATACTTTTCATTTACCAGATTTTTGTTGCTGTTTTTTTCCATCTTTTTCAGATTTTTCGACCTTTTCATTCTTTTTTTAGCCTGCTCGTCATTGTTGGTCTGACGATTGGTTGAGTATTTAGAAGTTTTGGATGTAGATTTTTCAAAGATACCATGATCGCGCATCGTCGTAACGATGAAGTCATCCGGCGATGTAACATCCTTTATTTTATTTCCGATTTAATGAGAGTTACGCCGGTTTTCCGCACATCGCCTCGATTATAATTGACGAAGGGCGACGTCACGAGGGAGACGACAATCGAAATTGGATCATTCCGCGAGCATTCGCGATCGGTAATCCTAATTGATAAATTTGGGAAAGAAACTTGCGAACAGCGGTGGCTAAGCGGCAATTTCGTCGCAGAAGTAAGGGTTGTTTTTTCACGGTAGTCGCGGCAGATATAACGTTTTCGTTCGCGAATCACGGGGCAAAGCGTATTTGTTTTCCCAAAATCGTTCAAATAAAAGTAACGAAACGAGCGAGCGAGTTTGCTCGACGTTTCCACCTGCGGCGAGATTTCTTTTCCCCGCCGACACGGCGAATTTCGCGATTTTTTCCGCTGCGAGACGAGAGATTCGTCGTCTCGTGAGCCGTGAAAACGGCGTTTCGAGCGTCCGGCGACGGCTCGACGGAGCGACTGGCTAATCAATTTTAATTGGATTGCCATTACGGAAACGTACTCGGACATCCGTCGAAGCAGATATCGACGTGGTATATTATGATCTCGCCGAGTCGCGAGGAAAGAAATCAACCTTCACCGGATACCACTAATCGGAAAAACTTCGAAAGCACTGTACAGAAATCGCTCGCATCATAAATCTCTACTTCCACTCGCATTTGGCGTCAAATACAATAGCGTTGCGAAGTATTTCGACAAATACACCTGCCCAAATATAATCAATCGCAATAATTAACGAAACGAATATGAAACATGAGAACCAGTAATTCATTTCGTAGAAACAAAGTAGAGTATCACTTTTTTTAATGAACGGAAATAACAGCGAATTTTATATTGTCAAAATACTTTTCAGCTTGATGTAATTATTCCGCTGTATATTCGTCATCTTTCTCCAATCGCGTGTTTGTTTCGAAGCATCTCGAAAGAACTCGGGAGCTTCACCCTATCCTCGCACGTGACCAAGCGTCGTTCGGCGGCATCTCGTCTGATTGAGTTTTATCAACGACTGAAGTTTTCCATAGGCCTGGAAATTTATTGAAATTCCGCGAGGATACGTTTTATTATTATTCGCGGAATAAATTTCACGTTGAAATTCTAATTATTTATGATAATGATAAATCAAAAGGATGCATTAAGGCCAAGTCGGCAGTATTGTCAATTAATAAAGTATACGTCGAAGAATATCTATCGTGAAATACAACGAATACGATATTATCGCCAATGCTAATAACGAAGGTTTTTCGCACACTCCGGAATAATCCCATTTCAATGCTGAATTTTTACCCGATCAACCGTATTCGAGAGAGACGGGCAAATGATCGTGGAAAAATGCTGTTAAAGCGAGGTAGAACGACCAGCTTTAAATACGATTTAATTTCTGATTTTTTCTCGCAGAAACGCTGAAGCTTAAAATCTAGCATAAATCCTCGTTCCGGAGAAAAGTTTGATACGCTTACACTTTGGAACTGGAATTTTTGATCGCCCGGCTTTTCCAAGCAGATTGAAATCGACCCGGTGTTTATTTTTATAATGTCCGATCGCTTTTCCTCTCGTAGCGACGAGCTGTTTGATATTTGCGCGTGTCGCGTCAATCCGTATCATGCGCGTCCTTGAACTTGTCGAATTCCCGTGAATTCTGGCAAAAACCCCTCGAATACCTGGGCCTTCTGTGCCGATACGAAGGGGAGGCGTGTAATACGACGGCAAATAGGAAACGGATGGTGCGATGATAATAGGATAAACGACGCAAATCCTTCGTTCCCCGATTATCGCAATGGCCAAATTGAATTGGAAAAATGCAAGAAACGTACCGATACTTTCGTACGCGTTGCGCATATGTAATGGATACATTTTCGAGACGATGCAAACGGCTCGTTACGATGCATTGAAGCCGCTCGAGCCATTATGACGTAACTCTCCAACACGCTCTTTCCGATGAAAAACATCACCGTCACCCCATCATTTCGTACGCGTAAGGAGGAAACTTTTGCTCCGATGTTTATGCCTTATTTTTATGGCAGCCAACACCGTCTTGTAACCTCGAGTGTGCGTTCCACGTCGTATATTTCCACTCCGTCGTTGTCCTGTTATTTTTCCTCGTTGCACTTTATCCAAACGTCACACTTCTTTTCAAAAGCTAATCTTCATTCGCGTCAAATTAGAAATGGCAGCGATCGACGTATGAGAAATCGTTCGTTCGCTTATTCGTAATTAGAAAACTTTCAGGAAGCAGATCGCGTGAAACCAAACTTCCTAATATCGGCGTATCGTGTTTTTTTCGCCTCCCTATCCAATTTTCACCAGCACCGAAGATACTTAGCATTTGAAAGGGCAGAATATCGTGATAGAAATAAATGGGTTTTTTTTCTTGTCAACCCCCGAACGATAATTTTCCTCGGTATCGCGCGATACGCGTGCAAACACAATACGTACCGGTTACCTATCGTCGAACAGGATTCGGGGAGGATTACCGAACGACAGACAGAGCGTCAACAGAATGACCAATCGCAACGTTAATCATCGCCTAATCCAACGGGGATGAAAATGTTACGCATATTGAAAATTAAAACGTATGCTGTGACCTCTTTGACAAATAACTTGTTCGGTCACACGACAACGTGGACGGAAATATCGAATTGAAGAAATGAATCGCAACGCGTATTTCATAACGGAGAAAGGGAAATCCTCGTTTATAGAAAAATAGAAAACAAAAAAAATACAATTACGTATCAAAAATTTACGACGCAAAGCGATTGTAATAACTTCGATAATTGCGTTTTTTTATAGCGAGCTGAGAAGTTACTCGTTTTTTTCCTTTTGGCGAGAAGCTTGTATCAGACATTCGCGTGAATGATCGGGGAAAAAAAGTTGCGAGTAGCCGGAGCAGACGGATACAATTTCATCGATACAAAAAGTTGACGATAGAGTCGCGGACATAGCAATACGATTGAACGTGCAACGGAATCGTATCGGAAGCTGGTACGGCGCGGAGGACCAAAAAATCTGTAATTCATCGTATTCGATTTCATTTAATTTTCACGAAAACACCGTCCCACGTCTCGCTATTACAGTGCCTACGTACATCTTCCGTATCGTTCCGAATGATAGGATCGCTTCTCGTATAATCTGAGCGGTAGCTCGAGTCGAAAGTTATAGAGCGGGCGTCGTCGAAGGGTTCGATTACAAGCGCGACGCGGGTCTCGCCTTACCCCTCGGGCATCGAACGCTACGTCTATCCGATCTACGCGCATCGACGACTCTGACCATCGAGTACTAGCTAACCGCATCCGGAGATTACGTTAGAATCGAGACGTTCAACAGCGCGAATCTCGTCGCTGGTGACAATTGGACAACGTTGACTTCGTCGAGGATACGAGAACGGATGGTCGCTCCCGGATAATGGGAGAGAGGAAAATGAAAAACGAACACAAGCGACGAGGCGCGAAAAATCGTAACCGATCGAACGTCGATTTTTCGACTGGTCGTAACGCGCGTTGCCACACCGAGCGACGAAAATTCGTTCGAAGTTGGGACTCTCCAAGGATTCTCGTCGATTCTCGGCCCCCGAAGTTTGCGATGTCTACTCACCAGCCGTTGACGTCTCGACGACGCGAAAGTCGCGAGTTCGAAACTCACATAAATGGGACGCAGACGATAATCACGCGCGAACAACAGCAGCCGGCATTACAATGAATCGCGAACCCTCGATTCACCGTCGTCGTCGTCGTCGTCGGTGAGCAAAAGTCAAACGGATATTGTCGCGAAGTTTAGAGCGTCGAGCTCGCGTACCTCGAAAACAACGTACCCGTTAATGGCATGTGGTTATACGTTGCGGATATCGGAGATTCCGTGTCGATTTAGGATAACAGACGCAGATAGACTGACTGACGGAGAAGACTCGGCGAAGACGGGAACGACGGCGCGACGGAGGCAGCAGGACCGGCGGGTCCTCTGTCGCGGCGAGTATGATGCCTCTCTGCTCGAATGTTTGGCGACAGGGACGAAGGAGATTCATAGCGCGCTACTCCCGTCACGAGTCGTCTCGTCCCTTCGCAGCGCACGCGCCATCCGTTGCGTTGATTCTCCTCGTATCCTTGATGACCTTGGACCACCTCGACGCTCCGTGGATCACGATTAATCCTCGCGGGTATGTGAAACGCCTGAATCGTCGTACATCGCCGCGTAGCACGCGAACTCTACCGAGCTTCCGCCGCGATTCGCAAAGGTCCGAACCTCGCTTCTTTCATCGCCAACCGCGTTGCCAAAGAAACGCTTTTTGGATTTCGCCTTCGATCCGGGATTTTTTCTCATCGTCATCGGCGCCCGTTTACGAACCCGCGAAACGTCAGCGAGGATTTACGCCGAGTTAGAAGCTAAAATATTCGCGGATTCGTAGAATAAGGCTTGAAACGGGGGTGCCAATTCACGGATACCTGTAGCGCATCGAATCGTACGGTTCGTTGGCGAGGTGCGGTGATATTTGAACGAAACAGAATGCACGCTCGATTGCGCGTCGTAGCGTTACACTTTTCCACGCCAGATTTCTCAAAAGGTTTCGCGATACGCGCGGGAGATTGCTAACCAGGGATGTGGACAATGGAGCCGTGATACAATCGTTGTATTCCATTTCCTCGATACGTGTGACTGTTCCGTCGTAACAGCGTCACTGGACGGAAGTTGAATTGTAATTTGATGGAGGGACGCGAATCGAGTCCGGCCGAGAAACGTATTCTCAGCGAAGCTTTAAAAATTGCGAGGTAATTTTCCCCGTTATCAAACGTTTGCCGACCCACGCGGTTATTGACTCTGACGTATCATACCCGCGTCGTTCGTCCTCGTCTCGCAGCGTCGCAGCTGAAATTATCTCGAGACGGTCGCTCGCGAAAGCTCGGTACCTATCGCCACGTCACTCTTCCAAGTCACTTCTGAGAAACCCAATAAACGGTAAAAATCGGTGAAAAACGGTAAAAAACGATTTATCTCACTTATACGATACTCAAACTGCGACGAGCGTCGTCCGATCGTGACGTGACTATCGCCACTGCGATGGTCTAGCTCGCAGTAGAGTTGGTCCACCGCTGATCCGCCGTCCGATCAGCCGCGTAGACCACGTTTCACGCGCTTTCGACCATCCCGCCTCGTTTACAGGTACAATTACAATAACCCACTATAATAACGAGTAATTACCACTAATCAAATTGGCGTAAACACATTCAGGGTATCTACCGTCTCGTCGGCGAATTTTTCCGAAATTTCCGAGCCGTTCCACGATAATTGTACGTTACTCTAGGACCTGGAAGCTTCTGGTTTTCGCCTCGCATCCGTTCAATTTAAATTCGAACTATTTTAGGCACGATAATTATGGTGAATTAGCGTTTCCCAACTTTTGGATGAAACGGTTACGCCGCTGACAAAACGCTTGACGCTTGCCCAATTATAAGATCCCTCGTCGCAGTTGATCGGTCGTGGATCATCTATGTATCAGACTCTCGTGTCGCTTATTATCGCGACGTGCACCGTCAATTTCGCAATTTCTCCTCGCGCTGTTCTCTATTGCCTCGCTGTGCTGACCTCGAACACCTGTGACATGGAAATATAACGATGAGAAAAGAGTCGAGGAGCGTCGAGCGCTGCTGGAACATCGTAGGACGATCGAACCGGAAGCTCGAGTGCGATTTGATTCCGTGATCGAACTCGCGAATACGAGCGATTGATCGAAGGACAGCTAATATTGTCATTGAGGGATCGTCGGCGTACTAACTTTATTAAATTGCTCTCAATAATGTATGCGGTGGACAACCTACGCTCTAATATCCTCCTCCGTCGAGCCTTCGATTTCCTCCCGACGAAACTCGGCCATCCGCCTCGTCGATCGGACTATCGATACATTTTTTATCCCGCAATCGCCATTCTCATTTCTCCGCGTATCGAAAATGATTTGAAGGGTTACCCCATCGGGTTAGGTCGTCCACTTCCATCACAGCTCGTAGGTACCTTTGCGTCGTACATTTTCGGGCGCAGCCCGTCTTCTCTCAAGTTAATCCCTTTTCCCCCGAACCTAGCCCGACTCCTCTCGAAACTCCGAAACCGACCCAAATCTCTACGACACGACTCCTCTCATATCACAGGTGAATTTACATTAGGAGAAAAAACTTCACATAATGCCTTGTCATCGTCATATGTATACAAAAATACGTCAAAGTCAACGTTTAATCAATATTATTTCGGCACATACTGCTGTCAAGTCAATTACGAGAGCCTCCGTCGATCTATGAAAGTGATGGTCGTCGAAACAATCGGTGCCTCCATGAAATACCGTCCCGCCACCAGCAGAGTTTGAAAAAATTGTAAAGAAGAATTGCTTCGGTGTGTTTTTTTTCATTCTGACGAGCGTTTTGCACGAGTATGATTGCTCAACACGTAGCTTCCCCTCGTCACGTTTATTCGTCATTTGTATCGAGACGGCTCCGAAGTTTTGAGAGGAGTCAGAACATGGGATTAAACGCTAATCCGGGTACGGCAATAAAATTAGAGGAGACGAGCAAGTCCCGCATTCTCTCCCGTCAGAATATTTATTTACCATCCGTAAATACTTTTTTTTTTATCTATAGAACGACAAGTGGAGACCTGAAAATGATGAATATTCATTTTGACGAATGAATACAATAGTTGAACGAGCCGGGATCGAGGATACGAAAGCTTCGTCGTTCTCGATCGATTGATTAGAGTCGTTCCAACACGTAATTAAAAGTTTAATGGAATCGAGGGTACGAGATCCTAATAACTTTTGCATATTTCAAAGGGTACCATATCCGATTGATATCGCCGAAACTTTCCCAGCAATCCTACAAAATGACCCGCGGTGAAATTTTTATTAGAATTAATGCTCGCCCATTCAATCTGTCAGGAAAGTCGCATTACACTGCCGCAAGAACTCGACGTAGGAAGTCACGTGTGCACGGGGTGAGATTGATCTGTAAAGACACAAAAACTTCGGCTGGGTACGGAATCAATTTTTATTGTAGGTAGACGATTATTTTATACGTGAACAAAGACGACGGCTCGCAATTCGGCTCCACGACGAATCTCCGGTTTCCGCTCGCCTTTATTAAACTCTGAAAATATCTTCGCCTAAACAAGCAGAAAAAAACTTCCCGTACTCCCGGTAAAATTTACTATCGAACGATCTTGTGTCGCCGAGAATTTCGTTCGCGACGTTATTAAAAAATGTATTGTCTTCGGCCAGAATAACGCGGATACGTCGAGCTGTAAGCTGTGCGATGTTAATTAATTAACATTACCTCGAGTGACTTCGCGATAGATCTAGTCGACGCGGATCCAGTAATATGCGACCGACGCTCGCTGCAATCGTGCATGGGACGATCGTACGACGACTCTGGTCATTTCAAATATTACGCATCAGTTGTTGCGATCGACCAACACCCTATCGTTCGGAATATCGCGTCGCGAATCCCTGTAGCTGCGCAATTTCGTGATCAAAACTCGCGATCGCTACGCGAGCGACGTGCATCTACCGTAGAAATGGGAGGAATGAAAAAAAAAGAAAACTTAAACAACCCGTGATCGAAATTGTCGAAAGGAAACTGCGGCTATCTGTATACGCGATCCTTCGATTAGGTAATACGATGACGCAACGTGGACAATCTATCACGCGCCTTGACAAGTAATTTCCAATATCCATCACAATGCCAAGTAGGAGAGCGGTAAACAAACGGTGTCACAGCCCTAACGAAGTCGCGCCTTTATATTAATTACAAGTCGGAGATACGCATGTATATACAATTTTTTAAGTTTCCGTATTTCCGTACTTAGAGCGAACGAAAAAATACGACGTCGTAGCGAAAAATGTAGGCGATAATTACACACCGACGATATCGAAATCTGATAAGTGGCACGCGATCTTCGCTGTCACGCGTCGCGCTGCTTGTACACTCTGCGGCCAGTACGTTTCGACCCCGTGACGCGCTTTGCCCGCAGCTTTTCGTAGAAGAATAGCGATGCGCCGAGGGCATTATGTAATCGTCGGAGAAAATATTGAAGTCGATGCTCATTTATTGATCCGTGTTTTGCCTTGTTTAGATATCGTCTCTTCATTCGCATTGGCGACGAATCGCTGAGCTTTCGGATAGCTAAGTACTCCGATAACTCGGGGATCGAACGGTCTACGTGTCCGCGCGAATCGCCACGATGAAAGGGCATTCGACGATGAATTTTTCCCGATCCAAGCAAAATGGTGAGATATTACACCTTCCATTGCACGCAGCGCGTTCGTAGTTTCGGACTTTCAGTGCTATTCGACTCGTAACAAATTCACGATTCTCGTCAGCTTTGACCGCACATCTCGAACTTTTTTTCAGAGCGACGAAGAGGTGAGACCGTCGCGAGAGTACGCCTGCGACGCATGTTCGAGGCACTTGAGCGGGAATCGCGAAACTATTTTCACGAGACCAGTCTGCACGGTTTCAAGTATATAATATCGTCGGAATCGACAATTTTCGAAAAACTTATGTGGAGCGTGGTGAGAACTCGATCGTTGATTACGCGATGGATCGTTATTCCGGATAACGATGAGACTTCAAACGCGAACGGATATTTTCTCAGGCTTGCGCGACGGGGATGGTGTTCTGCGTGATTTTAATGCTGCTGGCTTGGAAAAGGTTCGATGATACTCCTACGGTCACTACCATCGATACCACTACGCACCCCATATGGGAGTTGCCTTTTCCAGCGGTCACCATCTGCAACTTCAATAAAATCTATCAGCCCCATGCAAATCTGTTCACCGACGAATTGTAAGTTTTACGCCGAATACATTCGCGATTTACTCGCGTTTGGCGAAATTCGCGAGACATGACCGCTCGTTGGGGAACGAACTGTCCATGTCCGCCGAAAAAAAAAGACGTCGCGGTATCGAGTTATCTGACCGATTTGTACATTTCTCAATAATCACGGTTCCGTGCCCGTTGAAGGAAAAACGTGGGCCTGAACGATACGGAAATCGAGAACTTTCTCCAGTCTTTACCAAAATTAATACGTCCAGAATACATCGACGTAGACTTTCATCCGGGAATGAAGGCGCTGAATGCTCTTGGTTATACGATAGAACAACTGATGCAATACGTAAGTATCGACGTCTGCTATGCTACGAAATTTTTTGGCAAAAATGATTTAAATTTCGTCATAAGCTTGTCTTCGCGTTGTCGTCTTTGTCTCGTGTGTACGTATGCAAATATTCGATCATCATCGTGATTCGCGATCCGTGAAAGGGGCAGACCGCGTGGGGGTGATCGCATCAAGGGAAGCTTTTACAAAGAACGCTTTCATTGTCGGTTAACGTTTGAATATTCATGATTTCATTCCGCTCGTCCCACCAACAAAAATCTCTCTTCTGCTGGCGGCAATGCCAGAAAACAACCGAGTACGTGCCCAAACGTGCCGAGACATTCGATCCTCTCCGTATCACCTTGAACGATCGTGAAAAACCACTAGAATCAAACACAGCAGTTTCTTTCGCGGATAACTTTGGAATTTTAGGATGCGTACGCTTCGGCAGATCAAGGAAGATCTGCTCCTGTCACAGCAGAATCGCCGAGCTAACGTGCTTGATTTTTTCAGTTGATGCAACCGTGCGACAAACTACTAGTCAGATGCGCCTGGGTTGGTCAGCTCTATAATTGTTCGAAAATGTTTCGTACAATAAAATCGACCGAAGGATTTTGTTGTTCGTTTAATTATCATGCGCTCATCGACACGTTCCAGACGTACGTAATTTCCGTTGTCTATCTATCTACTTCCGTTAGGAGCTATGTACGATTACCACCACCGCTGCAATTAATTTCGATCGCTCGTCGATTTTGCCACTTCACGATTGGAAAACTAGATACAACTGACGAATAGCGAAATATGTACGTGAAGCGTCGCCAGTCCCGTGTCAGCATAATACTAACGTATACTTACGTAGCAAATCACGCCTAATTCGTGCGATTCCATTCTAATCCATTGATAATTGACGAGTGCGTTTATCGAATGCATCTACATCGCGTAGCTACGCTTTTGCCAGTGATTTGTAAATCGAGAACGCGACGATTTAGGTTTTTGCATTTGCGGTATTGTGCTAGCATGATCATCGAAATTCAAACGACAAAATACGTCTATCCGGTGTATTGATCGAAATGCATGTCGGGCATGAAATGTGAATACTCGCGTGAACCAAGAATTCAGATGCGAGAGGTAAAATGAAAGTTGACAAATGACATTTTCGTCGGATCGACAGGAACAACGTCGATTTCATTTTGCATTTCTGAGAATTAGATACTCGGGACAGCTTGATCGTCGAGATCTTGTGCCGGTCGCAAGTGTAAATATCGTAGTTTTTGAACGACTCGAATGAAATTTCGCCGCGTAACACAATTTATGCCCCCACGAAGTATCTTGGAAATGACAGTTTGGAATTGATGTAGAACCCGCATCGTTATTATTACAAGTACTGACGTGGGGTCTATTTCAGAAAAGAACTAGCATGGGGAAACAAAACTGGGTATGTGTTCGTGTGCGTTTTCATCTTTTCATTATTTTAGGAATGCTTCGTTTAATAAAGTCTAAACAATTTTCGCCTTGTAAAAACAGATTCACATCTGCTGAACGGGCTAGTTTGCCATTCCTTCCATAATTCTAAATCTTGTAGATACATGTGCACCTACACGTAATATGCCTTCACGTCTCTTCTTTTTCTTCCGTCGATAACTTTATTCTCACTCAGAAATATCAAATGAATTTTACACCGCTTTTGAGTAATCTCAATGTATACTCATCCGGAATCATCGTGTACATACACAAAGCATATCATATATACTAAATGGTCAAAAGTTGTCAAGTGTAACGCCGAGCTGCTGAGAAAAAGGTACCTTTACCTGTGTGATTACACGGTATCGCAACAATATCCTAGTGAAACCGTGCAACGCGTTATAGTTTTTATCATACTACGCTGCAGCTATCATTTTTGAAAAAGCATGACGTGAAGAAATGATGCTAAGATCCCGATACATATTGTAGCAAAAAGGACAGCGTTTCCCAGAATAAACCGGACCGCGATGATCCGGACGATGCTATGAAAGCTCAATTAAACTGGATTCCCGGTGGGGACGAGATCCTGGTATGTTGCTTTCGATAAAAGTCACATGTGCTCACCAATATCTCCGTGAAAAATTCTGCTTGGATGGATTAGAATCGAATTATCCAACAGATGGTCGCTGGATCAGGCAGAGATGTGGGACTGTCCGTAGTAGTTGATCTGGAAGGCCACTTGTACAGCGGCGCTACTCGACCCTACATCGCAGCTTCGATATTGATTCACGATCCGGAAGATTATCCCGAAATATCTTTACTCGGTGCGGTGGTTCAGCCTGGAGAGGAGATCGATATGGCTATCACCGGTACTATAATAGAAAGCGTTGCCAATGTTCGTCCGTTGTCTGTCGAGCGCCGCCGATGCTGGTTTGACGACGAAGTATAGATATCGTAACTTGAAACAAGCCTAGAGTTATGAATAAAAATTCCTAAATACTCTTTCCAATGAACAGGCACATTTGAAGTCGTACAATGCGTACAGTTACCAAACTTGCATCACGGAATGCCGTATCGAACATATCTTGAAATTATGCAACTGCCTGCCGTTCTACTATCCGTCAATTTGTAAGTCGCAAATGAAGAGCAATAGGCGAAGTTTGAAACACCGTGCTATATTGTAGTCGTAGCACGATTTGCGGACCGTTACTTGTTTTTTTCTTCATAGATCCCGATTTTCGAACCTGCACACTGTCAGATGTCAAGTGCATGAGGGCGTACAGACGTAAGAATGATATCCCAAACGAGCTAATGACCGTAGATCGACAAGTTTGACCAATTATCATCCGCACAGGTATTTTGTCCAGCTTACAAACGCCAATAGACGTGGACACCACAAATGTTACCATCGATGATGTGGAGTGTTATTGTCTGCCTCAATGTAGCGACAAATGGTACTCATTGAATACAGAATCGGCAGATCTAGCTACCATCAAATATGACGCGCCCATGCTGTAAGTTGCATCCCATTCCGATGTTCTTTCTGAAAAATGTTATCGATACATTAACATAAACGATGTTTTGAAAAAAGGAAACGTATACGCAATCGGCATGTTGTCCTTTGTCAGTTTTTTTTTCACATAGCTCATAGGAGACATTTCTAGCGAGCATTCGTTGTATTCGATTTGCCAATGAGGATCTCTCTCACCATGATCCGGAAAAAATAATATGGTAACAGTGCATCAGCATGCAAAAGCTGAATCAATCGATCAGTTTCACTTCGTTCGACTTAGTGAATATTATAACATTAACTGTATCATTGAAACTATGGTGCAGTACACATGATCTACTTCCATGAAACTTGAAGTAGAAACCTCGAACGTGTACCAACTGTGACGGGTGTGCTGTGCGACATCGATAACACTACAACATGTCTTAACTAGCAAAGTACACGTGAACTTTTTCCTCCAATCCTTTGTTTCCTTCTGAGCTTTCCATAAAGAACGAGATGAGTGAATCTTCGCCTTCTCGCATGAATACTTACTACTCGCTTGAGCGCCCCGGATCTAATGATACGAGTAGCACGAGCTAAGTGCCATTGCTAATGAATTATTATCGCTGAATGGAGTTGGGCGGCATGGAGCTACTTAGCTCTACAACTTCACAAGATTCTACAACTTTCGTGTCCATGAAATTTCAGACTTTGGCCAAGTTCTTACATGATTGGTCGCATGTTAAATGCCTGTGCATGGTTGTTTTGACGTGACGTGGTGATTTTCTGTGTTTTATATGTCATGGTGATAGAAAATATTACAGCCACGGCTTGGATATCCGCAACTTATCTCTGATGTACGTTTACTTTCGTGACATCACGTGCCTAAAGTATCGGCGAGATATACTGATGACGTGGGATGGTTTGTTCGGTATGTACGAACGAATATGACAATTTTCCACGGTTCTGATTTGACGCAGAACTAAACATATATTCTATGTTTGTAGCATCTTTTGGTGGAATTTTCGGACTCTGTCTGGGAGGATCGGTGCTAAGTTTGATAGAACTGTTCTATTACTTTTGGGTAAGGGTATTTCACAGAAATGCTAACGGGCCTACGAGGCGCGCTTCGTCGAGTAAGAAAAGGAAAATCGAGGGCACTAATAAAAGAAAAATTGGTATTTCGCCGAATACGAGATTGAACAACCTTGAGATCCTCAAAGACCATTCGTATAATCAGTACGACAATTTCAATCCGAGCGACGTTGGAACCTTCTTCAAACGCGTCAACAGATTCGATGCGTCAGATTTGTCGAAACATTACCGAGTTTCACGGAATAAATAATCTCAAGTTTCGATGTAGTACGTTCGGTGTGGAAAATCGTAGAAAACGATCGCGACCCAGGAACGAAATAAATGTTACTTTGTCTATAAATTTATCGATCACATCCATATTTCATGCCCACGCCTGGCTTCTCGTTTCGCCTGTCGTTTTTCGAAACGATTCAAACGGCTAACGGCTCGTTTGGAGAACGCGCCAATAGGCGGAAGCCATTGAGTGAACAGCCCAACCGTTCGACCTCCGTCGTCGGTAGAGGGGGCAGCGAGTTGGCCGCTAGCTGTCGCAACTGTTCCCGCGACGAACCGTTATAACGTGCTTTTGTTGTCAACAAAGGGTCCTCTGTCGGCATTCGGTTCGGTCGTTCGGTTCAGTTGACGTTCGTATTTCGGCCGAGATTTCGTCGAAGAATGGCGGAGGGCAGCCCGACCGAGGATCAGAATTTACCGAAGGAAGTCTTATTATTTCGAGCGGCCATATCGAGCATCTTTCGCGATGCCCCGCGATCCGTAAGGTAAGAAGAAAATTCCATAGTTTTCAAAAATTAATACCCACGCGACGAACGAATCCCCGAGTGCCTCGAAAGAGAGAGAGAGAGAGAGAGAGAGAGAGGAAGAGAGAGAGAGAGAAATAACAAGAAAGCGCGAGAGACAACGGGAAAGAGAGAACAAGAGAGAGAGAGAATCAAGGAGCCAGAGATATCGCGAGAAACCGAAAGAGTGAGATCGAACGGGAAAAGAGCAAAGAAATTGCTCGCGCGAAAGAGAGGAAGAGAGACGCACGCACACAGAGGATCTCGCATCTCGCATCTCGGATCACGGATGGTGCCACTCGATGTCATTGGCCTCCGCGCCTTGCATACTAATGTATCAACCAACCCGTTCACGTGGTCGGCGACTCGCCGAATAACTGTCTATCTATTAACTAACAGTTGTGTGGATTTCGTACACTGGTTACGCGACCTCCGTGCGATCGTTGCTTTTGCTACGACGATGTACAAGGCGACGCGAGGTACTAGATTTCGTTGGACGTTTCCCATCTCCTTAACCTCGTCATCAATGATACAGACAAGCTAATAAACAAATCAACTTTATCAGGAAATAGACCTCTCAAAACTGACCGATCTGGACACTTTTATTCGCGCGCGTGTCGAACGTTGTTGGTAGAAAGAGAACGAGAGAGAGAGAGAGAGAGAATCTATTCGGAACGCGTCTGTAACATCATGCCAAAATCACGAGACTCGTTCGTTCGAAACGACTCATTTGAGGAATGTTTTTTTTTCCAGTTGAGAACCACTGCCGGGCCACGATCGGTTTTTAATGTCTATTGGTCTATTTTGTATAACGCGGTATTTGTTTAGTTCGGATGACGTTGCTGCAACAAATCGACAGACGACGGTTACACGTTCGATTGATTTGTTATTTTTTTCTTTCTTTCTTTTTCATCTCTTACTATATAAAGGTGAACGAATTATCGGGTATATAAATCATTTGACGATTTTAATGTCCGTGTCAGCGAGTACTGTTAACGGTCGGCCGTACGAAATGTAATCATCGTAAATTCACCGTTAAAGTAGGAAGGAATCTCGCATACGTAGGAGCCACGTCGATCACGAACCGGCATTACAGTTCGGTCAGGATGAGTGCAAATTTGTTGCTTTATGAAATCAGATTGCACCCGTCCCGGCCTGATTGCGCTGTCGATTTCATCTACAACCACGAGGCGTATTCCAACTAAGTACAAACGTACGACGCCGGCATGGCGGGAGGGAAGGGTTACGTGGGGATCATCAGAGGGAAGCGACGCAGCGGTGTATCGTTAGTCTATCGTAAAAATCGTCGCGAAAACTAATATTATCGAACGTGTATAGGAGCTAGTCAAGGTCCAACGCGACGTTCCGTGAAATTCAAAAACTGGTTAGCGACCACAGAGCGGTTCGTCTTGGCCTGCCAGAGTCCCTCGTTCTTTGTTCCCATTTGGGACAAAGAAAAATTCGATCCCGTGCGATACTATTACGGCGTAGCTCGCGTGGCACGTAGTAGTAGGTCAGATGCGAGGCACGAGTTCAAAGCGTTGGCATACTAGGAATTTTTATCCGACCATTTAACGCGTTTGTCGAGCAATTCATCGGACCCATGTCCGCCCGACGTTTAATAATTCGATGATTGACACTCGCAACGGTGAATAATACCTATGCGCCTACGATTCCCCGTACGACGTTCGCGTTTCTCATCTTTTTCACTCGATCGTCAATCGAACACCCCGATTAGCCTTCCCGCGTGCTTTCGTATTGCACGTTTGCAAATTCTCTCCATCTCGCTTCGCCGTCATCGTCGACGTCTCGTCGTTTTCGTCGTCCGTGTACCCAGGTACGACGTCATCCGTGATCCTGAGCAGATTGTCTTTCGCGCATACCAGAGTCGTGTTTATAAGGGGCCAATCCACGCAACGTATACAATTACGTTCGCCCGACGTAGTCGGAACACTTCGAACGAGATATAACTATGCAGCCACTTTTCTCCTCCTCGAACGAGAACGTGCATGAGAAATAATTCGACTGATTCCTACGAGCGTATACCGTACATACATATGTACACGCAGTCGCGGCGACGTCTCTGATACGCGTGATGGAAATTCTACGGCAACTCGTCATGAAATTCTAAATAGTCGTTCCGGTGCGTCGGCTCTTTGGAAATGATTGTTTATACATAAATGTAACGAGACTAAGGCCGTCTTACCGTTCAACGGACATCACGAATTTCGAATTTCGAACGTTATCGAACAAACCTCGCTGTAATCGCGATGGCGAAAACGAACGAGTGACGAATCTCTCGCACGTAACACGCGATCCCATGGAACTTCGTCGTCTTACAAAACGGCAATGCTAACGAGATGTGTATATTTTTTATTTATTCTCAACGAGTCATCGCGTCCGTCTCCGAAAGATTTATACCGTACGATGATAGATTCTCGAGATTCGGTGTGCGCGATCGCCTCAACTATTCCTGCGGTCGGGACCGTTAAAATATTGTCATCACAAAGAGCTGAAAAAAATCTTTGCCGTAACGCGCGTGTGGCGGCTGGCGGTTAAGTTGGCGCTGAGCGGGAGGGGGGCAGAGTTGCGCAACCTCTCGCAGCATTTCGCGTAATGGGCAATGGGTCGGCGCGTTTTCATCGGCCCTCTTCAAAATACACGGACACTTTTAGCATTTATTCAATAACTATATCCGCGTGTGGTTGCATGACTGTATGGATCACGATCAATACGCTGCGGCTGACGCTCGACATTGAATAATCTCCTCGGAGCTAGTATCTATAGCTAAAAGTCTATAGTCGAGGCTTCTCGACAAAATTGAACCGAGATAAATCGCGACGAACAAAAATTGAACAGAGCTTCGGTCTTCCCTCCCTCTTTCCTTTATTCTTACAATAAAACGACGGCATGATTCGCGAAGTTGTTTCGCGTTTATGACCGTTAACGATTTTGCGTATGGTCTTTCCAAAATTCCATACCTACACCGTTCTCGAGTCGTCGGTAGAACGATTTGGGCGAAAATACGAGAAATGTGACGGAGAAAGTCGACGAAACTGAAGTTTTCCGGTATTTTTTCAACAGAGAATATTGTAATATAATTACTGGTCGTTCGGTGTTCTTCCATTGTTCGTCTTGTGGACCTGAAACGATGCGTGATGTAATTTGTTTGGCAGAGCACCGAGGCAGATAGGCATACCAGCCATCTAAAGTTACAAAACATCCGAGCTGTGTATTTCACTCCCTTGCAAACGCATGGGTATCGTTTATCGGGTTTCTCAAACGTTTATCGGTTCTTGGTTCTTGGCTCTTGGCTCTTGGTTCTTGGCTGCTCCAAGGATTAAAAACCTACAACTGCCAAAGTGTTTTCTTGAAGACTGCGACCCGAGTTATTTGAGTGTATATTGTTGCAGCTTAGATGAATTTGTGAATAATTTTACCATCTTGAAGCAGACACCGAAGAGAGCTACCAAATTGTACGAGAGTCTAGTCGATCATATGTACCAGAACATGGTTGGAGCATTGGATGATTTCATCAAAGAGGACAACTTCGCAGAGAAGTTGGTGAAGTTACGACAGTTATCCGAAGAGGCTACTACTCCAGAAGATTACGTCGCGTGGTCGGTTATGTTACTTATTTTTTATAATACATTACCGGACTCACGCGTGCTAAGAGTATTTAATTAAGGATATTTACGTGATATCAATTGGATAAATTTTGATTTGTTGTTTCAGGAGACCACCTGGGAACGTCGATGATCATCTACGAACCATGGATGCCCAAATAATTGCCAAGCATACTCGTGAACTGGAAGAATTTGTGAATGTGCTCGATGCCGAGAACGAACAACTCATGCGACAGGTTTCAGAAGGTCGAGCATCTCTGAGATTAGTCGATCAGCAATTGGATAGGATATTGAATCGAGAGAAATGTATTATTACAAACTTCAAAAATACTATGGACGATTTTGAGAGTCGTTTGACAAAATTCAATTCGTGGGAGTAGCAGATAATGCTCCTCGAGCACTTATTTGCTCTCAATTCCTTTGATTTTTTACGAATATTTCGATCGCAGCACGACTAAACTAATTCAGGTGCGTTGTAAATATAACTTTTAATAATTGTACATATTTGATTTTAATAAAGATTTTTTTCATTTATTCTAGTCCGGTAAAATAATATTATTCTGATAAGAATCGTACGAGAATCGGCAGAGAAAGATTTGTTCGAGCCCGTAACATTTTTTTAACTTGACAAACGTTTTTGGGCAATGAAAACTGTTAGTGCAACGACTGAGTTTATTTCTTGAGATTATTTAGTTTTACGAGGACACGATTTTTTGAAGCTTCGGACTCCTGTAACTTCACTTCGAGTCGACGCACCTCGGCAACTTGAGCCTAAAATCCGCGTAAAGTGTTTTCGGCTCATGAATTCAATTACAGCAAAAGAAACAGTGTTGCGCTTCAACATACCCTTCGATAACATTATAACCTACCTTTGTTGATATTAATTCTTTGTACGCCTTACTCAATTTGCTCTCGGTTTCCGCTTTGATTGCTCTCGACTGTTCCAGTTGACGTTCAAGTGCCACCTTTCGATCTGATAATTCGTTTATCTTGGAGCGTATCATTTCTTTAACAGCTTCCTGTCGACGAGTCTTCAACAAGCCTGCGGTTAATTCAATATAGTTTCGCTTGATAATATCCAAACTCTTGAGCTGTTCTGCGTGGCGGTTTTTGATGCTCTCTAAGATAATCAAAGATTTTTCCTGCATATGTTTGATTCGATCGATTCTCATATCTGTTTGCAACCACAAATCTTTCTTAGATTTAATTGCCAATTTATACTGTGCCAACTGGTGATCCGTTTTGCTGATATCTAGGTCAAGGCTAGATATTTCTGACACTTTTTTCTCCAATTCTTCCTGTGCTGAATAAACCAAAGTGATAAAGAAAAAACATTATTTCGCCTGTTAGACGATAACGAATGCGCGTGGGTAGCAGCGCTAAATTATCATTTTCATTCTCTTTATATTATATAACAACACTTGGGTTCTTTCAATTTTATTATCCATTTCTGCGATCGAATACCTGTATGACATCTTGATTTCAATATTTCCATGTTACTTTTTAATTCGCATAACGCATCTTCGTACAAGGATTCGTTTTCAGTTTGGTCCATCTCTACTGTATCGTTCGAATAGTTGTCTCCAACTTCCGATAGGTGTCAGAAGAATCGCGGCTGCGTGTGATTTCTGACTTCGGTCGAATGCGACGAAAGCTTCCCGATTCGTCGTCGATAGCGAAAATTTGGCGCCCGAACGAGATTCCAGTTGTTGACGAGTAACGTCCACGGGTTCGGAATCTGGTAAAATGGCTTGATCGAGGTAAATACTATTCCGATTTTGTTAATATTTTTCCCGGTTAAACGCATTCGAGATATTTGATTGGTGGATTTTCGTCGAACACGTCCAATGGAACGCGAGGAAGGTTCACTCCGTGACATTCTTTGAGAGTTGTGCTTATCCGTGGCTAGATGGCGCCACTTGTATCTGGTATCTCGTACCGCATTTGCGGCTCGCCATTGTGCCGTGACTGCTGATGTTCGTGTGTGCGTGAAAAATTGATCCGGTTTATTGATTTCCTGGCTGTTCGAGAACGAGGTAAATAGAAAAGCATTGCTATAATCATTCCACAATCATAGATAAGTGCATGCAGCTCGTCGAATCGTATCAAAACGTTCGTGATGATTTCACGATGTTTGGGGTTAGATTCCGCTGGCGCGTAGCTAGCCCTCTTTCGTGCGCGTGGTTAAGCCATGACACTCTGCTCTCTCATATTCCCACGGAATTTTCGAGGAATTTCAAATTGTTCTCAGTCTCAACGCAACAATCATTATATGTATTATATACGCCTATACGAGTTTTCTTAGCTGACCTTTTCCGTTCGAGTCGAAGCAACGTAAAATGTTCGTACACGAATCTTTGATGTATGCGGGATATCAAACAACAATGGCCGTTTGAAGGTTTTGTCAGCTATGAAAAATAAATGATTAGGCCTCAGTTTCGTTTTCTGGACATCCATAGTCGGCTTTTCCTGCAATAATTATAATTCCAGCCTATTATATCTTCCGTTTGCTCGCTTCAATTGTTTGGAAACGATTGAAGAGATGTGAATTTTCTCGAACATTTTCTAGTTGTTCAATAATGCACGACGACGAGTTTTATCAATTATTAGTCGCGACGAAACTTCAACCTTCGAGTCTACTATGGAATTTCCGCACAGTTCCTCGCACGTACATATACACGTACGTGCGGACTTTTATTGGCTACGGGTTTTGGAGGGCAACGTACATACATAAAACATCACGATGCCCGAAAGTGGGGAATCGCAGCATTCTTAATCGGCGTTCGACAAGTTTTTGTCAAATTACATGGAAGAAAGCATCGTCATCTTCCCAAAGAAAGATATTCAGGGTCAATTAACTCGGATATCCGATCTCCGACAATTTTCTTGGCATTTTAAAACATTGGACAACTTTTCCAACGACGTCGAATCCGTCCTGGCAAATTTACCATCGATCGTTTGCTCCGTCGATTGTTTCTCCCCCGGTAAAATGCCCCTCGTATCATCCCCGTCCGCGTTGAATATGATTATTAATTGATATTACGCGGACTGCGCGAGACCGCGCACATTTCGTGGCTTTCCGTCCGGCTAAGCTTTCGTTGGCCGCCTCACGAGCAGAGTGTAATATTTTTAGCTTTATCTCGACTGATAAGAGGCTGTGACTCGGCACACGTTGCCTTCCGCCGCCCCGCAACATCGTCGCGCTTGCTTATACCATACATACAGGGTAAAATGCCGGCGCAACGACGCCAGGCGTTATTCGTCTGTTCTGAAACGCCCGCGTACGGTGAAAACTGAACGCTTGCATCACTATTTCTCGATTCACTCCTGTTCGTAGGTCGACTCTCGTACGTTGGGTACATCGAAACTCGACTAGCGCTACCTCCTCGTATATTTGCGCGTAACCACAATAATAACCACGCAACAACAACGACATCATCAACAACAACAACAATAATAATAATAATATCAACACAATCATTCAATCTCGCGCGTAATCTTACATCTCGCAAGGAGATGTTTTTCAGTCATATTTTATATCATCGATTCCGTGTTTTTATTGCCCCCATAAAATCTGCGTTCGATAACGGAATGTATTCCACGCATCCGATTCCTCGACACAAAACGGACCATAAATATTCCCCCCGTCCGTCCACTTCGAGTGTGTATGCTTCGCGTTTCGTGACAATATCTCGAATGCTGATACGGTTTTGAGAATAGGAGCGGGAAAACATTGACGAAATCAAATTCAACCGGATGACTTTGGTTGGCTCGTCTGGACGACGCGCAGCATCCCGTGGTCGGGAGCGCGTTACGAGTCTCGCTCGTGGAGGAGAGACCGGTCTAAACGATCCGACGTTTCTCGGGCACTCCTTGACCGGGCTCGTGAAAGGGAACGGAAACCTCGGACCGGTCACGTGACTTTTGATAGTCTTTATCAATCCGAGAAGCGAGTGGCATCTTTGCCCAAGGTCGAGGACGCGAAACGACTCTTGCTTTCGTTCAGACCCAGTTTTGTTCTCGTCGTTTCTATACGCGTGCCGTACGTGCAGAGCCGTTCGTGGAATGTATGCACGGGAGAGAACCACCTCGATCGCGAGGAACGCAATTCATTTCACATCTCCCGGAATTTTATCGCGACTGCGACGTCGGAATCGTCGATGACGTTCGGATCGTATTATCTCCTTTTATCGCCCGTATTCATCGTTCATCGTGGCATTCGAGTTCTCCGACCGTCATTATTCCCGTTTCTCAATCTCGTTAACCTTATTGCGCGTCATCATCGGGACTCAATTCAATTATTCAGATCGTTGATCACGCATGAACATGCGGATGCATGAATGAACTTGAACGACGCGATGTATGGATCGATCAGCGTTGCCGCGAATCGTCGCGACGTTCGTGAATCGTCGGAAAAAGAGGTGGCCGCCGTAATTCGATCATCCCGCATTAATGGAACCAATATCTGTGCGGAACGAGAGACGTCGAATATTTCTCTCCGATGTTCAGCCCAACGTATCCGACCTGAAATGGTAATAGTAAATCTTATTATTCGAATTGCAGCGAGAGGAAGAAAAGGTGAGACGGGGTGTCTCTTGCTCCCATTTTATTCTCAATCGATATCAAACAAAGACGTTATTTGTTCGTCGCGAAGCGGCGACGTAGCCTTGAGAAGAGAATGACGATGACTTGTTGTATTCGTTTATTCTCAAGCCGATGTACCGTAACCCGAGCATAATGAACTGCCCTAAAAAATTGGGTAAAAAAAAAATCAGGCAAAGTTTTTTTCGGGTAAATTCAAGTCAACAGAGTGATTATTACGAAGAAAACCATCATTGCTATTGACAATTTTCTAGGGTCATAAAAATTTGTGTTTTTCGTCATTTTGTAGAGGGGGAGCGTTGTTCTCAGGGAACTTGAATCGTTACCATTTTCGCTATTTGCGCGTATCGGAAAGTGCGTGGTAAAGAGGAACGGACACGTCGGGATTCGTAGAGTCCAGTCGGAAAAGCCGCGGGGATGCGACGTACGCGAGCAAAGGGATAAACCGTGCGGGGGGTCCGGCGAAATTTGCAGAAGTAATGCGGAGTGCGCGAGAACACCTCGGAGAGTTGGATGTGGGGGAGTCGAAGGGAACGAACGAGCGTGGGGTGGGAAAGGTGTGACTCGATGTTCTCAGTTCGGGTTGTTTTCGAGGGCGCACAACAAACCGTTGCCGAGACGACGCGTTGGGGCTCGTTGCCATCACAAAACTTTTCAACTTGCGACCGTAAACATTACCTTGGCGACCTACGCGTACTTTCAGTGACGCTCGCGACGCGAGCTTAGTTGACAATAAACTCACGCATGTGGGTTATACAACTCACGCATAGTCGATTCAGCCGAGTTAAGCTCTGACTAATGCCTACACCCACTTGACCCTCGTATTTGCTCTCGTTTCCCAACTTCTCCTTCTTTTATCAATTCGAATGAACATTCCGACAAGGTTGCCCGATCGAAGTTTACACTGAGATAATTAACGCTACGCTAAACTCGCCGCCGAGCTAATCTTTAGGTACGCCCCAAATTTACGTGCGATCCACGTTTTATCCCGATGGAAAATGTCCAACCTTCGATTCGACTCGACTTCCTTTTTTTAAAGTCGACTTTGAGCATTACCGTTGTTAAGGAGAAAAAACAAAGAATTAACGAATCGTTCTCCTCCTTGGACTTTTCAGTTCTCCTCGTGTTACGTATACGCAAATTAGTGAGAGTAGAAAAAAAAATCTACTCGCAGTATTACCAATTTTTATTTTCAATAAAAAAGATACACTGCTCACGCTCGAATCGTCGTACATTTCCGAGGGTAAACGCGTTTTTTAATAATCGCAACTGTGGATCGGGATTTTGCCGAAATTCTCGTCTGCTCACAGAGAACTTTTCTTGGTGGGCGAATTAATCGAATTCCATTGATACTATACCGATCTCGAATGACTCGCTTATCGAACGAGAAAAAGACGTAAATGCAGTGTGCGATCGAATGTCGACGCGAAAACTGCTTCGTCCGCAGATTTTCCGGGATTTGTTTCGCCTACGGTAGATATGTACATACAAAAGAGAAAAATACGAGTCGCGTAGAGACCTTGCAGCTCTGTTATTCCTCTCGTTCGCACCGACTTCTGCGATCTTGCGAGTGGTCGGCGTGCAATTTTTTTTAGCGGATACAGCGCATCGTATTCGTACGGCTTCCTACACGCGCGCGTCACGGTCGCCACGCTCTTATTCGCATCGACTCGTAGATGCATCGAGGTGATGCCACGTGGCAGATTGTTTATGCTGCGCACAAGATGTGGGTTACTCCCACCTATCTACGACGCGAACGCATACCTGCTGCATAATACATCTCCGCGATAATCCAGCTCCTTGAATATCATCGAATATACAACGAGGACCGGTTGCGTTCGGAGGAATTTCCGTCCCCTGTTCTCGCGATCCTTCCGCAGAAAAAAAACATTTTCACCGCTGGGTCCGATCACGTTTTGGGATAATATTTTCAAAAAATCAGCCGGCGCATCGGTCGGCGTGGCGAAAACCGTGCGGAAATACAAAACGTCCAAACTATATCGATGGTCGTAACGTATAATAGCACCATAAAAGAGAAAACTTGTTACTTTTTACTTTTATTCGCGTATAGTCGAAAATCGGTAGTATTATTCGTTAAGGCCGGGTGATATGTTCGATTTGTTCGAATATTCGATCGAATTATCTCATTTTCACGTCCCTTCGCACAATCGTTACTTTTCCTCCAACGAGATAGCTTTTCGCTCGTCACAGGATTTTCTCTGCGGTAACTAGATTCCTCGAACTTTACAGACTCGATTATTCCGCGGCTTTATTTCAAATGGTTAGCTGTTTGCACGAGAGTCGAATTTTCTATCCATCGCGATGACGCCGACGATGCATCGTAACGGACGTTCGCTTCGCCCACAAACTTAGAACCGAGTCGCGAGTAGTTCGCATTCTCCGAAATATTCACACTCGAGCGTCGTCAAGATTGCCAGTTGCTCGAGCAGCTTCCCTCTGTCCAGATGACTCACGGCTAAACTATTTCTCTCCTCTCCGTTACGACATTTACAGTTAAAATTCCGAAATTCTCTGCTCATTCAAATCCTTCGAACAACTCGCGAGACCTCATTTTGGTTTCTCTCTCTCGTTCGTCGTGTCACGACCTCCGATATTCCCGGCGATTACTTCACGACCTATCAATTTCTCGCAAGTATATTCCACAAAACGCTCGCCTAACGAAACCTTCGACGAGTTTCTAACGCCGCGCGAACGTAACACGCAGGCTTCACCACGCGCGTTCACCTTCGTCGCTCGTTTCCAACAACTGGGAAAACGCGTGCGAGGAACGTCGACGGCGACGTGGCTCGAGGATGCACGTCGATTGTTCGCAACTCGCGCTCGAGATCGCCTAATGAAAGCATCGACTCTCCGCCCACGTATGCGAAATCATTCGGTTACAGCATCCCATTTCGGTATCTCTGGCACGCGATATGCTTTTACGCTAAATGGATACCCTTGTCTGTCCTGTTTTCAATAAGAAATGTAACCCATTCCCCCTATAATTCAGACATCGAGGCGCGGGAGGGTCGCATTTGTCACCGTCGCACTTTCAACTTGGCATCCCCTTTCCCGTACCTGTTATAAATATATATCCACATCTATATACGCGTGTATATATAGACGAGGAAAATTCTCCCCTTTTCGCGATTCTAACGAACGCCGTACCTCGCGACTTTCGAACTAATTTAACTTGAATTTGTCACCGAAACTCATCAAAGTCGTAATTCCAGAAGAGTTTTCACGCCGCGGTATTGTGCACGCGACAATAGCTTAAAAAGGGTGAATAATAACGTTGAAAAAGACTGGAATTTTTCACGAAAGTAATCTTCATCCGTAGATTTATACGACGCCGCGATTCTTTTCCTCGTTGTATCGCGAGACTTCGTCGAATCTCGCTGTTCACTTACCCGCTTAATTTCTGGTCCAATTCTCATCCGATTGCAGGCGCGTGATCGATTTGCTGATACTGCGCCAGGCAGCAATCTCGCGTGACTCCGGGGAAAATGATCCCGCGTCGTACGGGCAACACTCGAAATGACGAAAGTTTAATCGAGACTTTCTACTTTATGTAAGTCTACTGAAAAATTCAAATTGTGCAAGAAAGAGTGACGTAACTCGCAAGTTTATTCCCCATTAGGAAAAATATCCAAATGTGGCGGCTGGCTCTAATGGTGGCATCGAAACCCGAGAAATGTCTGACACTTCGTTCGAATTTTCGAATCTCTTTCGTTCGCGAAACCGAATCCGAAACAGATTTGACATCCCTTGGGCTTTGGGCACATTTTATCAGCCTCTTTTTCTCGAATCGACGCGACATTCCGCACCTGCATCGAACGCAATTCGATAGTCGCGGACATCGGAGTCGAATGTCGAGACGAGGTCGTTTATTGATACGCAAACGATGCTTTGGTCCCGAATGCTGAGCCAACGCGTGTTTTCGTTGCGCAAGAGATTCACCTGCCGACGCTCTTATGCACCGTCGCGACGCTATTCTGTTTCGTACGAGTAACAATGTCGTAATTGCTGCTCGGTTCAGACAAAGATATAACGTCGGTTCGATTAGTCTCCGCGACGCGTAGTTCTCCGAGCAGTTGCCTATCACGTGGTGGAAAATTTGCGAATTTGACATTCCAGCCTCGGAGATGAGATTCTCCGGATTTTTGGTACTCCTTCGCGAAAACGTGCGATCTTACTTACACACATACTTAATCTTCTAACGCCGTGCTCCTCCATCGACGAGTACGAGTCAGCGTGGACACCGAACGACAAACTCTGTAGCGACTCCGACGCGGAGACTATTGTTCACCAACAGTCAATGTCACGGTTCCGACTTTGCCTTTCGCCGCCGACCGGAAATACTCGCGTGTTGCTATTTTTACCGATCGATTCAGGATGTTGGGTGTTATCTCCGCTACCCGACTCCCGCATCGTGTCATTTCTTGGCTGCGGCTAAACTGCGCTCTCCTGCTTACGCAACGCCTCATCCTTAGCATCTCACTGCAGTCTCCGCGTGTCGGTCCACCGGCAACGACGTCCGTTACGCTCTCGCTCGTTAGAATTTCGGCGATCAAGTTTCGCGAATGATAATAAACGAGAAGAAAATACAGACATCAACGACGTCAAGTTGAAGTTGAGCACGAAAGTTTCTCTTGTCTTTTCGTTTTGGCGAACGATGCGAAATTTCGAAGAATCGAATTCCCCCGAAGTTTAAAATCTCACGTGTCGCGAGAAAAAAGTACTCTGCTCGTTTTTCTCTGTTGTTTCTACTTGAGACTCGCTAGAGGAAATTAAATACGTGTTACTTCGATTTCGTTAATATTTTTCGTCGATTTTTTTTATCTCAAAGTCGAAGTGAATCAATTATCTTGTCTTGTAAGTTGTACGAGCTAAATTTCTCAATCCCTTGTTTCGTGCCCTTAAACTTGGCACTTTCGAATTTAATGGTATTGAAAACTTGTATTAAAGAATAAAATTGAAGAAAAAAAAATCTCAACGTGTTCTCCGTGGAATAGTCGAGCACTTTCAACTGCGAATTGGAAAAAAAAAGTATCGATGCCCATAAATTTGTTCGATTATTATTTCCCCAAACATGCGGAGTGCTGAAAAATTGGCTCACGTAACAGAAGGATAAAAGAAGTAGATATTAATATTTATAGAGCCATCTCGCATAGAAACGAGAATTTTTCCATAAATATTTACGAGATTAAACATCAAAATCGCGCGTGTATTTATTCTCCGCCATCGCGTCGCTCGTTCGAAATGGAGTCGCGACGAGATATCGAATGATCGTGACGAAAACGGACAACGAAGAGGATACATTCGGAGGCTGCGCGCGAGGAGATCTATCTGAATTGAAGAAAGACAGACAAAAAAGTAGACAAGAAGTGCGAAGAGGAGAAGATTCCAGTCGCTGTTATTTATCTCCGGGTGCCGGTGAATGAGAAAGCGGTTGGTACGTAACGCGAGTTCGCGCGCTCGTTTGTTTACCTCTCTTACCTTACGATCGTCGATAGCTTCGTCGTTAGTCGGTCACCGCGGCGAAAACCCACGTGTTCGCCGAGTCATCTACCTTCGAAAGAACAGGTGTCTTCCGCGATTTAACGAACGGCGACCGAGCTTCCGAATATGGCGCGAAGGTAGGCGTCGCAGCCACGCGAGCTTCGATCAAGGTCAACCTTTCGACCTTGACATTGGTACCGCGCGAAGAGAAGAGACATTTTCTCTTCTTACGTGATTTCCTTCTCTTTCGTTTTTTCAACGTCTCCGATTTACTTTCGAATTATAAGCGCTTTTTTTTTCTCTTACCGATCTGCGATCGAGGCGAACGGATTATCGCGACGAACCCCGGCCGATCCTGAAATTAGCCCGGCAACGACGCTCACGACGTTGGGATATTGAATTTTTTGTCGCGACACGGTGGCATTGCGGCATGTTTCGTACACCTTGGCGATGTACATATACATATGATGCGACGAGCAAGCGAGGCTTTCGCCTCGCGGTTGAATCATCGTTCAGCGGTTCAATAAATAACGATGATAAACTAATCGTCGTTGGCGAACAACGACTCGTTCCTGAAACTTTCACCCCGCGTTTCAATGGAAACTTTAAATTGTTTCGTTGTTGCGCGGCGCAAACAAATTAATCGAGGATCCAATGATTATGTTTTTTCAATTTCGCAACTCATTTTCCTACACGTTTTGCGCCGACGTTTAGATGCTGGTTGACTAATCAGCAGTGTGACTGACTCCTTTACGTTTCATGGATAACCGAACGAGAAAATCACTGATTTACGTACTGCTATCTATCAGCTTCAGTTAATATGAAAAGACTGTTAATCGATCGAGTGTTTTTTCAATTTCGAATTTCTTTCCATAGGCGAATATTATTTTATCATATATTATATATGATTGTTGTTATTATTAAAACGATTTTTTTTGTCGATTTCTCGAGTAGTCGCCCATTTTAATGGAGGCGCGTTTTTTGGTGGGATAAATTTTCGCTGCTCGTTGGTAGGAGTTAAATAGAAATTTGGACCATCTACTTCCGACCTCGGATTCGCATCACTCGTGACCCGTTGACCGTGAGCGAGGAGCGAAAGAAGCGCTCGGGGAAAAATCGTAGCGAATCGTCTCCATTGAAATCGGGGTCAAAGTATTCCCGAGCAACTCCGTCGCGGATTCATTGGACGAGGGATGAGAGAAACACGGAATCCAGGAACGAGCCGACCGATCGGCGGAGGAAAAAGAAAGAAGAGTACGGAAAAAGAGGAGGAAAAAAAAGACGAGCGCGCTATCTTTTTCCTGGGAGCTACGACTTTTGCCGGAGGATTTTGCTCGGGGAATTGATGAGAAAAATGTGATAATGCGGAAGGGAAAAAATCGTTCGTCCTCTCGAGGCCGGAAATGGAAGCACTTTCCGTAGGTAGAGAGAAAATTGCGTTTATGGTGCTAGTTTCGTTGAATTTTTAATGGAAAATTGCCGGTTTAACTGGCCATTCGACGTCGCCGTTGATACGAAGGAGACGAAGACTCGCGGGTGTCCGTCTGGTAGCTGTAGCGGTCCGAGTCCCGCTATATCCGAAGCAAAAGAGTTCCCCTGCATTATTGACGATGGCGTGCATCCCTCCAGACGGGGCTTGCAATTTACAAACTTCCGTATGTACGACCATCTAGCGACCGCAGCTCGTTCAATATTACATCAAACGTTGACCAGACGCGACTGGGGTTGAAAATGTATAAGGGAACGGTTACGACCGCGGCATCTGCGTGACGTGGCCACGTCGCGACGACAATGCACCCGCGAAAAGTGTAGGAAGAAACGTTTCGGAGCCGCTGGTAGCGCGTTACTCCGTTGCGACCGGACGAAACTCGAGGAACAAAATCGCACACAGAGGATCCGAAAATCGCATACGATTACAGCCGGGAAAGCCGACTACGCTTTAATCCCATCGAGTACATTTTGCCAAAATAGTTTCACCCAGAAGAAAATGATCGATGAGGAATCGTGAAAGTTTACTTGTAACAATTTTTTTGTCAAGCCTGAAACACATAGAAGCACTGGAAAAAATGAAAGTATGTGAAATAGACCCGAATTTCGTCGGTTCACGAGACGAAAAATATTATCCTGAAACAAAGTGGCTCACGTTAATGTCGTTTTCTCCGGTAATTCCCGCGGTATCTTTGGCGCCAGTTTGAAAAAAGTTGTACGAAAAAACGTGTGGTTAAAATTGCTCGACTTTTTTTCTTTTATATTGTGACATATCGATCTACTATTTTCATCAACTATTCCTGGACCTTATAATAAAGCTTCCCGGCTATACAGTCGCCTTTCCGAGTTAACTATATATAGAGGATATCTTATCTTACGCCAGCAACTTCGGAGCGTCGCAGCTACTCGGCTGTAGTTAATTGTAGTTTCAAAAATATCTCGATTTTTCTTCAAATTCTTGCAGTAGAATATTCTTGAATCTACGAGGAAGAAGATTATGATTTGGGCTGCGGCAATTAAACTGACAATTACCGCCCAAGTCCTCGCCTCAACACTTTTTTCCTCACATTCAGGGCGAAATTCGACATCTTGTATCTCTTTTCCCACGTCTTTCTCTCTATACGTGCGTGAAAACCGTAGGGAAATGCAAATAATTTCGTACTTTGTTTTTTCAAGTCACGTTAAACACGGCATTCCCGCTCTTCGTTCTAACGATTGCGCGTAATTAAAATTCTTGTTACGTAATTATTTAACCTGCTGACAAATTACGAGATCCTCGTTAAAATTGTTTTCGCTTCGAGGATCGCGAAGGCGACGAACGAACGAGTCTCTCGAGTAGGGAGGAACGAATAGACGGAATCGAGGCACCGACGTGAAAAGCGAAAAAGTCGGCAGATTTTCGCGAGAACGTTGCCGATCGCGATATCCTTTTCGCGTGCGTCCCTCGCTCGTTTCCCACCGTAGCGCGAACACGTGTTCGGTGCGCGCAAGTCGAACGAACAATAAACCGTATGATAACTAACCGATCATTACGTAACGATAATTCCGTCCCCGTCGAGAGGTAGAGGCGTGTAAGCGTTTCCTGACCGCAACATCTGCCGCACGGGCGATTGGCGGTTCGCGGAAACTGCTTTGGATGTTGCCCAACTGGCCGGAACTATTGAGGATCAACGCCGGAGCTTTCAAACAAATTGCTTACAGCGAATCACGAATTGCCTCGAAACTAATGAAATTCTAATGAGGGGCTTCGCTGCTACGCGGGGCAAAGGTACGCCGAGGCGAGGTTATATCGAGCTTTGCCGCGAAACCAGGTTACTTTGAACAATTTTTCCTCCTTTACCGCTCGCTTTGTCCTGTTCGGCTCGCATTACAGGACGACGATTCCGTGCAAATTCTAAATGTCTATATCTACCTGTACATACCTAAACCGCGTACGAAACCGCGATGTATCTGCTTTTCCTTGTTCCGCATTTCTTTTCCAAAATAATTATCCTGTCCACTTTTGTTTCAATTATAAACCCGACGCCGTGCATCCGACCTGCTTCGATCCTATTACGGATAACAGTCGCACGAAAGCGACCGTTTAACTTCGACTACGAGGAAACTATTTATTATTTTCTGTACGATTTCACGAAAAAAAACGACGAGGGTATTTTCGCATTTGTTTGTTTGACACGCAACCTGTCCCTCTCGACTGTCCACCTATTTTATTCAGAGAATTATTTACGCAGCAAAGAAATTTGTCCCTACAACAGTTTCTTGATCTCTAGTAACGAGGATAACGGTATATCTTATTCTTCAATTCCGGTCGATTTTTCTTGTCAACGAAAATAATTTGTTCCCACAGCATCTTGTACTACTGTTCGATTTATGGGAGAAAAAATAATTACACATCAAACTAGTATTTTCTAAGACATTTGAAGTTGCGTCACGAATGAAACTGCGATGCACTGAATAGGGTAAGTCTTTTCAAGCTGTGAAGCTTGTAATCGATGAACTAGAGAGAAAGAATGATACTCTATCATCCGGTATTGACGGTTTGATTCGGTACGATCGCGGCTTAAACAGTCGCATTAAAGCTCCCGTGGAAAAGAGGGGAGCTGCAGCGA